>VTFQ01000460.1:0-600000 GCA_036281575.1 Ancherythroculter nigrocauda | reverse complement strand
TTTAGTTTTCTGTCCACTGTGTCTCACAGACATGCAGCTGTCGGTGAGATTAGACTTTTAGCAGGTGTCTATATATAGTGCAGTTAAACAGATCACAATGACACATCAGCACCTCTGATCACGCTGTCTAACAGCCTATTGAAAACAAAGATGTACATTACATCAGGACATGATTTAGACTGAGCTGTCTGCTGTCCATCAGCAGGTCCAGACTGAACCTGAGCTGGCCTCAGAGGTGGCGAGAGGATTTGGACTGTGCTGTGAATGCCTGACAGTTTATGGCATATGTGCACAAGTAGCTGGTTGGGTGAAGAAACTCTTATTAGAAAACCAGTTGAGGTGTTGACATTAACCACACATGTGAGGTCCAGAAGAGCACACTGGGAATCAGTAATTATGTCCACTTGGAAATAAATTTCTAGAATGCTGAAAATGTTTAAAACGATATGTTATGATGTTAAATGGAAACATTAAGATAATGCATTATTTTTAACAGATTGATCATGTGACCTTTTGCGTCCATTGAAGCTTGAGATACTCAGCATGTCAAATCATACTAGAGAACACTGTTAAACCTTGCTGTAAAAAATGGCCAAATTCTGACAGTTACAAACAATTTTCCATTAAATCAGTAATATACTGTAAAAAACAATGCATTCTGGGTAATATTTGTCATTTTCGAGAAAATAGCCTACAGGAATATACTGTGAGTTAACATCGCTCAAAGTCGACACTCAGAGTTTGTGTTCTAAATCACACCCTATACCCTCATTCACTATTCCCTACATTAGTTCACTAATATAGTCCACTTGACAGAGTGAATGAAAAGAAGAGAGTGAATTCAGACACTTTATGAACACCTGATAAGCAGAATCACTGAAGGACAGAGAAACAAGTCCAGAAAAATGAGAAGAACAGAAACACAAGAACTACAATTACAACTACTATTTCATTCATACATGTACAGAAGTTCTTGATGAGAATTAACAGATTTTGATTTTAATTAGGTGATAACGAGCAGAATCACTGAAGGACAGAGGAACAACTTGACCTACGATTTCAGCCACAGCCTTCGATGAAATCAACTGAAGATAAAAGACATTAAATCTCTGAAGATCTGATTAAACATCTCCACAAACAGCATTACCAGCTTTACTTATTACTAACCAGATTGACTTTATTTCTGTTAACCACAATCACGATTGTGGAGATGAGTGTTTGCTTTAGTTGGGCTCTTGTCCCTTGACCTTTTAATATTAGATTTTGTTTGGCTACTGTAACTAAGTTATAACAGCCATACACACATAGAGAAAAGATAATCAGGTTGTAGCGTCTGGACTAATCAGGCACACACAATTATTCAATACAGTTAATGAATTACCTATGAACTCACTTTATCAAAGCTCTGTGAACCCATCCCCCTAAAACTGCAACTAGCATCCCAAACTAGCTAAACTACAGGAAGAACTAGGTGTCCTGTTACAGATACTTGGACCTTTTACGATCAGGAACAATTTTGCAGAGACCAGTGACTCATTCTTTCTGAGAAGGACAAATAAACTCTCTTAATCCTATGTATTCTCTATATAGCCACTTGGGAAATGTATAAACATGTATCCAATTTTCCCATATCACGACTTTACTTTTATAGGCTTTATTCTATGTATTAATTCTCTCTTTTGAACTATTTTGGTATTAATGTTCCATAGTTGCAAATGTATAGTTGACTGAGATCACATTGGCAGCATGTTTGGTATCTACGGACTCCAACTTTAATTTCCTATTTGGTAATTTATGTTACATGTTACTAACTCTGTGACACATTAGTATTATAAGAATTTAGAGGGTTCTTTTCTCATTCATCCAATCCAGTGTCTTATGCTAATATCTTGCTACAGAACAAAGACTCGTAAAACTTCCCTCCGAGGGGGCAACTCCTTATTGGCTCAGACACCTTAAGAGGGTGTGACATCTTCACCTCTTATATTCACTGAACACAAGATCAAACTCTTCTCTTCCTGCTCTTCCTCCTCTTCTTTTCTTTTACTGACAAATGCTGACGTCAAGATGATGCTTTAAGAAGCTAGAAGCTTCTAAGGAACCCCAAGCTTGTGCCAGGCCTCAGCCTAGACCTTCCATTCACCAAAGATCCTCTGAATCCAACTGGTTCTCTTTCATCAAGACAATATCAGCAAAGATTCAACGGGAGCCTCCACAAATTGCATCAGGACACTTTAATTCAACTTGGAGAGACATGCAAGTATCAAACTTAGTCTCATTATCGGATACATTGAGTAAGAAGGGCCGGTTAAAATTAAAACTGATGGTTTGCTCAAGGCTGTTGATCTGCTGAATGTCCAACAATGCTGTAACCTCTTGCTTCCTGTACTCTGCTTTAGCTCTCTCTCTCTTGGTAAACTGTATGCATGTATGTGTGTGAATGTTAGAGTAGTTTAAGTGTTTAGTCTAGTTAATAAAGTCTTGTTCATGTCACACGTAAGGTTGTCCGTGTTTTGCGCTCATATACGGGAGTCCCTATTCATGTCGGTCCTGACTACAGGCTTTTAGTAGAATAAGATTGTTATTTCCCATAACCTGGAAATGAACATTTCTTAGTTAATAAACAATTAACACTGTGTGTTCATTGAACAACAGGTTAATTGATTGTACTATTAATTTTATTACATTAAGTTAATTTTATTAACTGATTCAAATATTAATAATTAATTATAACTAGTTATGATTAATTATTCATATTTATTTTGAGCTAATTTGCTACAAGGTGGTGTTTATGTTTTCACATAATCATTATTTGACTTGAATCACTGAACTCATTTAGAGCCCAATCTCTGAGTTAGATTTACATTATTGATTACAGCAGCACTGTGATTCTACAGAAGATCAACTCTTTCAATAAAATCTGAAGAATTTCACAAAAATTGTTCTGATAAAAAATAATAATTTTGTTTAGACACACACAGACATCAAGAATCAGCCTGTGAATCTCAGTGACGGTGACAAGCAACATATTCTGATCAACAGATCAACTCTGAACATTAGAAAACAAGCTACTAAAAAGTCACATAAAAACAGAAAAAAGTGAGAATAAAAGAAAATTACAATTCAGCTCATTATTTATTCAAGATCTGAATACTGTGTTGCAGTGCATGATGGGAGCCATGGATGAATTTTGATTGGTGGCTCCCATCATGCACTGCAACACAGTAGCCCCTCACTGCAGAACACACAAGATCCAGGGGGTGGAGTTGGGTAGTTTTGGGGATATGTAAAGTGGGATCATGTGTTCTGCAGTGACGACCATCTCCTAAAACATGCTTTTTTATTCTCACCACTGTTGAGTAGTGATGGGCAGATCGAGGCTTCGTGAAAAACACTGAAACAGTTGAGGCAAATGTGCTGTAATGATTTGAGGTTTCGAAACAATCTGACACCTGTCTCCATGGTGGCTCCTAGTGGTGAGAACAGTGGAAATGCAACAAAGCTCAGGCCAAACATGCATTAAAAATGCCCTTTAACAAATGTATTGCAAAAGTTTTATTGAAAGTAAAATCAATCAAATAGAATTAACTAATCATCTAATAAGATTAAATATAGAGTGTCTGTATAATGTGTTCTTTTATCAATTTTAAAGGCTTGTTTCTTTGTTCCATGGCTCAAACTAAACAGGCCAATAAGAGATTATTAACTACCATTATTAATTTTAATTATTCTAATGTATAATTAAAACATCTACAAATGTATAAAACTGATCGGAGATCAGACAAAACCATAGGGTAAAGCCCTAGACACTTGTTCAATAGTTCTCAGTTAATCTGCATGATTCATGGGCTCACTTTATCATCGCCCCCTATCGGTGAACCATTGAAATTTCGAACTGTTTCGAAACAGTGATGACGTAACGAAGCCTCTTTTACTAAAATCACGTGACTTTAGCAGTTTGATACACGCTCTGAATCACTGATTCGAAACAAAAGATTCATGAAGCTTCAGAGCTTCATGAAGCAGTGTTTCGAAATCGGCCATCGCTACTGTTGAGATTCACAGGCTGATTCTTGATGTCTGTGTGTACACACAACAAAGATATATATATTTTTGTTTTTTTAAGTTAGAAAAACTTTTAAGCAATTATGTTGTAAAAGCTGATCTTCTGCTGTAGAATCACAGTGCTGCTGTAATCAATAATTTAAATCTAACTCAGAGATTGGGCTCTAAATGAGTTCAGTGATTCAGATCAAATAACGATTATGTGAAAACATAACCAACACCACCTGATTATCTTTTCTCTTTGCTTGTCTTGCTGTTATGACTTAGTTACAACAGGCCAAACAAAATCTAATAATAAAAAGTAAAATAAAAAAACCCTGATCTCCATGATATAAATTGTGATTTTCTGCTTGTTATCATCAGGTGTCTTCAATAATGTTCAATCATCACTAAATAAATCACTTCATTACCTCATTAACTTTAACACTGCTTCAGTGGGTGGAATAAAAAATATGGCAGGACTTTTACTTTCTGACCCCTGGACTTTACACCTCTGACAGCAGGTGTTCAGTGTCTGAATTCACACACCTTTTCATTCACTCTGTCAAGTGTAATATATTAGTGAACTAATGTATGGAATAGGGAATGAGGGTATAGGGTGTGATTTGGAACACAGCCTCTGAGTAAGTGGCGAGGCCAGAAATCTTCAAGTGGGTGGACCTTGGTGAAATAGGGTGGACCTCTATTTTTGTCTAATATATATATATATAATATATATATACACACATATATATATTAGACAAAAAATAGAGGTCCACCCTATTTCACCAAGGTCCACCCACTTGAAGATTTCTGGTCTCGCCACTTACTCAGAGGCTGTGTTCCAAATCTTGTTTAGTGTGTATATATATATATATATATATATATATATATATATATATTTATACAACAGTTCTGTCTGGTTCTCGAATCTGATTGGTTGATAGCCATGCGATATTTCAGTGATAACAGCACTCCTACTGCCTTTTCACCGTTTGTATCACTCCGCTTGAAGTGACCGTCATGGCGGCCGATCAAATCAACTGTAATTTTTACAAATACTACTTCTTGTACCACAAACTGTAGTTTTAATAGTTTTTTAGGCGAGAATGTAGTTGTTTAGACCTGAAATATGTGACTCATATTTAATAACAGCGCCTATTTTACAATTTGTTTTGACGTTTTCGGAGATGCGATCTCGAGTGCGTCAGCGGCCGTTCAGTGCTTCTGTGACCGCCGAGAACAGCTTCATCTCGGCCAGTGCCTCGGGGATTTGCCGCTGGCTCTTATAGTGGTTAAACACGAGACATAATTCAATTTGAGTACATAGAACGGGCAATCTTTGGTCTTATTAATCTATTATTTGTTACAGAGCAAGTCGAATTGTGCTATATTAAATTTGATAATAATAAACGTTACGTTACATCCTTATATAGCACATTGGCTACAACTAGACGGGACATATCAGACTCTTCTCCGCTTCAAATATGTAAAACATTAAACTTTATAAACACATGTTTTTTTGAGTAAAGAAAACGCTTTACAAGTTTTTTTTTTTCAAACATCAGATCTTTATTTACCTTTGCATTGCACAGAGATGTCCAAACTGCGTGCGCACTTCATTCACGAGGTGAGGCAGATTAATGAGGTTTGATTGACAGTTTGAGGATCCAATGGAGTTAGGAGGTTTTGTCACAAGCTCTTTAAAATCCTTTTCATTTGTTAAATATTTGTAAAACCCACGTACCAACATAAATGGTGACCTATTTTTTTTTTAATAACTAGTGCTTTATGTTTGACTGAACTGTACAAATGTGCTTATATGTTGTTCAATAAATATTATTTTATATAAATATGTCCATTAAGTAATATGGATTGAGTGAACATTACATTAATACGCCATTAGATGGCGGCAACACTTTACAGGAGAATTAGTCAGTGAGACTTTTAAATTGAAAGGAACTTTTGCAAAAGGAAGTTGTTTTAGCGCTGTGGTGTTGGATGGAAAATTCCCAAAGCTGAAAAAAAGACAAATACAAAGATCGCTTACCTCAGCGGACATTCAAACGGACTTGTATAAAGGATGTAATATTATGGACATCGACTTGATGAATGAATGTAATGCAATTTACCAGACACAGGTAATAGCCTACTCTCTCTCTCTCGCGCTCTCTCTCTCTCTCTCTCTCTAATACTGTAGAAAATTCAATGTGTTTCAATGAAGCGACTCAACGTTCCTTCGTTACTAGTTCTGAAGTGACGTTTTAGAATTAGTAACGGAGGCTTGGGCCAACTGTCAAATTGAGATTTGAATCCGTGGCGGAAGGAAGTAGTGCTGCACAAAAGAGGGTTTTAAAGACACTCCGTTGTTGTTCTTATTTATTTACACACTCGTGCCGTCGAACTGTTGTATAAACGCAATATCACACTCGTAGCCGTGCGATATGGCTGTATATCAGCACGCTGTGATATATATACACTATATATATATATATACACTAAATATATATATACACTAAACAAGATTATGTATGTTACTATAAGTTTTGACAAAATGATAATTGCTGCAGTCTATTTAAAAATATAAAATTTAAATTATTACAAAAATTAGTTTGAATTAATGATTCAGGGATTCACTCATAAAGACTTATTGTTTTATTACTGGATGAATAAGCGTTTTCGAATGAATCTCTTGAATAAATCATAAAATAAAATAATAAAATAAAATAAAATAAAATAAAATAAAAAATGTAACAATCACTTGTCACAACCAGCTGGGTAACATTATAAGTGATACAATCTTTATTTGAAGTGTTACTTTCAAAAATATTTAGGCCTACTCAGTGTTACTGTAGGCATCAGTTTTTTTTATCTGCAATATAAACTTTTATCCAAGTATATTGTTCTATATTATATCCAATAATTTGAATGTTTGTTAGACAGAAATAATGTTGAAAAGACTTTCTGTGATTTCATTGATTTATATTTTAAATAAGCTTAAACAAAAAACATTTAGATTAAATATAAATAATAATAAAAACATACTAGAATACTGCTAGCCTAGAATATTTAACTGGAATATTCAATTAGACATGATGAACTAAATAGTGCACTACAAAAAAAAAAAAAAAAAAAAAAAAAGCCATATGGGACTCGAATCGGTGAATCTGTTCATTACGAACCTTCCGAACGAAGTGATTCACTAGAATGAATCAGACTTTCCAAAGCTACACATGAGAAGAGGACCGTTTAAGACGAACCGATTCAACAGAATAAATTGCACTTACCAGCGCTGTACGAGATGGAGCTGACAGTTTGGTTGTTTACCTCCGCTCGCTCGTCAGTAAACAAATGTGACATTAAAAACAGAGACTGTCGCACTACACAGCTAATCGTTGGGGAAAAGCTTGTGTTGAAAGCAGAGCTCTTCAAAGCTATTTAATGTTTGGAGAGTTACTGTCATAATGGTGTGCGGGAAGGACTGAACCAAAGCTCGATTTAATTTCATTGTCGTCACTTAATTTTTTAGAAATTGTTTACACACCAGTGACTATGTTACCATAGAATAAATTGTTACTGTAGAATAAATAGGCTAATCTCAGTAAAAATGAAACAAACAAGCACACATAGGCTATTATAAGCCCGACTCATGGACAGTGACAGACGCTGCCCTTACGAAAAACTAGTATACGTCAAGTTCATTTGATCAAGTATACTAAAGTAATGTTCAAGTATAATATCAATGTACTAGTAGTAAACTTGTAAGTGTACTATTTTAATACCGCTTGGGACTAAATTGGCCCAATTGAAGTATACGTTTAAGTGTACTATAAGTGTAACAGTAGTAAACTTTAACTAGTTCACATTTGTACTGCATCTGTACTAAAAGTGAACTTATACTAGTATACTAGTAGTTTACTATTTTAATACTAGTAGTAGCTACATTTTTAGTATACGAAAGTACACTTTGAAATATACTCTCAGTAAACTGCTAGTTTAGTGCAAGTATACTTTTAAGTTTTCTTTAAGTGAACATGACATCACACTTATAGTTTACTTTTTATATATTATTTTTGCACTTTAAGCATACTTCTATGTTCCTACACAGCAAAAACTGCAGTGTTAAATTAACTCTCCAGGGAGTACAGGTGAGACCATACTCGAGTGTTAAAGTTAATGAGATAATTAAGTGATTAATTGAGTGATGATTGAGCATTATTGAAGACACCTGAGGAGAAAAGGAGAAAATCACCATTTTTAAGCCACCATCGTGGAGATGAGGGTTTGCTTTAGTTGGGCTCTTGACCCTTGACTTTTTAAAATAAAATTTTGTTTGGGTTGTTTTAACTGAGTTATAACATCCAGACAAACAAGTGGAAAAAATGGTCAGGTGATGTTGGTTATGTTTTTACATAATCATTATTTGGTCTGAATATCTGAGCTCATTTAGAGTCTAATCTCTGAGTTAGATTTACGTTATTGATAACAGCAGCACAAGATCCGCTTTATCAACATAATCTGAAGGATTTCACAAACAGTTGTTCTGAGCAAAAAAAAAAAAATACTTCTCTTAGGCACACACAGACATCAAGAATCAGCCTGTGAATCTCAAGGACGGTGACAAGCAACATATTCTGATCAACAGATCAACTCTGAACATTAGAAAACAAGCTACTAAAAGTCACAGAAAAACAGAAAAAAATAAAATATGAGAATAAAGAAAATTACTAAGACAATTAAGCTCATAATTTATTCATGCAGCAATGCATGATGGGAGCCATGGATGAATTTTGATTGGTGGCTCCCAGAATGCACTGCAACATGCTTTATTATTCTCACCATTGTTGAGATTCACAGGCTGATTCTTGATGTCTGTGTGTGCCTAAAAGAAAGATTTTTTTTGCTCAGAACAACTGTTTGTGAAATCCTTCAGATTATGTTGATAAAGCAGATCTTGTGCTGCTATAATCAATAATGTAAATCTAACTCAGAGATTGGGCTCTAAATGAGTTCAGTGATTCAGGGCAAATAATGATTATGTGAAAACATAACCAACAACACCTGACCATTTTTTCCACTTGTTTGTCTGGATGTTATAACTCAGTTAAAACAGCCCAAACAAAATTTTATTTTAAAAAGTCAAGGGTCAAGAGCCCAACTAAAGCAAACCCTCATCTCCACGATGGTGACTTAAAAAATGTGATTTTCTCCTTTGGTGATTCTGCTTGTTATCATCAGGTGTCTTCAATAATGCTCAATCATCACTCAATTAATCACTTAATTATCTCATTAACTTTAACACTCTTGAGTATGGTCTCACATGTACTCCCAGGAGAGTTAATTTAACACTGCAGTTTTTGCTGTGTAGGAACATAGAAGTATGCTTAAAGTGCAAAAATAATATATAAAAAGTAAACTATAAGTGTGATGTCATGTTCACTTACAGAAAACTTAAAAGTATACTTGCACTAAACTAGCAGTTTACTGAGAGTATATTTCAAAGTGTACTTTCGTATACTAAAAATGTAGCTACTACTAGTATTAAAATAGTAAACTACTAGTATACTAGTATAAGTTCACTTTTAGTACAGATGCAGTACAAATGTGAACTAGTTAAAGTTTACTACTGTTACACTTATAGTACACTTAAACGTATACTTCAATTGGGCCAATTTAGTCCCAAGCGGTATTAAAATAGTACACTTACAAGTTTACTACTAGTACATTGATATTATACTTACTACATAAAGTATACTTGAACATTACTTTAGTATACTTGATCAAATGAACTTGAAGTATACTAGTTTTTCGTAAGGGTGCTTAGAAACAGCTGCTGTCGTGACTCTGGAAAGCTTTACCGGTGCGAAATAAAAACATATTATGTTATATGTATTTTTAATAACACATTTTTCAAATTATATATAGGCATTCACAACGGATATGATATTTCCAGACCAAAGTAGTGTTTGGAAATAAAACAAAATATTCTGGCACCTTTGATTGGGCCACCCTGGCCCTTCTGTAGCCTCGCCACTGCTCTGAGTGTCGACGAAAACGTCAAATTTTACCCAGAATGCATTGTTTTCTACGGTATATTATGGTATATTACTGTTACAGCAGTTTTTACAGTGTAGATAGATTCACAAATAACCTGCCCGGTCTGTCTCAGATGCTCAGATTACACAAATTAACTTGAGGAAATGACTAGCAATATGGGCACCATTTTCACAAAAACATTAGATACTGTTGTACCCATCAGATTAAAAAAGGTTACACTGTAAAACAGTTGTGTTGTGTTGTGTAGAAGTCCGTTTTCTCCATGTGATTTTTCCACCTAACTCCTTCAGCTCTGTGATTGGTGGTCCAGCTGGGAAATCACAGAGGGCCAAGCCATAGTAAGCCAATGCGAGACTAATTTCAAATGACAGGAAAATTGACATATGTATTATATTAGCACATTTGTTGTAATTCTGCATAATACTTCAATTTTCCCCAAATCACAAGTTTATGATCTGTTACCCACATAGCAACATTGTGTCAGCCCAGAACCGGCCCATATCTGGCACATGTGGCATGATGATCTGGCCCACATGCTGCAATGAATTACGGTTCTTGTGTGGGCCGTTTCTGTTTGCCAGATCTGAGCCACAAGCAGGCCACAGCAATTTCATGTATTCTGACTTATCTACACTGTTAAAGAGTTGGATTCTCACGCCAAACATGGCCAAAGTTTCAAAACACAAGTTGGACATATGACGGAGTATTTATGTTCCAAAAATTCTCTTCCAAATCGTCACAGCTTTCAGATTTTTTTTTCGAGTATCGGTCTAAACGAGGGCGGAATTCCTTGTACGGGCCCGGAAAGGCACGTGCACACGTCAACCAGAGCGAGAGATCAATAGCACGCCCATCAACGCGCGTTAGGCTTTATGGAAGTCATCGGCAGCGCTGCACAGGTCACAGGACTTCATGAAATCAACAATGTCACCAAAGAAGTGTGTTTTTGGTTGTGAGGGAAAGATAACCTTGTTTCCCAAAGAACCTAGCGTTAAGTGGAGCTGAGAGTTTTGTTCTCACGCAATACATTGCTGCGCTCTCGACATTTGTTATTAAAATAACTATAGAAACTGGTCGTTACAATAACTTTTTTATTGGTTAAAATTAATGGAGAATATCTTGTGTTTTTCCGTTGCTGCTTGAGCCCTCAGGATCGGCGCTTATGGTTTCATAAACAAGGCCCAGTTCCACGCTGGATTTACAGATCATTTGTTATCCGTGTTATATTTCATCTGCAATACCAATGTGGACTTTTATAAAGGTCCGATTGGCCATTAACTTTTAAATGCATCATTATGCATATGAGGAGTGTTCTCCACATGAAAGACCTGCTACTGCAGATCAACGTGGTACTGCATTTCCCTCCGATATGGTAGGAAATTAACTAAATGAAATGTGGTGGAGGATGTAAGATGATTGACAGGCCAGTTTACGGTGACAGGATGTGACAGAGAGCAAAGATGCAATTGTATGACGTGATAGCCTGACCCAAAGCTTGTCTACTCTTTTGCTACACACTCTTTTGTTCACAAAAAGAGTAGGCCTACATACTTTTAGGCAGAGGTGGAGATTCCAGGGGTCAGAAAGTAAAAGTCCTGCCATATTTTTATTCCACCCACTGAAGCATTAATGAGATAATTAAGTGATTAATTGAGTGATGATTGAGCATTATTGAAGACACCTGATGATAACAAGCAGAATCACCAAAGGAGAAAATCACAATTTTTAAGTTACCATCATCGAGGTCAGGGTTTGTTTTAGTTGAGCTCTTGATCCTTGACTTTTTAATATTAGATTTTGTTTGGGCAGTTTTAACTGCATTAAAACCAAACAGACAAGCAAAGTTAAAAGATGGTCAGGTGGTGTTGATTATATTTTTACACAAACATTATTTGATCTGAATCACTGAACTCATTTAGAGCCCAATCTCTGAGTTAGATTTACATTATTGATTACAGCAGCACTGTGATTCTACAGCACAAGATCAGCTTTTACAATACATTTTTTTTTTTTTTTAAGAGTTCTGATTTAAAAAAAAAAAAGCAGAGCTCATTTAAACACACAGACATCAAGAATCATCCTGTGAATCTCAACAGTGGTGGCCATCATAAAGCATGTTGCAGTGCATTCTGGGAGCCACCAATCAAAATTCATCCATGGCTCCCATCATGCATTGCTGCATGAATAAATTATGAGCTTAATTGTCTTAGTAATTTCATTTATTCTCACTATTAAAATTTTGCTGTTTTTCTGTGACTTTTAGTAGCTTGTTTTCTAATGTTCAGAGTTGATCTGTTGATCAGAATATGTTGATTGTCACCATTGTTGAGATTCACAGGCTGATACTTGATGTCTGTGTGTGCCTAAAAGAATTTTTTTTTTTTTTTGTGATAAGGACAACTTTTTAAAAAAAAAATTTCTGTATTGTATAAGCTGATCTTCTGCAGAATCACAGTGCTGCTGTAATCAATAATGTAAAACTAACTCAGAGATTGGGCTCTAAAGGAGCTCAGTGATTCAGATCAAATAATGTTTATGTAAAAACATAACCAACACCACCTGATCATCTTTTAATTTTGCTTGTCTGGTTGGTTTTAATGCAGTTAAAACTGCCCAAACAAAATCTAATACTAAAAAGGCAAGGGTCAAGAGCTCAACTAAAACAAACCCTGACCTCGATGATGGTAACTTAAAAATTGTGATTTTCTCCTTTGGTGATTCTGCTTGTTATCATCAGGTGTCTTCAATAATGCTCAATCATCTCTCAATTTATCACTTAATTATCTCATTAATGCTTCAGTGGGTGGAATAAAAATATGGCAGGACTTTTACTTTCTGACCCCTGGAATCTCCACCTCTGCTTTTAGGGTGTAGTAGAAGTAGACGAATTGGGACGCAGCATAAATCTTACGCCTAGTCAAAGGTAGGTATAAAGTGAGAAGTCTTGACTTGTTTCTTGGTGAAAATAAAGCTAAATATAAACGTTGAGACAGGCTACACGATCAGCTGGCTTTCCGGTGTGAAAGAGTAATGCGAGACCGGACCAATCCGCTAGATATATATGGAGACAGAGAATTTATTAAAAGGTTTCATTTCAGCAGGTTGGATGTAGGCTACTTACTGAATAGCTCAATATTTTTTTCTTGTTTCATAATCTGAGTAATTTATTTTTCGGCTCAGCAGTCATTTTTCACCTGTTCGTTGGAACCAATATATTCAAATTGATAACCATAATAACGCGAACGTGTCTCAAGTGCTTTAGAACGTGTCAGCGTGTACGCGCACATGCGCCTAGTCGTAGTTTTAGATGGTGCAACAGGTGTAAATATTCATCAGAAAGCTGGACGTATCTAAGTCCAACGTAGAGCTTACACCCAACCTTTTTACGTCCAGCTGGTGCAACCGGCCTGGCAGATGTTTTCCAGACTGGTGTGGACAGGTGTGATATGAAAACAGCTGCTCTTCTGGTTAATGCTCATCAGCGTCACCCAGGATCTGCTGAGTAACGGGTAGGAGATGAAGGAGGTTGGCAAGTGTAACACGAGTGTCTAAACTTTCAAACCGCTGCATGTTAGAGCCTTTAGCAAGCTCAGTTGGCACAAATAAACCATGCAGCTTCTGAGTGAAAAAAAAACAACAAATCTTTATTTAGACACATTTATTTATACCTGTAAACTACATCTCTTCATGGGTGACACATACTTTCTAGCACATCTCTCACACATTAGTTTTCTGTCCACTGTGTATCACACACATGCAGCTGTCTGTGGGATTAGACTTTTAGCAGGTGTCTATATATAGTGCCGTTAAACAGATCACAAAGGCACATCAGCACTTCTGATCATGCTGTTTAACAGCCTGTTGAAAACAAAGATGGACATTAAATCATGACATGATTCAGACCAAGCTGTGTGCTGTCCGTCAGCAGTTCCAGACTGAACCTCTGCTGGTCTCAGAGGTTGCGAGAGGATTTGGACTGTGCTGTGAATGCCTGACAGTTTATGGCATATGTGCAAGTAGCTGGTTGGGTGAAGAAACGTCTCAGTTACGTATGTAACCTTAGTTCCCTGAATAGGGAACAAGACGCTGCATCAATGGCTATGGGAATGCCTCTGCGTGATTGCGTCGTGAAGCACGTATGAAATCAGTTCAATAGGGTGACGGAACATCATAGGTGAGTGACGTCACTGACCAGGAACTATAAAGCCTACCCGAAAACACACTTATTCAACTTCTGAATTCTGAAGCAAAGCGCTTACGGGCATGCTGGGAGTATGGCAGGGTGACGCAGCGTCTCGTTCCCTATTCAGGGAACTAAGTTTACATACTTAACCGAGAAGTTCCCTTCCAAGGGAACTCTCGCTGCGTCAATCACTATGGGAACGAAAATCCCAACGTCGCCATATGAGCAAGTGACCGTTATGTGAAGCCGAAGCGCACAACTCATGATAACACCTGTGCCCCTAGATTGGAGCTGAGGTCTAGCTCGTAGAACCTCATGAATGTGTGCGGTGAGGACCAGCCTGCCACATCACAAACATCAAAGCCTTAGAGGCAGCCATACTCCTTGTAGAGTGGGCTCGAACAGCCAAAGGTGAAGGCTGACCAGCCGACTCATAAGCAAGTGATATGGCCTCGACCACCCACTTGCTCATTCTCTGCTTGGATCCAGGGAGACCTTTCCTAGGTGACCTGAAACATAAAAATAATTGATCTGATTTTCTTCACATGGATTTAGCTCTGTGGACATAGGCATCCAATGCCCTAACCGGGCACAGCAGATTAAGCTTTTCCATGTCTGACATAATAAAAGGAGGAGGACAGAAGGCCTGCAGTGCAATAGGTCTCACAGTATTAGTGAGGACCTTTGGAATGTATCCCGGTCTAGGATGTAAGGAAGCCTTGACCATACCGGATGCAAATTCCACAATTTTCACAATAGAGATACCAAGAGTGCTTGAATGTCTCCAATTCTTTTAAGAGATGTAATAGCAAGGAGAAACACTGTTATGAGTGTGAGAAATTTCTCGGGAATCTCTTCGATAGGCTCGAAGGGGGCCAAGAAAGGCCTTATAATACAACGGCTAATTCCCAAGCCAGTACTCTCGTGTGAACTGCAGGTCTAATCCTCAAAGTGCCACGGAGGAAACAAGTTATAAGTGGGTGTCTCCCCAAAGATACCCCACTTAAAGGAACGTGGTAAGCAGATACGGCCACCACGTACACCTTTAGTGTGGAGGGGGATAACCCTGTGGAAAATCTTTCCTGCAGGAACTCCAGCACCACACCAACGGGGCAGTTAACTGGGTCGCACTGTCGATTTCCACACATGAAGTGAATAATCTCCACTTCAGGGAATAAAGTTTCCTCGTGGAGCTCTGGATTGGAGTATGGTCTCAACAACCTCGGTTGAGAGACCAGAGATTATGAGCTGTGCCCCTTCAGAGGCCACGCCCACAGCTTCCACATCTCTGGGCGGGGGTAAAGGATCGACCCGCTCGCCTGAGAGAGAAGATCCTTCCTGATCGGAATCTCCATCGTAGAGCCCTCTAGCAAGGACATCAGGTCCGAGAACATACTCGGGCTGGCCAGAACGGGGCTACTAATAACAGATGGGCCCCGTTCTGGCGAACTCTCTCCAGAACTCCCAGGAGCAGCACAATTGGGGGAAATGCGTACAGTGGCAGCCTCGGCCAAGGCTGTACCATAGCATCCAGCCCAAGAGGTGCTGGGTTTGTCATTGAGAACCATAGTGGACAGTGAGTTGTGATCCAGTGAGCCACAGACCTCAGGCCGAGCGACCACTCATGATCGCCCCCCAGCCCGTGAGGGATGCATTTGTCGTTAGCATGACGCAATGACCAAGAGCTCCCAACACAGGTCCCTGGGACAGAAACCAAGGTTGCTTCCATATAACTAGAGCATGACGGCATCGCCGCATGACTCTGATTATACGAAAAAGATTCCCCCTCGGTGAGAACCCCTTGGTTTTGAACCACCACTGCAGTGGTCTCATGTTCAGCAGGCCAAAAGGTATCACATTGGACGCTGCTTCCATAAGACCTAACAGTTTCTGGAACTGTTTGACAGTGAGTGACTGGCCTAGCTTTATATCTGAGACGGTCGAGAGAATCGATGTTATGTGAGCTGGAGATAGATGAGCACGCATAATAATAATAATAAACTTTATTTTATATAGCGCCTTTAAAAGTAACATCTCAAAGCACTTTACATAAAAAATGAAATTAAAAAGATACACATAACAGTGCAGGCAGTAAAAACTAATCAAACAGAAAATACAAAAAATAAAATAAAATAGTAAGGCAATATAATAACAAATAAAGTAATCACATGAATCACATAAAGGCTATCCTAAAATAATATGTTTTAAGGGACGATTTAAAAACACTAAGGGATTCTGCATTCCTAATCTCAGAGGGCAGGAAATTCCACAACTTAGGAGCCAAAGAAGAGAAAGCCCGATCACCCATAGATTTTAGCCGTGTTGTTTGGACAGTTAAAAGACCAGCTTCAGAGGAGCGTAGAACACGTGTAGGAGTGTAGGGGGTTAAAAGCTCACACAAATATTGAGGGGCCAAATTATTCAAGGCCTTATAAGTGAGCATGAGAATTTTAAAATCAATACGAAAACTAACAGGAAGCCAGTGCAATTTTTCCAGGATAGGTGTGATGTGCTCCCTTGCACTGGTCCTAGTCAGAATTCTAGCAGCTGAATTTTGTACCAACTGTAATTTACTTAGGGTAGCTTTAGAAACTCCAGCCAGCAATGCATTACAATAATCAATGCGTGAAAAAACAAAAGTGTTGATTAACTTTTCAGCCACAGAGAAAGTCAACATGGGACGTAATTTGGCAATGTTTCTGAGATGAAAAAATGATGTCAAATGTTAAATTGGCGTCAAATATTACCCCCAGATTTTTTAGTTTAGTTTGGAATTGTAAAGCAGAGCCATCCACACTTAAGGTTATGGACTCTGCTTTACGCAACTGATGAGGTGAACCAATGAGCATCACTTCAGTCTTGTCACTGTTTAGACAAAGAAAATTTTCAGACATCCATTTCATCCATCTCAGTAAAACATTGAGAAAGAAGAGACACAGGCATATTGACACCAGGTTTTGAATGTATATAGATCTGAGTGTCATCAGCATAAAAGTGAAAGTTAAGACCAAGAGTTCTTAAAAGTTGGCCAAATGGAAAAATGTAAATACTAAAAAGTAAAGGGCCCAAAACTGATCCCTGGGGAACACCACAGTGCACCACACCGATCTCAGACTTCCAATCACCCATCACAACAAACTGCTTGCAATCAGAGAGGTAAGACTTAAACCACTGTAATGCAGAATCAGAAACTCCAAAGATAGTCTCTAAACGGGTGATTAAAATGGAGTGATCTATAGTGTCAAAAGCGGCACTAAGATCAAGAAGAATCAGTATAGACAGATGGCCAGAATCAGAAGCCATTAACAAGTCATTGGTGACCTTAACTAACGCTGTTTCAGTGCTGTGGAATTTACGGAATCCAGACTGAAGTGGCTCAAAAAGATCATTAGAGGAAAGATGAGAAAGCAGTTGAGAAGCCACTGTTTGTTCCAAAATTTTGGTGAGGAAAGGAAGATTGGAGATGGGACAAAAAATTATTCAGATTATTAAAGTCCATGTTGTTAGTTTTTGGTACAGGGGTGACAGCAGCAGTTTTAAGTGCTGCTGGCACAACACCGGTGCACAGAGAGTTATTGATAATTCTCAAAACAACAGGAGAGAGGGAATCAAAACATGATTTAAAAAGACAAGATGGTATCGGATCAGCTCTGGAAGTTGAGGCTTTCAGTTTTGAAACCATATTACATAGAGACTGGGAGTCATGAATAGCAAAGTTGGAGAGAGAAATACCAGAAAATGCAGAAATATTTAAGGAGGAGGCAGCAGAAGTATGAGTGGAAACAATGTGGTTTCGTATATTATGAATTTTGGTGCTAAAAAACTCCAAAAACATATTACAACGGTGAGTTGAAGCAGGAACATTAGAGAGGCTGTGATTTTTAAGCAGCTTGTTGATTGAGTGAAACAGTTGTTTAGGGTTTCTCTGATTGCTGACAATTAACTGAGAAAAATAAACAGATCTAGCTGACACAATTTCAGCCTTATATTCGAATAAGCTGTCTTTCCAGGCCTGGTGATGAACAGTTAAACCTGATATGCGCTATCTACGCTCCATTTTGCGACACAAAGCCTTCATTGCACGCAGATCATCATTGTACCAAGGAGCAGAGCGTGCAAAAGAAACAGATCGTGATTTCAAAGGAGCCAGCGTGTCCAGGCCAGACAAGAGAACAGAATTCAGCACAGAAACATTATCATCCAGATCATCAGATAGAGAATCACAACTTAAAAAAGAGTCAATAAAATCAGAAAAATCAGTGGGCTCAATAGATCTCCACTTGCGATAATTAATGATGCGAGAAGTGGATGTCAGGTAATTCCATGTTAAAAAAGACAGCCCGGTGATCAGACAGACCTAAATCTGAGGTTGACAACTGAGACACAAATGAACCATTGGGAATCACAAGGTCTAAAGTGTGGCCTTTGTCATGTGTAGAACAGTCCACGAGTTGGTTTAGTTCAAAGCACTCCAATATGGACAAGAAGTCTTTTGTTATTGTGGAGTCTTTTATATCCATATGGATGTTGAAATCCCCCAGGAGAAGAATTCTTTCAAACCTGAGGCATAGAAAAGACAACATATCTGATAATTCAGATAAAAAGTCTTTATTTGTCTTAGGAGGCCTGTAGACTGTAACCACTGCAGTAGGGAGGGGCGCAGAAACACTCAAAACAAGACATTCAAATGAGTCAGATTTGGGGACAGCCACGGGACACATGTTGAACTGTTGGTTGTGCAACACAATGATGCCCCCACCTCTACCAGAAGAATGCAGGAGATCAAATAATCCAATAAAAAGACACAGATTGTATTCACTGGCTCATAGAAAGAAACTACTAAAAATAAACGGGAGAGAGGAGCGGCAACCAAACGCGCCAGCGTGCCCTTTCAACCGGAAGTCACCAAAACATCACGCTTCTCTGATCACACAATCAATAGTCACTGAATCCCACACTGCGCCTAAATGAGTGGTCCTCTGAGCTGGAGAAAGCACACTTTTCTTTGTGTTTAGTCTCAACCCCAATCTTCTCATGTGAGCCAGAACAACATCTCAATGTTGAACTGCCATCTGCTCTGATTGAGCTAGAGCTGCTCTGCATACGCAAGGGCGTCAGAGCCACGTCTACACATTTGGTGAAGGTGCAGGGTGACAGTGCTAGGCCGAAGGAAAGAACCCGATATTGGAATGCTTCACCCCTGAAAGCAAACCTTAGGAACTTCCTGTGTTGCGGGATGATTGATACATGGAAGTACGCGTCTTTTAGATCTATCGTGACAAACAGTCCTTGGATCTGATTTGTGACACGATATGTTCTATTGTCAGCATCTTGAACTTGAGCTTTGCTTAACTGACGCAGATCTAAAATTGGACGTAATCCCCCATCTTTCTTTGGCACAATGAAATAGCTGCTGTAAAACACTGACTCCCTGCTGGGAGGAGGAACACTTTCTATAGCCTCCTTTCGCAAAAGAGTCTCTACTTCTTGTGCCATCACCAGAGCCTGCTCGGGACCTACCACTGTGGGCAGGACCCCGTTGAATCGGGGTGGGCATTTTAATCGCATACCCCTTTTATACTGTGTGCAGAACAGAGGTGGGAAGTCCAGGGGTCAGAGAGTAAAAGTCCTGCCATATTTTTATTCCACCCACTAAAGCATTAATGAGATAAATAAGTGTTTAATTGAGTGATCATTGACCATTATTGAAGACACCTGATGATAATAATTATGTAAAAACATAACCAACACCACCTGACCATCTTTTCTCTTTGCTTGGTTGGTTGGTTTTAATGCAGTTAAAACAGCCCAAACAAAATCTAATATTAAAAATTCAAGGGTCAAGAGCTCAACTAAAACAAACCCTGACCTCGATGATGGTAACTTAAAAATTGTGATTTTCTCCTTTGGTGATTCTGCTTGTTATCATCAGGTGTCTTCAATAATGGTCAATGATCACTCAATTAAACACTTATTTATCTCATTAATGCTTTAGTGGGTGGAATAAAAATATGGCAGGACTTTTATTCTCTGACCCCTGGACTTCCCACCTCTGACAATGACACACTGAATAGTAGTCTGAGTGTTTCTGATTATTCATTTATTAGCTGGTGGTGATGTTGCATATTTTTGTTTCTAAAAGCCATAATTGGGAACAATGTTTTCTTCTTAACATATTTAATACACTGTTATTGTCAGAAGTGTTGAATCTAAGGCTTTAAGTGTCTCTGTAAATGTGCTGGAGCTGTTCTGGTTTCTTGTGCTCCTGAAGCAGATCTGAGTATGTATGGAGCTCCACCTGTAGAGGACGCTGTTGAGTTACATCCTGAAAATCATGTGAAGCCAAGAGGTCAAAGTCATCCAACCTGAAGCATCTTCTGTGTGGCGCTGCTGGAATGACATTGATGGTTTCACCGCATGTGCTCATTGATAGAGACACACTTAAGGACTGAATTAGTTACTGAAATCAATAAAATATCAATATAAATGTCTGTATCCTGTCTGCATGATATTTTGCAGTTCTTTTCTCTTCACTTGATTTTTCTTTATCAGATTTGCTCAGTGTCTTTGAATCAGCTGTTTTATTATTTGTCATGATTTCTGTCCGGTCAAGAAAGTTCTGCGGCTCATATGATGTCATATGTCACGTGACAGCTGTGCTGATGAGCTCTGGTTGCCGACAGGTGCAGCAGCACTAATACATGCGGCTCCATTCAGACGGGACGGGTGAAGCTGCAGTGGTTCAGATCTGGACAGACAGAGGAGGACACATGTTCATCACATGTGGAATAATCCTGCAGGACACACTGACAGACAGGGATAAATTGGGCCGGGGCTGAGCTCCAGCACATTGGCTTGTTGACTCATCAGTTCAACTTTTTGCACTTATTACTAACCAGTTTGAATTTATTTCTGTCATACATATACAAAACCTCTTGTTGAGAATTAACAGAAGTTTAGATGTTGTAGGGAAAACACCCTAGGAAGTAAAATTAGCTCAAATGAAATATTTAGGGAATTATAAAGAGTTGTTTAGATTACGACCGAGCAACTGATTCGTCCAGCGTTCATTTGCTCGAGCCGTAATAAGCTCTTGTAACGGATATAAATATCCAACAATCGTGAAAACACTGATTAGAGCACGGTAACTTGATCACAGTTTAAGACATTAAATCATAAAGCACATAATACAAGACACTTTCCTTTTAAAATCTACAAGAGATTTTATTTATTCTAACACAAACTAATCTAACACAAAGGCACGCACATACACACACACACATTCATACGCGTTGCAGTAAGAAGGAAATGAGAGAGAAAGAGTTTTGAAAGAGAGAGAGAGAGAGAGAGAGAGAGAGAGAGAGAGATCTGATTAACAGAATTCCTATCAATGCATTTCAAAGACCAGAACGAACCATGAATCATTCATTTAAATACACCAGTTCAGTTTTCATCTGGAGGTACTTGCTTGCGTTGACTAAGGTGAATTTCCCTCGTCGTGCAGGGAGGGGTTTCCCAAGTCGATGATTGGTCCAGATCAGGTCCGTGTGGAACAATGAAGGAAGTCTCTTTGTCGCTGGAGTTGAAGCGGCAAAAGTCGTTGGTTGAACTTTGCGGCGAAACTTAGGACACAAGACTTTCAGCGGTAAAGGAGAATTAAGTAAAGAAAAGAAAAGTGAGTGAAGGTTGGATGGCTTGAATGAGCGGCTTGTCTGTTCTTCTTGTCACTCCATTGTTCTTGGTACTTGTCTTGGCTTCTCTTACCAGAACAGGACCAACTCCTTTCTCGTTTACCAACCAACTTCTCTCCTTCACTATCTTGCAATATAATCATTTAAACTTAGTTGTTTGTCACCCCTCTGAGGAGTCCTGGCCAATCAGACATTGTCCTGTTTCAAGAGGGCCTTCCTCTGCCCCCAATAAAACAGAAGTGTTACATCCTGTTTCTGCTTCAGCAGAGAGTGCCATTTTAACATAATTTCTATTAAATGGAATACAATACATTTTAAACAGATTTCATTCAAGTCAGGATATAGGAAAGGGGGAAAGAATCAAATTAAGTCCAAATAAGGCATACTTTCAGTCATTCAGTCAAGAGTTAACACATTTACATGAATTGTGAGTGTTCTAAAGCCTAACTGTTTACAGGTAGTACTTGTGGACACATAATGCAAAATGTATGTAGTTAAAAGATGTTTGATAAGTCCGTTAAAATTGTTGGAACAATTTTGAAGCAGATTTATTTATTCAACAGTCTCTTTGGCTTTCCTGTGAAGTAAGGAAATAAAAGGGTCTGGATTGTCTCTCTGTCTTCTTGGGTGACCCTTTGGTATGTCGCTTCTTCTACTATCAGGAAGCATGTGTCGTAAAAGTAATCAGCCTGGCTTTATCTGCAGACGGGCCGGAGCCGGAACCTCAATTCTGAATTAGAATTACGTTTTGAAAGAATCATCTGAATGATTCATTTGTCTGGTTCGTCCACAGTTCCTACATATCCCCCCTTGGTTCGGCGATGTGTTGAGATGAAGACATCGGCGGACACTGTAGAAAAATGGACAGAAGCAGACACACACAAAGCAACAACAAAACAACACCTCCATGATTGACCACTATACTGGTGCAGGGCATTAGATTATCTGAGTACTGATGGATTAAGTTCAATTTTGGGAGTGTTATTCTACATTGTCTCAGTATGTTAATGCTTGGATCAAATTGTGTGATTTAAATTGTTTGTTTCCATCTCTTCTAAATTGTTCTAGGTTGTTCTGGTGACATCATTTGTGGTAAAAATGATGTGACCCATCATGGAGCTCTCTCGGGCTCACATTCGAATTTTTAAATGGCTTTCAGACCTTAGGCGTGGTGCGTCAATCCTAATGTCATGACCTTGACTCTTATGGGGCAGACAGGTATTTTACCTTATAAAGAAGAAGGGAAAGAGAGGAAGAGGAAAACAAAACAAAATAAAACAGTTAAGTGTTTCCTGGTATGGCTAACACTACTGCATGCATCTAAGGTGTCATGTATCAGCTTAATGAAAGGTGTTGTACTTGTTGTGCAGATGGTTGTATGTTTCTTATGGTGAATGTAGCTAAGTCGATGTTGAGCTAGGTTCTGAAACTAATATCTGTCTGTAGGAAGAGCATGTTGGTGAGTATGTTAATGTAGTGTAGTGTAAAATGTAATGTAGTGCAGTGTATGTATGGTCAGATCTGGTTCAGTCTGTCTTGCTCCCCCCTTTTCTTGAAGGGCTTAGATGAAGATTGGCTCTTTGCATCTTGGACTTGGGACGAGAGATCATCCCTAATTTGATGGGAGTCAGTCCAGTGAGGCAGGAAGTTCTTTGGCAGAAGGTAGGAGGAAGTTTGATATGGCTGTGTTGAGCTGTGGTGCAAAACTTTGTCTCCTACGTTGCATTCCTTTTGTAATGCCTTCTGGTCGTGACAGACTGTCTGACCTTCTGTGCTTACTGTTGTTACTGTTGCACAAGCATGGTTCTTGAGATGGGAACTCGTTGGGTTTATTGGTGGGTGATGAGTGACCAGAACTGTGTTCTCTGGTACTACTGAGTTTCCAGCGGTGTTTGGCTGCAAGAGACCGCTTCGTTCTGTGCTGTTGTAGAACAGGTGGCA
Organism: Ancherythroculter nigrocauda; assembly: GCA_036281575.1. Taxonomy (NCBI): domain Eukaryota; kingdom Metazoa; phylum Chordata; class Actinopteri; order Cypriniformes; family Xenocyprididae; genus Ancherythroculter; species Ancherythroculter nigrocauda. The sequence goes on along the minus strand of VTFQ01000460.1, from coordinate 576,084 downwards.
GTCATCTCCATTTGGAAGGTGGATCAGATGATCACTGACCTTCCGTTCCGTCTCTAGTCATAACAAGGGTGACTCATCCTTGTGATTGTCGCTGTTTATGTTGTTTGCAAAGAACGCTGTAATTTGCCTCATCAGTTGTTCCATGTCTTCTGAGGTGGAACTGTCTTGTTCTTGGGCGTTCTTGTCCTCAGTGCTGTGTTTAACTGAGTGATGCAGAGTTGGGTTCCGCCGTCGCTTACCCACAGTGGATGCATTTGAATGTGTTGGTTGGTGGACTTTAGCTGTCCAGTTTGGATCCCAGATGTTTCTTTCTGGTGGGTTTCTTGAGAAGTGTGGCTGGTCCCATGGCATTTTCCAGCTGTCGGTGTGGGAGCTGTCAGTGGCATGGGGGTCACGTTCTCCGTGTCCTTTATGACAGGCTGTGGCATTGTCATGCCACTGGCCGTCTTGCAGTGCACGGCTTGGGTCTTGGCTGCCGGAGTTTGAAATTGTGACTGTTTTCAAACCTTTCTTTGAGTTCATCTTCTGTTTGATGTAGGCCTTGTGTGTCAAGTCACGTAGCTGTTGGATTGACATTGTGCTTGGGCAGGCCATGACGCCAAGATGGTGACTTAGTCCAGGGTGCAGGTTTCTCAGGAAGAGGGTTTTGAAGTTCACATCCTCTTCAAGTTCAGGTTCGTGATGTGCACCTAAGTAGGCTTGTCGGAAACGGTTGTAGTAAGCTTGGGGAGTCTCTTGTCGACCTTGTTTGGTTTCCAAGGCGACTAGCAGTCCATGTTCAGACTCTGGGCCTGTAAATTCTTTGATCAGTGACTCACGTAATAGCTGGTAGTTGTGCTTAACGTGAACAGGTTGTCGATCTAAAAAGCTTCGTACCTCGGGGCTGGATGTGGACCTGAGGAGATACAACCTGTCTCCGTCAGTCACATTGGGTCTCACCTCTAGGTAGAAGTCAATATCTCGGAGATAAGTCTGGATGTTGTGGTTCTCCATGGAGTTCGGGTTGAACTGTGTGATGTTCTTAGCCAGCTTGTCAAGGTCTTTAAGGGTCATCTCGTGCGCAACTTTGGGGTCTGCATGGATGAGCTCTCTTTGGTTGACAGGGAACAATCCTGTAGTGAAGGCCGGTGATGTTGTGGGTTGTGGCCATTCACTTCTTCCGTTGCATGGCAGTTCTTGGATGGGGGACTCTGTTGTGCTCAGCAGTGGTGATGCTGAGGGAGGCCCCTCCCTTCTTGACTCTGGTTTCTGTGTGTGAACATGCTTAAGTTCATTTCTGACCATGTAGAGCTTGCCGTTGGCATCGTCTAATTGTTGGTTTAGATGGTCCATTTCAGTGCTGTACCATTTCAAATGGTCTTCCAGAGCATTGATTTTAAAGTTCTTATCTTTAATGTCAGAATTGGCATTTTGTAGTTGGTTTACCAGGTGACTTTGGACAGTCTTTAATTCTTGCTTGTCACGTTCCGCAACTGCAAGGGCTTCTTGGAGCTTGTCAACTTGTTCCTTTGTTTCTTGCTCTGCAAGTTTGTCTTGAGCTTTCACCTTGTGCTGGTCTGTGCAGCGTTGGATGTGCATCAGCTCTCTCAGGAACTCAGTGGTCTGACGCTTGAAGTCGTCCTGGACTTTCACTTCCAGCTTGTCTATGCGGCTCTGGGCACGTGTCAGCTCCTCCTGCAGGTGGGTGATGTGCTTGTCGCTTAGTTTCAGCTGGGCTGTGAAGGCAATGCTTAGAGAATTGGTTATCTTGCTTAGTTCAGTGTGGTCTTGGTTCTGGCTTGAATCATGTGTCGGGAATCTTCTCAGAATTATGATTATTATTAAAAATAATAACAGTTCAATTGTCTTTGGCATGAGGCAGTTTGTAATGCCGCTGAGCCAGGCGTCCACATCTTGGGCAGTGGGGTTTTCCGTCTGCGACATGTTGGCACGCTGGGGAGAAGAGACTGACACAGATCTGTGTGGGGTGCAAGCCTATATGTGGTGGAACAGCTAAGTGTCGTTCAGTGAATGTACACCAATAGTGAAGTGTGGCTACGTGTTGGTCTCAGTGTGTAGACAGGTAGGCTAGTGATGAGAAGGCTTTGTCACTCAACTGAGTAAGGGAAAGAGAAAGAGAAAAGTTAAAACAAATTTCAATAGACGAAATATTTCCTATAAATATTTTCTATCAATGAAAAACTGTTTTCAACTCGTGATGTGAGGACTTTGTCACTCGACTGAGTAAGGAAAAAGAGAGATTTTTTTTTTTTCAATTTATAGAAATATTTATTTCCAATAAATATTTTCTATTAATGAAAAGCTGTTTCTAAAAATAAAAGAAAAGAAAATATATATTATTGTTTATGTTCGCAAGGACAATAATACAATAATAATGCTGATACCTCTTTTCTTAGTTTGACAGGATTGACACCACACACCTTCAGTTGAACTGCTTACCAGGGATGCTGTGAAGGCAACGGTTGCTCAACACTTGTCTCTGTTAAAGGTTCTTGGAGGAAATGTCAAAATTTAAATTGCATTTACAAATGCAGGGAGTATGGAGAACACAAAAGGGTTTGATTAAAATCAAAAACCTAATGAATGGTTTCTTTGGAAAGATTGTGTTTCTCTTTCTATAGAATTGATTGATGGTTCGTCCAAGCTTGATCCCTACAAAAGTGAAGAATAGGATGGAAGAAAGCAGGAGAGCACAGGAAAGACGTGAGGAAAAGGAAAGGAGAAGAAAGGAGACCAGATCCACAAGTGGCTCTGAAGCCTTTGTCTAATTACGAGGATATAATTGGTAGTTGATGGACAACTAACCCATGAGAATAAAAATGTTAGTAAAGAGAGGGTTGTGTCTGATTGGTTTGAAACTCGTAAAAAGATATCAGAGTCTCCTGTTGAGGCCCAGGTGTGTCGTTCCTAAGCTAGAATACAAAGAGGACAGGAAAAAGATAAGAAAATGAAGTCAATGAAAATAACAGGATGAAATAAGGAAAAGGGAGTTAAACACAGGTGAATGAATAAATAAAATAGAGTGGTTAGGTGAATAACCACGAAGGAAAAGAAAGATAACGCAATAAAACAATGAGCAAATGTGAGTCAAAATTAGGAAAAACTTTGGTGGAATAAGTTTGCTTAAACTTCTAAAGTTCAAGGCTTATTCATACCTAAAGTAATTCGATCTAAAATAGAATTTTAGATTCATGAAAATTGTGAAATTAGAAATAATGGAAATTTGGAAATGTAGAAATAATTTAAAATTACTTTCTAGTAAAATGTAGGATTTCAATTTGAATTTAATTGGTTTTATTAAATTCAAATTTGACAATTAAAAATTGTAAACCAGTATTTCTTTTTCAAGTCAAATGCAGGTAAGGCAATTATTAATTGTAAACCAATATTTTCCTTTTCAAGTAAAATATAGGTAAAGTAATAAGTGAGAAAGTTAAGTGAAAGTATGAAGGAAAGACCAACAAGTGTACATAAAGTTGAAGTGTTTTAAGTGGTTAAATCACTTTATAGTTGCTAAAACAGACACTGTGTTCACACAATGATGTTAACTAGATTAGCTTTGAGGCTAAAGGCTTTAGCATACGAACTTCGGTGTAAAAAAACTACAGAGGTTAGTGTGCGGTTTGTTTACAATGACGTTCTTCCGGAAGCGTTGGTTAAGACTTCCGTGCCACGACTGTAACTATGGCGACCAAACAAAATGATAGTGGCGAACATGTGAATTACATCAAATACATGTAACTGTACAAATGAAAGACACATGCACGTACAATCAAGCATTACGTGAAATGTCGGCGCATTTCAACTCTATAAATAAGAGACACCACTCGTAGCTGTTTTACGACGTGGGGCTTAAACTTTAAGTGATAGCTTTCTGCTGTAATAGATGGAAAAATCGCGACCTCGGCGGGTCTCTATATGCACGCAAAATATAACAGGTTCAAAAGCTTCACTTGGTCAGTTTCAAATCACTTAAATTGCGCTCGGACACACGTAGTGTTACACGAGCTCAAACAAGCAAGCATATAGCGTTTAGCAAACGGGAGAATATAGCACACTGAAAGCAGTGGAACACGCACTATAATCAGTTTGGCTATATATAAAACCAGCAAGCGTATAGCGTTACTGTTTAACAGAGGGGAAATAGCAGATTAAGTACAGTGGAACACGCACTGACACTTTAGCTATAAAAATAAAACAAGCAAGCGTATAGCGTTACTGTTTAACAAAGGGGAAAATAGCAGATTGAGTACAGTGGAACACGCACTGACACCTTAGCTATAAATATATTGATTTAGAAACAGATCGAGGAACACGCTCAATCTTGCCGTTCTGTGAGGAGAGTATTCGTCCTACACTGAGGTATTTTAACTATTGCAGTTTAGTTTCGATTCAGCTCTCTGATACACAATAACGTTATTATAGCTATTTGAATGACGCTGGAACACGCAGACATCAGGATAGCTATAAACAAGGCATTCTAGAATTTAAGGAACACGCTTAATTCTTACCTTATTGTGATATCATAGATCTGAAATTTACTGCAGACTGGAGTTTAGAGACAAGACAGCAGACTGGGGTTAAAGCTCTCACTCATTCAGGCACTCGTTCAAACGGGCCGCGCCGTGCGCGCTGCATACGTCACACGAACACTGAGGGGTTTAATAATTTGCATTGATAAAAAGAAAAATGACTTGATATGTGCTCCAAATTTAGATTAAACTGCCCGCATTCTCCACCATTACTGTAGGGAAAACACCCTAGGAAGTAAAATTAGCTCAAATGAAATATTTAGGGAATTATAAAGAGTTGTTTAGATTACGACCGAGCAACTGATTCGTCCAGCGTTCATTTGCTCGAGCCGTAATAAGCTCTTGTAACGGATATAAATATCCAACAATCGTGAAAACACTGATTAGAGCACGGTAACTTGATCACAGTTTAAGACATTAAATCATAAAGCACATAATACAAGACACTTTCCTTTTAAAATCTACAAGAGATTTTATTTATTCTAACACAAACTAATCTAACACAAAGGCACGCACATACACACACACACATTCATACGCGTTGCAGTAAGAAGGAAATGAGAGAGAAAGAGTTTTGAAAGAGAGAGAGAGAGAGAGAGAGAGAGAGAGAGAGAGAGAGATCTGATTAACAGAATTCCTATCAATGCATTTCAAAGACCAGAACGAACCATGAATCATTCATTTAAATACACCAGTTCAGTTTTCATCTGGAGGTACTTGCTTGCGTTGACTAAGGTGAATTTCCCTCGTCGTGCAGGGAGGGGTTTCCCAAGTCGATGATTGGTCCAGATCAGGTCCGTGTGGAACAATGAAGGAAGTCTCTTTGTCGCTGGAGTTGAAGCGGCAAAAGTCGTTGGTTGAACTTTGCGGCGAAACTTAGGACACAAGACTTTCAGCGGTAAAGGAGAATTAAGTAAAGAAAAGAAAAGTGAGTGAAGGTTGGATGGCTTGAATGAGCGGCTTGTCTGTTCTTCTTGTCACTCCATTGTTCTTGGTACTTGTCTTGGCTTCTCTTACCAGAACAGGACCAACTCCTTTCTCGTTTACCAACCAACTTCTCTCCTTCACTATCTTGCAATATAATCATTTAAACTTAGTTGTTTGTCACCCCTCTGAGGAGTCCTGGCCAATCAGACATTGTCCTGTTTCAAGAGGGCCTTCCTCTGCCCCCAATAAAACAGAAGTGTTACATCCTGTTTCTGCTTCAGCAGAGAGTGCCATTTTAACATAATTTCTATTAAATGGAATACAATACATTTTAAACAGATTTCATTCAAGTCAGGATATAGGAAAGGGGGAAAGAATCAAATTAAGTCCAAATAAGGCATACTTTCAGTCATTCAGTCAAGAGTTAACACATTTACATGAATTGTGAGTGTTCTAAAGCCTAACTGTTTACAGGTAGTACTTGTGGACACATAATGCAAAATGTATGTAGTTAAAAGATGTTTGATAAGTCCGTTAAAATTGTTGGAACAATTTTGAAGCAGATTTATTTATTCAACAGTCTCTTTGGCTTTCCTGTGAAGTAAGGAAATAAAAGGGTCTGGATTGTCTCTCTGTCTTCTTGGGTGACCCTTTGGTATGTCGCTTCTTCTACTATCAGGAAGCATGTGTCGTAAAAGTAATCAGCCTGGCTTTATCTGCAGACGGGCCGGAGCCGGAACCTCAATTCTGAATTAGAATTACGTTTTGAAAGAATCATCTGAATGATTCATTTGTCTGGTTCGTCCACAGTTCCTACAATGTTGATGTTTTTGTATAATGTTTCATTTCAGGTCACCATGATGGTGGTCAGTGTTTGCTTTAGTTTGGGCTCTTGACCCTTTACTTTTTAATATTAGTTTTTTTTTTCTGACTGCTTCAACTTCATTATCATCATGTAATGACCTGTTTTGTTATTCATGTTTGATAAGCAGGGCTTGACATTAACTTTTTTGCTCACCAGCCACTGTGGCTAGTTTTTCCAAAGTTACTAACCACTCAGCATTTTGACTGGCCACAATTTTGCTGTTGGGAAATTTCATTTTATATGATTAAAGTTAATTTTGGCATGTTAAAATTACTTGATTTTGAGTCATTTTACATGATTAGCTAGATTTAAAACCCTTTTAAACTTTCAAATGCAGACTGACCACCCAAATCAAGACTAGGCCTACATGGCATATCAGCTGGTATGTACAGGTGGGCAAAGTGTGGGTAATATGACCATAATATGAAACAAGTTATTTTTGTTAGGCTATATAAAAAGAACAAAGCAGCAAATTAGCAAATTACAAATACAATAGTAAATCAAATAGCCAAAACTCTTTTTTTCAGATACAGTAGGTTTATTTAATATTTATTTAACATTTTTAGGAATTATTTGGGCTGCTGAATGGATGGATGTAACATACTGACACACATCCAGTTATTACCCACCTGTTTAGGTCCACTTAAGCCATAAACAACTGTATTCACGCGAGATACTCCACACGATGGACATTTTGACATCTGTGTGTGCGTGTGTATTTGACTATTCAGGCATAAGGAGAACTGATCGCGCACGCGAGATGGAGAGAGTGCTTCTGTTGTGTCATTCAGCGCATTTCCGCCTATCCCGTCATCAAGTTAATCGATACCGAATTATGATTGGATTGTAATTTTGTGCTATGACGAGTTTGGCTACCTTTGATTAGTCTAGGCTGAAATTATATTCAACCCGCTAAGGTGGCTAGTGGGAGTGGCTGTCTTACCCACCACAGCTGAAATCTACCTGCATTTGGCGAGTTGGCGGGTGTTAATGTAAAGCCCAGTTGATAAGTAATTTCAGGTGATTGAGGTCCTGTGATTTTACAGAATGAGATCCAACAGCAATATGAACAATCAAAAATATATTATGCACAAAGAAGCTTATATGTTTAAACACACACAGACATCAAGAATCAGCATCTGATTCTCAAGAACGGTGACGAAATACAAAATACAAAATACTGACAAACAGATCAACTCTGAACATCACAAAACAAGCTACTGTCACAACAAAACAACAGCAAAATAAAAGCAAACAGGAGCAATCAATGAAAATGACAGGTGCAATATTCATGCAGCAATGCATGATGGGAGCCATGGATGAGTTTTGATTGGCTCCCATCATGCAGTGCAACATGAAGCACTTTGTTTGATTGTCACCATTGTTGAGGTTCATATGCTGATTCTTGATGTCTGTGTGTGTTGTTGCAAAAGTGAAGTTAATAAACGTAATTTCAGGAGGCGTACGCCCATCTAATCTTCCAGTTAATACCAAGGTATAAAACCAGCATCTTACCTCTTCCTGTTGTTAGTTCTTTTGGCATCTCTCCTCTTCCCCTTCTCCTCCTTTTGTACTTATTTTTGCCTGTTATAGGGGGCAGTCGGAGCTCGAGTAGGATATTCTTTCCGAGCCCCTCTATAGCAGACAGCAAGCCAAATCTGTTTACCACTTATGCTAAGATTATATAGGCACACAAACTCGTGAACTACAGATTATAAAAGCACTGCTGGATCTCATGTTGAAAAAAAAAAATCTTTATATAGCTGCAGTTAATAATGCTGAAGGAGATTAATAAATCAATCCATGCATGATGTTTGTGTCTTCATCAAAACACAACCATCATGTTCTGTACTGCATTTACTAAAAGCGTTGTAAGCTGAAGTTGATCGTAACACAATTGCAACAAACGGTCACATGCAATCAACTTATGCTTACGATGCTTTTGGGAAATGCAGCCCAGATCATAGTTTCATAACAAATGTGCTCTACGAACACAAAGTTGAAGCAGCCAGAGAAAAAATTATCTTAAAAAGTAAAGGGTCAAGAGACCAACTAAAGCAAACACTGACCACCATCATGGTGATTAAAACTAAACTTTCATTAAAACATTATTTAAACATCTGTAAATTCTCAATAAGGACTTTTGTGGATGTATGACAGAAATAAAATCAAACTGGTTAGTAATAAGTGCAATAAGTGGAAGGCAGTTTTAGTTGTTGTGTTTTGTTTTTCTGTTCTTGTTGTTTCTCTTTTCTTCAGTGATTTTGCATATTAACATCAGGTGTCTTCAATAATGGTCAATCATCACTTTTTATCTCATTAACTTTAACACCCTGTAGTGTGAACACATATGTACACTGAGGGGTGTTCATTTAACACTGGGGATTTCCATAACATAGCTAACTGCTTTAGCATGTGGGTTTGAAGTTAGCATAAATACAAAGAATCAAACCAATAAACATCTACTTCAGATCATGTAAGATAAATAATTGTATTTACAATTCAATGATTAATAGGCAAAAATATTCTTGATAAGAAAAATTGTACTTTCTTACCTGAAAATCAGTTTATTTGTCATAAAATCTACAAATTTGCTCACAGTCACATGCAATTTCTCATGTGAGCTAAAAAAGTAGATAGAAGTGTATGATATTGATGACATTACCACACATATAACCCCGTGTTAAAACACTCTCTGGTCTCCTCTAATAATGGTTATTGACAATTTTATTGAAAGTGAAAGCAATACAACACAAAGGCAGTTTCACAGACACTCAATATTGGTGAATCAGGGCAATCTACTGTGATTTTCACTTCAACACTTCAGACTAACAAATGACACGCATGATAACAGAATAAGATCATATTATCATAGAGCTGCTTGAGATGGAGCAAATCATGAACACATCAGAGGTTTGGTGTCTCAGATCACCCTAATTCACATTGTGAGAAACTGAATGTTGTGAGTTTATTATAGCGGAGAAAATAATGAAAATTTTACATTTTCCTTCTAAGAAATTCATATGAACATCAGCTGGCACAAATTGTACATTTAGAATAAAAACAATTCAATAAAATAATAGAAGCAAAAGCATAACAAGACTAGATAAAATCTAGTTCTTCTCACAAAACCCTTTCATCTTCTCAGAGCATGGCAGATCATTCCAGTTGTTCCAGGGGTCTTTTATAAGGTTCAGTTCAACACAGTCCTCATCTCCTTCATAGTCATCCGGCTGATCTTTGAACCAAAACCTGAATAAAACATGTCAGATTTTCAGTTACTCTGAACCCCAAATGTTTAATTAAAGTTTTTATTAATTCAGTAAACAACAAACGAGGATCTTAACAAGTTATTCATCATAAAAGAGTCAACAATATTCACAGCACCACAACAGCAGAGTAGTGCAGAAGTTAAAGCAAAAGTGAGAAGACTTTATCCATACAATGTACTCATGGGAAGTAATAATAATAATATAGTCTGTTGTCATAAATGTGTTTGTGGAAGAGCTGTATCTGATTTTTGAAGGTTGTGATTATCTAAATTTTAAATGAGAATTAAAAGGATTTAAATCCACAGTGGTTTTCTGTGAGTGTTTCGTCACTTACCCTTGAGTCGGTGTTGAATTATCCACCCATTTCATTCTGCCTTCAGTTCAGAGTTTGCTTTTTTTACTTTGCTTTCTAGCTCCAGATTCTTCTGACTCAAAGAGTCAGCACTTCTCTGTAACTGACTTTTCTCAACAGTGAGATCACTGACTCTGGTCTCCAGCTCCAGTTTCTTCTGACTCAAAGAGCTGAAGCTGTTCTTTAACTCGTCTTTTTCAACAGTGAGATTATTGTCTCTGGTCTCCAGCTCCAGTTTCTTCTGTGTTAGATCAGTGTAATTGTCCTGAAAGCTGTTGATGGTCTGATTGAACAGCAGTATGATGATGACCAGCAGAAGAACACAAATGAGCCAGAGACACACTGTCATCAACTCCAAATATCTACTTCCTCCTGACAAACAGAGAGAAAACACAAAAATATCAGTGAATACCTCTGCTATAATTAGGGTGATGGTGTGAGGACCCTATTGTAATTGCTCAGTCAATTCTTCTTCTTCTCCAAAATAAATCGCATTTTTGAGGGCCTAAACATATTCGAAAACTCATGAAACTTTGCACACATGTCAGAAGTGGTGAAAATTTACGTCTGATATAGGTTTCAGAATTAGGTGTGTCAAAATGGCTCGATAGCACCACCTACAAAAATTCAAGGCAATATTCAGTTATGGTCAAAGTGCCACCTGTTGGCAGCAGGAAGTGTGGCACTTTGAAATGACTTTGCCATAATTCTCCCGTATTTAATCACTTACATGCATGTTGCCCACCGTTCACTGTTTTCCTAAGGCCAATGGGTGGCGGTGAGCCCGGGTGCGAGGGCCCTTTAAAGGTGCCCTAGAATAAAAAATTTAATTTATCTTGGCATAGTTGAATAACAAGAGTTCAGTACATGGAAATGACATACAGTGAGTCTCAAACTCCATTGTTTCCTCCTTCTTATATAAATCTCATTTGTTTAAAAGACCTCCGAAGAACAGGCGAATCTCAACATAACACCGACTGTTACGTAACTGTCGGGATCATTAATATGCACGCCCCCAATATTTGCACATGCCAGCTCATGTTCAAGGCATTACACAAGGGCAGCCAGTATTAGGCCCAATCCCAATTCTACCCCTTACCCCTTCCCCTTTCCCCTTCCCCTTTGTTTCGCGCGTTCACGTGAAGGGGTAGGGGTGTCCCAATTCTCATTTGGTTGGAGGGGAAGGGGTAGGGGGAAGGGCCAGGTAGCCCTTCAAACGAAGATTTTTCGGGACCACACTTCAGACGAAGGGGTATGATAAATTTCCAACATGGCCGACCGAGCGAGCAGAGAGACCCATAAATGTAAGTATTTTTTTTACGGTAAACAGTATTTTAGTAATAAATAATCACTTGTTTTATGTTGCCTTTAATCTTGTGTTCATGTATATGGTTATGTTCTCCGAAAAAAGATTTGTTAAAATCGCTATGAAAACAGTTCGCTAATGTTTTTTACTTTATGATAGTTCCACAACATATTTTTTTTATATTTTATTGAAACCCGCGTTGATTTGACAACATAAATTCAAATCCGGTGGCAGCCAACTTGTCTTTTTGCCGCATGCCTGATTAATGTATTGTTTTGTTGTGGTTACGTCCATAAATACGTGTACGTTACATGATATAAACAAAAAGTGCATTCAGTTTGCGTGCTTATTCATCAGTATTGTATGTTCTGTATCAACCAGGGACTCCTGAGGAAACACGCAGGCTCGTCTCCTTTGTCTTATGCGAAGAACTGAAGACAAATGCAAAAAAAATAGCTGTCGCCCAAGCAGCAGAGATCACTACAGCTATCGATGGCATCTTAAAAGGCCAATTCACACCGCACCAACAAACAATTTTTTTAGCGCGACCCTTTTTATTAACGAGACCCATAAGCATAAACAAGCCAAAACGAATTATTAAAAACGAAACTGAAGGTAAACCTGCGTTGCTCTCATGGTTAACGTTACCTCTCTCTTTCGGTGAAGTGGAGCAGCTGCTCTTGCTCAATGGCACGGATTGCACTATGGACTACTGTACCTTTTGTATGTTTTTTTAACAGTATTTTATTTTTTATAATGAACAAGCTGCGATGTCACGTTTCCACTGCTTTGTTGTGTGTGTGTGTGAGGCGCGGGCGCGATCAAACAGCTATCTTTGCAGGGGACTTGCCTCATCGTCATGGCAACGGTTAGTGGCCAGGTCAGATTACTTCAGTTTGTTGCCGTCTGTTGGAAAACTGTTCACACCGCGCAGACATTCCACGACCCGACAAACGCCGATTAAACATGTTCAGTCGGGTGAAAACCGACTCCAACAGACGCCAACAGGGGTATCACACCGATCCAACAAACTCCAACAGACGAGTGTTGTCGGTGCGGTGTGAATTGGCCTTTAGAAGTGTGTGATAAACATCGGCGCATCTATGACGTAGGAGCTAGCGACGACTTATGATGACGTGTAACGGTCTAGTAGTGGTGTCCCATTTCTTAGTGGAATATTTTCAGCCCTACCCCTTGACACTCTGTTTCAAGGGGCAAGGGGAAGGGGTAGGCGTAGGGGTAAGGGGAAGGGGAAGGGGTATAAAATAGAATTGGGATTGGGCCTTAATGTCTGGATCTGTGCACAGCTGAATCATCAGACTAGGTAAGCAAGCAAGAACAATAGCGAAAAATGGCAGATGGAGCGATAATAACTGATATGATCCATGATAACATGATATTTTTAGTGATATTTGTAAATTGTTCTGCCCCTTGGTATAATGATGACCTGCGTTCTAAGAAAGCAGCCTGCCGTAAATTGGAGCGCAAGTGGCGTGACTCAGGTCTGAATGTATTTTATCAGTCCTGGAAAGACCACTTGGGGGTTTATAAAGCTGAACTTGAGTCTGCAAGATCTGTTTATTTTTCTCAGATTATAGATAACAATCAAAGTAACCCTAGACATCTCTTTCACACTATAAACAGACTTCTCAAAGTTAATGTCGGCACTTCTCTCCCTGTCTCAAATCAGCTGTGTAATGATTTTCTTCATTTCTTTAGTTCTAAAATTGATAATGTTTCTAAACTTATTCATGCTGCACCTGTTTCCTCTTCTACATTATGCTTGCCTAGTTTCTCTGGCATATCTTTCTCTACCTTTTCTCAAATCGACTCTGAGCCGCTCATTAGGGAGGTGTCATGTATGAAAGCCACCACTTGCTTACTTGACCCACTCCCTACAAGCTTGTTTAAATCTTGTTTGGATTCATTTTGCCCTGCTATTCTTAGCATTGTCAATGATTCCCTGCGTACTGGTGTTGTACCAGCAGCATTGAAAACTGCCGCTGTAACACCTGTTCCAAAAAAGCATAATGTGGACTTGGATAACTTAAATAATTATCGTCCTATATCAAATCTTCATTTTCTTGCAAAAATTCTTGAACGTGTTGTGGCTCATCTTACAGTAAATAATCTTTTTGAACCCCTTCAATCTGGCTTCCGAAAATTTCATAGTACTGAGACAGCCTTGGTCAAGGTCACCAATGATCTGTTAATAGCCTCAGACTCTGGTTCTCTTTCTATTCTGATCCTTCTGGACCTCAGTGCCGCTTTTGATACTGTCAATCACAATCTCTTACTCAAGCGTTTGGAAACTGTCTTTGGTGTTTCTGGGACTGTTTTATCATGGTTTAGATCTTACCTTTCTGATCGTCAACAGTTTGTATGTATGAGTGGTTTCCGGTCTGTGACCGGCTTTGTATGTTCAGGTGTTCCTCAAGGTTCAATCTTAGGCCCCTTACTTTTTAGCATTTACATATTTCCATTTGGATTGCTTTTAAGATCACTCGGGTTTTATTATCACTTTTATGCTGACGATACTCAGATTTACATTCACTCTAAGCCTAGTCAATATCTGGATCTTACTTTTTTAACACACTGTAGATAAAAATATGGATGTCCCAAAACTTTCTGTGTCTCAATAGTGATAAAACAGAGGTTTTGCTTATTGGCACCTCGCATCAGCTTCGTAAAGCTGGTTCATTATTTTTAAACATAGATGGGTCTGTTTTGGAATCACAAACCGAACTAAAAAATTTAGGAGTAATATTTGATTCTAGTTTGTCTTTTGACTCTCATGTTCAGTACACTGTAAAGAACTCCTTTTTTCATCTCAGAAATATTGCTAGGCTCCGTTCTATGTTATCACTTTCAGTGACTGAAAGGCTTATTAATACTTTTGTGTTTTCCCGCATTGACTATTGCAACGCACTGCTGGCTGGGGTTCCTAAATGCACACTTAATAAACTACAATATGTGCAAAATTCAGCTGCTAGGATCCTGACCGGAGTCAGGAGAAATGAGCATATTACACCAATTCTCAAGTCCTTGCACTGGCTTCCGGTCAGGTTCCGAGTTGATTTTAAAGTCCTCATGCTCACATATAAGGCACTGCATGGTCTGGCCCCCCAGTATCTGTCTGCACTTTTAACCTTATACACACCCAAGTGTCATTTACGCTCCTCACAAGCTGGTCTATTGGCAGTCCCACAGACACGGTTGCTTCTGTTGGGGATAGGGCCTTCTCATCCTACGCGCCTAGGCTTTGGAATGCACTCCCTCCTCACATCAGAGACGCACAGAATTTAAGTATTTTTAAATCTTATTTAAAAACTCATTTCTTTAGGGTTGCTTTTTCTTAATTGTTTTTTTTTTTAATTTTTTTTTTTTTTTTCTTTCATATGTATATGCATAACTTGCTTTACTTTGTGTGTGTTGTTTTCTCATTTGTTTGTTTTATGTAAAGCGCCTTGAGAAGCTACTTTAAAGGCGCTATATAAAAATAAAGTTATTATTATTATTATTATTATTATTATTAATTGTCTTTCTAAATGTTTCGTTAGCATGTTGCTAATGTACTGTTAAATGTGGTTAAAGTTACCATCGTTTCTTACTGTATTCACGGAGACAAGAGCCGTCGCTATTTTAATTATTAAACACTTGCAATCTGTATAATTCATAAACACAACTTCATTCTTTATAAATCTCTCCAACAGTGTAGCATTAGCCGTTAGCCACGGAGCACTATCAAACTCATTCAGAATCAATGTAAACATCCAAATAAACAATACAATATAAACAAATAATACTGTACTTACGAGATTAGACATGTTGCATGACGAACACTTTGTAAAGATCCATTTTGAGGGTTATATTAGCTGTGTGAACTGTGTTTATGCTGTTCAAGGCAAGCGCGAGCTCCATGGGTGGAGAGCACGAGAATTTAAAGGGGCTGCAGCATGAATCGGCTCATAGTTAATGATGCCCCAAAATAGGCAGTTAAAAAATTAATTTAAAAAAATCTATGGGGTATTTTGAGCTGAAACTTCACAGACACATTCAGGGGACACCTTAGACTTTTATTACATCTTTTAAAAAGACTTTCAATGGCACCTTTAATCGTTGCTTGCTTTATTACAAATTGGATTCATATCAACCTTTTAATCTATCTTTGACTTTAGATAATCAGTCCTTCCAGGATTTCACAGGACTTTTTCTGATTTTTGCGGCCTAAAATGACTGAATTTGCAGCGGCTTTTCTTAAATTTTGTGGCATTTCTTGTTGTTTTGCAATGAAAAATTCCACAAACAACATTCTTTTAACATTGTTATTACTTTTCTGACCTCAAGAACCATTGCAGGTCTCCAGACTAACATTTGAGGGCAGTAGCACCAGTTCCATTAAGCCAATAAATGCTCCTCTGCAGCATCTACTACAGTGGTATTTTATTGTCTTTTTTATTTCTAAATAAGTGTTTGCTTATTAGTTTTACAAAAGGGGACAAACTATAAAGGATGAACAAATAATTTTTTGAATGTCACATTCTCGCACCCATTCTTTTTCTCTGTATTTACTTCCTCTGAGCTCCATTTTTAGAAAAAGCATGGTGTATCATTTCACTCCTATGCAGATGATACCCAAATTTATATACCTCTGAAACGCAACATAAATCTTGCTCTGGAATCTCTTTTTGCATGCCTCGATGAAGTGATAATGTGGTTCTCTCAGAAATTTTTGTTTTTGTTATAGTCTTTGGCCCCCATGATAGCTCTGGAAGCAGAAGCATTGACCTGGACTACCTTGCTCCTTTTACCTCATCCTGCATTAAAAAACTTTTGGGATCAGAACATCAAACATCAAATTTAAAAAACAAATATATTCTGTGATTTGTTCTTGCTTTTTTTCAGCTACATCTTCTTTCTAAGATTAAATCCACTCTCTCTGAGAAAACCTTAGAGATTGCAATCCTTATTACATCTTGCTTGGATTACTGCAACTCTCTTTACTATGCCATGTCAAAACCCAGATAGCAAGCAATGTTCGAAATAATGTTAAATCAATGTTAATGTGTCAATGTTAACCTCATTGAATCACTATCACTTTTGCACCCACAATTAATTTTGAAATTTCAACAAAAAATCAATGGAAATGGCATTAATGTTGGTTCAACATCATTCTTGCACTCTCAGAAAATGAAACACAACTTCAACTGACTTAAAGCCACACAGCCTGAAATCAACTGAAGATAAAAGAAGACATTAAATCTCTCAAGATCTCAGCAGAAGTTCTTTTTGAGAATTAAGGTTTAGATGTTGATGTTTTATTGAAAATGTTTGGTCACCATTTATAAAAATTTTTATATGCACATTTCACAACATATCAACGTGTTGAAACTTTACATGCATGTTCATGACCCTAAATGAGAAAAAGTCTCAAAATTTCAAGAAAAACGATGTAGGTTAGATAGTCTTTCAGATAGATTGAAAAAAAGAAATGATAGCTCATGTGGCTGACAAAATATTTTTTGTATTGAAATAAGTGAGGAAAACCTCCTTTTTTAGCTTCGCAGGGTAGTAAAAAAACTAAAATAACAAAATATAACTAAGACATTATTATTTTGTGTCTGTTGCCTTAGAGCATTAAAATATGTGGGTCAAATTGCCCCACGAACATCACCAAAAGAACCTAAATTTATTGTGTATATATTAAAACACATCAGCGTGTTGAAACTTTGCATGTATGTTCATAACCCTAAATGAGAAAAAGTCACAAAATTTCAAGAAAAGAAAAAAACAACAACTGACAACTCAAAACACCTGTTTGTGTTACTATGTTACACTTTGTGTTCATGGCACAATGTTCTCATGGTTTCCAGATTAAACAGCGCTGAGAAATAAACACTTGATTCACCGTAGAATTAATAACATCGCTGTGAAATCTTCTGAGAAGCATTCTAAAAATTCTCCGTTAAACCACAGATATCAGATCAAACATTTCCGACATGGAAACTTTTTCACAAGAAACGTGTGTGAAACCTTCTCGCAAGATTTCACAGCGATGTTATTAATTCTGTGGTGAACCCAGGTGAAAAAATTGCTCTAAAATACATTTTATTTCAGTACACTTAGTACACTTCTGTAATGTACTTAAAGTGCTCAACTTTTGTACACTAATTTTGTACTTAATATACTAAAAAATCTTAAGAATCTTAAGAACATCTAAGTGTACTCAACTGTGCTATTTTGAGACACCATGAATATGAACTAAAATGTGCTTTTAATATACTATTTAAAATAAATATTTAGTTCCTACTTACAGTACACTTGAACCCATCTTTCATAAACTTTTAAACATACCCATCAGACATAGAAAATACACTTATGAATTATTTAAAATATAAGAATAACATATGATAAATATATACAAAATGTTTTGCCCACATTTTTTATACATTAAATAATTAATTTCAAATGTATTGTAACTATGTTAATATTCCTTTTATATGATATAATTAACTACATATTAATGGTGTCTTTAAATAGTACTGACACATTAAATAAGGAGGATTCAATAGCGAACACAGCAAATATCACAATAAACCCCAGCGCTCAAAATAGTTAATTGGTTTGAGTAGGACAAACTTAAATTAAACAAATTAATTCAGTCAAATGAACTTTTATGAGTATTTAGAACTTTCTTTTTCTTTCAAGTTCTCAGAACTGATATATTTTAAGTAATTTTCATTGTTTTATTGTTTTGAGTTTTATGAACTTATTTCTTTTAATTTAGACGAACTGAACTTTAACTGAAACTGGGCTGGGATTTCTATTTCCCAGCTTGCTTTGCCCATATCACTCGAAAAGGAGAGTAAATGCTAAAATTAAGTGTTATATAATGTTTTTTGTGCAAGATTAATGTTAAGTGGGAGATTCAGTAGTGATTAATGTTTTGTTATGCTAATTTAGAAGTATATAATGTGGGTTTTTGGAGAGTTACGATGAAGACAAGTGGTGCATGCGGCTTGGTTTGAGAGCAAGTATATTAAATGTTTTATATTTCTGTCCTAATTCAGCAAGTGTTATAACATGCTATTGTTAACATATTAACAAATTAACAAGTTTGTTTTTTATAAATTATCTTGTTACAGCTAGCAAAGTTTAAACTAATAAAAAAAAATTATGTTGAGGTTACATGATAAATTTAAGTTAATGTATGCATTAGTGTACTCAAACATTTTAAGTTAAGAACAATTAAAATGTATGAGTGCAAAATAAAAATCTGCAGTTCTGTTTACTTAAACTTTGAAATTCTTAACTTAAACATTTTGAGGCAAACTGGAACAGTACTTGAGCAGCGACTGATGACGTTTCACAAGTCTAAAAGAACAAGAACAGGCAAGAACACATACTGAGAAATGGCAAGAGTAAACCAGTGAACCCGCGAACTGTGACAAGTACGATCAAATACACTATCATTTCCCACATCAAAATATATAAAATATAGCACTTTCAGTACTTTATGCTAAAAGTATTCTTTCTGTTAAATTAATACAAATTTAACCTGCATGTTTTATTTTTCATGAAAATCCATTAAAATAGAACATAGTGACAGTATATATAAAAATCCACTAAAATTGTATGTAAAGCATTCATAGCACACTTTTAAGTAATGCACTTATAAAACACTTCTGGGTCGTTCCGTGTCAAATCAACCAGAGGTCTGTGGCTCAAATTTTTGATTTTGTTAATATTTTTTCTGTTGAAAGACAAACATAAATAGTAATGAAAGCCAAAATATTAAATGTCACAGATGTATATTTACTGAGTAATCCACTATTTTGTAGAGGGGGTCAAAATGACAGTGACTTTAGAAAGATGGCAGCATCATTATTTTATTTTTACACACAGAGTCATAGGTTAGTAAAATCTGTTGACTTTCGCAATGTTTGTTTCATTATATGCCAACAGTGACAGTTCAAAAACTTTGCGTGCACTGTAAAAAAAATCCAAACTTTACAGAAAATAACTGTTTTTTTACGATCATATTCTTTTATTTTAAATTAAACTCAAAACTTTGTAAAATTACAAACAATATCTCTAAATTAACAACTCGGCTGTTATTTTAAGTATTATGACATTATTGAAAAATTACAGTAATTCACATTTTTTTTTACAGAAAATTTACTGTATTTTTTATACACTATTTTTTCTGTTTTCTAAAATGACAAATATAAGTATGTAAATTTAAAAAAAATGACAGATAAATGATAAAACTGTCAAATGAATGGCAGCCGAAAAAACCCTGTGGAATTAAAGTTAAAATATTGTAATTTAAATAAACTGAAAAACTGAAAAACAGTATTATTTTACAGTATTTCCCGAATTATTACGATCAAACACCTTCACTTTAAAAAAACAAACAAACAAAAAAACGTAAAAAATGGTCAATGGCAGCAGCGGCTGCCAAACAAAAACTGTAAAATTAAAGTCAAATATCCTAATTTAAATAAAGTGCAAAAAACTTTAACATAATTTTTCTGTAAATGTTAAACAATACTGTTATTTTACAGGTATTTCCTGATTTGATTCAAATGACTGGCAACAACAGAACATTAAACACTAACAGATCTCTCAAGATCTCAGCATCTTCACTTATTACAGTCCAGACTTTATTTCTTTCGTACAAATGTTCTTAATGAGAATTAACAGAGGTTTAGATGTTGAAGTCACCATTCTGGAGGTAAGTGTTTGCTTTAGTTGGGCTCTTGACCCTTGACTTTCTCCCTTAACTGAATAGTAAAAAAAAATGCAGGAGAAACTCTGGCTGCTTACTGGTGCTGTATTTATCATGAAGTGGCTTGATTCACTGATATCACACAATATCAAGTCTCTGAGTATATTAACTGTTAGTTTCATATGCTTTACTGTAACCTTGTGATATTGTGGAATCATATTATGATAACCTGGTATTGTGATTTGTAAGTAATTATGCAAAAAATGTTTTCAGCTGCTTTTTTTGTTTTGTTTTGTTTTTTGTTTTTTTTTTGTTTTTGTTTTTTTGCTTTTGTTTTTTTGGAGCACAGAGACATCAGTAATTAACATATGAATCTGAACAATGGTGACAATCAACAAAATGTTTTTGTGACTTAAGAAGCTTGTTTTGTGACGTTCTGAGGTGATCTGAATTTTATTTTTTATTGTCACCATTGTTGAGATTCATATGCTGATTCTTGATGTCTGTGTGAGTCTGCATGACCTTGACAAAACATTTTCTGCATAATGATTTAATAAAATTGTTTATAGTATCACAGCACTGTAATAATGTTGGTGTGTGAAATTAAAACAAATGTTAAAAAATTTAGTCAGAGACCAGAGTGAATCTGACCACTTTATGAAGACTAAATCATTATCTGATCAGAGTTTTACTTGCTTTTTGCTATAACAAGTGTTTACCAGAAACACTAATGTTAAAGAGTCAAGGGTCAAGAGCCCAACTAAAGCAAACACTGACCACCAGAATGGTGACTTAAACATCTAAACCTCTGATAATTCTCAATAAGAACTTGAATGATTCTCAGTAAGAACTTTAGTATGAAATAAATAAAGTCTGGATTGTAATAAGTGAAGGTGCTGAGATCTTGAGAGATCTGTTAGTGTTTAATGTTCTGCTGGGATTTAGAGGGTTTCTTTCGTGTGTTTTGTGGGTCACCATTGTGCTGAAGAGTAGAGCCTGTGCTTCAGTCCAGGATGAGCCAGAAAACACTGGTGTTATACCAGAATCTAAAAATGTATTAAGATATCTTTAATATTTCTTGAGTTGCGCGCACGTAAACTTGAGGCACAAAACACAAGAAATGCTTTTTACCATTTTTGAACTGTTATCGCTGGCATATAATGAAACAAAGATTGCTAAAGTCAACAGAATATGCTAATAAACCTACGAATCTCTGTGTAAAAATAAAATAATGATTCTGCCATCTTTCTAAAGTTATTTTTACACCCCTGTAAATTGGCTCCAAATCTCAGGTGAAAATTGTCATTTTGACCCCCTCTACAAAATAGTGGATTACTCAGTAAATATACAAGTGTGACATTTCATATTTTGGCTTTCATCACTATTTATGTTTGTCTTTCAACAGAAAAAATATTAACAAAATCAAAAATTTGAGCCGCGGATCTCTGGTTGATTTGACACGGAATGACCCTTGTGTATATTTGATTTACATGATCTGACTACACTTAAAATCAATGTAAGTGTTAGTACAATTTCTTAGTATTAGTATAATATAAATTGTTAGTGCATTTATATTAAGTGTACTTAAGTAATATATTTTATGTAATATTAATGTTAATATTAAAATTAATATTAATTAAGTAATATATTTTTAATAAAATCAATTTAATTTAATTTTAGGATTACTATTTAAAACTCTAGATTGAACAAATTTTTAAAGCATTCAAAGCACACTTTTAAGAAATGCACTAATAAATCTTTAACAACACCATCTGCGACACCATCTCTGATTTAAAGTAATTTTCCACTTACTGCGCTTTTCATCTTTTCCTTCATCCTGCCTGTGATTCAGTGTTCGAGGTTCAAAAGTGTCTAATTCCATATTTGGCTCTTATGTTGGACAGCACGTCTTCACGGATGAGCTGTGAACTTCAGAATGAGTGTTTTTACAATTAGTGCTAAACCTAAACAGGAAGTGATTTCATTTCACACTTTCCTTCAACAAGAATAAAAACTTGCAACCTAAAAACTCTCTGCAGACTCATACTATTATGTTTGTTTATTGAACATTCAAACATGTTATCAACTTCAAAAGCCAACAAGAGGAATCTGTGACCATGAAATGGACTCAAACACCCTTAAACAGCCCAAACTAGACCTTTGTGTTGATGATGGAGGAAACAGCAGCACCTGAAATCAGTACGAACAAAACCATAGTTTATGTTGTGTAGATGCCTATTTTTTCCATGTGACATACATTCCACCTATCTTTCAGCTCTGTGATTGGTGGTCCAGCTGGGAAATTACAGAGGGCCAAGCCATAGTAAGTCAATGAGAGACTAATTTCAAATGACGGGAAATTTGACCAATCATATTAGCACATTTGTTGTAATTCTGCATAATAGTTCAGTTTTCCCCAAATCACACGATTATTATGATCTGTTACATTTGTTTAATAGTCTGCTGTGCCAGTCTTGCCTGTGTTATGATGTTGTTGTTTTTCTTTTATTTGGGATAATTTAATTATTGCACTTTGGTCAAGATTAATATCCTGCAGATCGGCTCCTGTGCTGCAGTTGATCCTGTAATGGGTCGAGACAGAAACCACCTGTGGGAATTAGGCGGCAGATGGCGACTGGTTTTTCCCTCTCAGGATCTCTTGACCTCAACCTCCACCTGCTGCAGAAATCATGCAGGAATAACATCAGTACAACAGGCCTTGAGAGCTGCTGAAATCCACCGCAGTGGACAAGGATGACAATGACACACTGAATAGTAGTCTGAGTGTTTCTGATTATTCATTTATTAGCTGGTGGTGATGTTGCATATTTTTGTTTCTAAAAGCCAAAAATTGGGAACAATGTTTTCTTCTTAACATATTTAATACAGTGTTATTGTCAGAAGTGTTGAATCTAAGGCTTGAATTGTCTCTGTAAATGTGCTGGAGCTGTTCTGGTTTCATGTGCTCCTGAAGCAGATCTGAGTATGTATGGAGCTCCACCTGTAGAGGACGCTGTTGAGTTACATCCTGAAAATCATGTGAAGCCAAGAGGTCAAAGTCATCCAACCTGAAGCATCTTCTGTGTGTGGTGCTGGAATGACATTGATGGTTTCACCGCATGTGCTCATTGATAGAGACACACTTAATGTCCAGATTAGTTAATGAAATCAATAAAATATCAAATGTCTGTAGCCTATCTGCATGATATTTTACAGGTTTTTTCTCTTCACTTCATTTTTCTTTATCAGATTTGCTCAGAAATAATTATTTCTTTTAGGCACACAGACTGTGTGTCTCTAAATGAAAGTTTTTTTTGTTTTTGTTTTTTTGCTCAGAACAGCTTTTGAGAAATCCTTCAGATTATATTGAAAAAGTTGATCTTCTGCTGTAGAATCACAGTGCTGCTGTAATCAATAATGTAAATCTAACTCAGAGATTGGGCTCTAAATGAGTTCAGTGACTCAGGTCAAACAATGGTTATGTGAAAACATAACCAACAACACCTGATCATCTTTTCTTTTTGTTTGTTTTTTGACTGGACTTGACAAAGAGACTAATGCTAATTCGATCTTCATGTTCAGAAGTAGCACAGGTTTTATTTTGTTGTTGTTTTCCCTTCAATGATTCTGTCTGTTAACAGCAAGTGTTCATCACTAATGCTTGATTAATGACTTAATTATCTCATTAACTTCCCTCTTGAATGGTCTCGGTCTCGACTACACCTCTGGTTGACACAGAAAGCATCGCACACAATTTTAAAATGGCCGCACCCGCTCTTACATTAAAAATAAGGTTGACCGATAATAAAAAATAATCATTTCCATGGGTCTAGTTTTGGCATCTGTTTGTTTGAAACTGTAATCAGGTCTCCTCTGTTGGAGTACAATTGTCTAGGTGGCGCTGTCGCAAAAAAACTCCTAGACTGTGGTCCTGAAACTGCAGCAGGTTTTCAAGGTTTTACATTCCAGGTATATTGCGGGAATATTGCAATAAAGCAGATACACAAGAACTAAATATGAAATAAGAACAAAAATACAATTTACTAAAGTAATAATAGTTATTGACAATTTTATTGAAAGTGAAAGCAATACAACACAAAGGCAGTTTCACAGACACTCAATATCAGAATAATAAGGTGAATCAGGGCAATCTGGGACACTTTAGACTTCTGTACTGTGATTTTCACTTCAACACTTCAGACGAATAAATGAGACGCATGATAACAGAATAAGATCATATTATCATAGAGCTGCTTGAGATGGAGCAAGTCATGAACACATCAGAGGTTTGGTGTCCCAGATCACCCTAATTCACATTGTGAGAAACTGGATGCTGTGAGTTTATTATAGCGGAGACAATAATGACAATTTTACATTTTCCTTCTAACAGATTCATATGAACATATGAAATATGTTGTCATATGAAATATCATATGAAATTATACATTCACAATAAAAATGATTCAATAAAATAATAGAATGTAGCGTCTGGACCAATCAGGCACACAAAATTATTCAATATATTTAATGAATTACCCATGAACTCACTTTATCAAAGTTCTGTGAACCCATCCCCTAAAACTGCAACCAGCACACAGGCCAACCTAGGTGTCCTGTTACAGATATATGGTACTTTTATGATCAGAAAGAATGCTGTTGAGACTAGTGACTCATTCTTTCTGAGAAGGACAAATAAACTCTCTTAATCCTATGTATTCTCTATATAACCACTTGGGAAATGTATAAACATGTATCCAATTTTCCCATCTCATGATTTTCCTTTTATAGGCTTTATTCTATGTATTAATTCTCTCTTTTGAACTATTTTGGTATTAATGTTTCATAGTTGCAAATGTATAGTTAACTGAAATCACACTGGTAGCATGTTTGGTATCTACAGACTCCAACTTTCGTTTCCTATTTGACAATTTATGTTACATGTTACTAACTCTGTGCCACATTAGTATTATAAGAATCTAGAAGGTTCTTTTCTCATTCATCCAATCCAGTGTCTTATGCTAATATCTTGCTACAGAACAAAGACTCGTAAAACTTCCCTCCGAGGGGGCAACTTCTTATTGGCTCAGACACCTTAAGAGGGTGTGACATCTTCACCCCTTATATTCACTGATCACAAGATCAAACTCCTCTTCCTGCTCTTCCTCCTCTTCTTCTCTTTTACTGACAAATGCTGATGTCAAGATGACGCTGTAAGAAGCTAGAAGCTTCTAAGGAACCCCAAGCTTGTGCCAGGCCTCAGCCTAGACCTTCCATTCACCAAAGATCCTCTGAATCCAACTGGTTCTCTTTCATCAAGACAATATCAGCAAAGATTCAACGGGAGCCTCCACAAATTGCATCAGGACAGTTTAATTCAACTTGGAGAGACATGCAAGTATCAAACTTAGTCTCATTATCGGATACATTGAGTATCCTTACCCCTTTTAAAGAAGGGCCGGTTAAAACTAAACTGATGGTTTGCTCAAGGCTGTTGATCTGCTGAATGTCCAACAATGCTGTAACTTCTTGCTTCCTGTACTCTGCTTTAGCTCTCTCTCTCTTGGTAAACTGTATGCATGTATGTGTGTGAATGTTAGAGTAGTTTAAGTGTTTAGTCTAGTTAATAAAGTCTTGTTCATGTCACACGTAAAATTGTCTGTGTTTTGCGCTCATATACTGGAGTCCCTATTCATGCAGATCCTGACTACAGGCTCTTAGTAGTACTGTACAATAAGATTGTTATTTCCCATAACCTGGAAATGAACATTTCTTAGAATTAATAAGCAATTAACACTGTGTGTTCATTGGACAACGGGTTAATTGATTGTAATATTAATTTTATTACATTAAGTTAATTTTATTAACTGATCCAAATATTAATAATTCATTATAACTGGTTATGATTAATTATTCATATTTATTTTGAGCTAATTTGCTACAAGAAGCAAAAGCACAACAAGCCTAGATAAAATCTAGTTCTTCTCACAAATCCCTTTCCTCTTGTCAGAGCATGGCAGATCATTCCAGTTGTTCATGGGGTCATGTGGAAAGAACAGTTCAATACAGTCCTCATTTCCATTATAGTCATCCAGCTGATCTTTGAACCAAAACCTGAATAAAATGTGTCAGATTTTCAGTTACTCTAAACCCCAAAAGTTCAATGAAAGTTTTTATCCATTCAGAAAACCACAAATGAGCATCTTAACAACACTGTTAAACCTTGCTGTAAAAAAATGACCAAATTCTGACACACTCCTAGAAAGGACATGCTAAAACTGACTGTGTTAAATTCTTACACATCAATGGGTGAGTTTAGGGACAACACTTGTTGTGTTAATTCTGACACATTCAATGATTTTAACACAGTAAATGTGTCAGGAAGGTTAACCAGAGGTGTAGTACAGACCAGACCCTCCAAGACCGAGACCAAGACCATTCAAGGGGGAAGTTAATGAGATAATTAAGTCATTAATCAAGCACTAGTGATGAACACCTGCTGTTAACAAGCAGAATCATTGAAGGAAAGAGGAAAACAACAACAAAATAAAACACCTGTGCTACTTCTGAACATAAGTTTGCAATGATCTCTTTGTCAAGTCCATTCACAAAAAAAAAAGTCTTACACATCAGTGCTTGTGTTTTGGGACACTTGAGTTAAAAAGCATTTGTTAAATGTGTCAGGAAGGTGATCTGTTAACAAGCAGAATCACCAAAGGAGAAAATCACAATTTTTACCATCATGGAGATCAGTGTTTGTTTTAGTTGTACTTTTTAATATTAGATTTTGTTTGGGCTGTTGTAACTGAGTGATAAAAGATAATCAGGTGGTAAGATTGAGGGAAAAGATGATCAGGTTGTGTTGGTTATGTTTTCACATAATTATTGTTTGTCCTGAATCACTGAACTCTAAAACACTAAATTTACATTATTGATTACAGCAGCACTGTGATTCTACAGCAGAAGATCAGCTTTTTCAATATAATCCAAAGGATTCATCAAACAGCAGCATCCAAACAAAATCTAATATTAATAAGTCAAGGGTCAAGAGCTCAACTAAAGCAAACCCAAATCTCCATGATGGTGACCTAATTGTGATTTTCTCCTTTAGTGATTCTGCTTGATGATGAACAGCAGGTTTTCATCATTAATGTTCAATAGTCACACGATTAATGAATTATCTTGATTGAATGGACTTGTTTTGGTCTTGGAAGGTCTGGTCTCGTCCACACCTCTGGTCTTGGTTTTGGAGGTCTGATCTTCACCTCTGAAATGAACACAAAGTTGTGTAAATGTGTAATATTAACACATTACAGGTGTTCCTGGCTGCACAGATTGTGTTGATGCTGTGAACAAATACACAGGTTGTGTTCATTTTAAAACTACACATAATATGTGTAAAACAATTGAATTCTTCCAACACATTTTTATGCAATATTGACACAAATGTGTAAACTAGAGTGTTACACATAATATGTTGTTAAAAGCCAGCAGCCATATCACCCTGTAGCCCAAGACTGGTTGCCCACTGAAGCTAAGCAGGGCTGAGCCTGGTTAGTACCTGGATGGGAGACCTCCTGGGAAAACCAGGTAGCTGCTGGAAGAGGTGTTAGTGAGGCCAGCAGGGGGTGCTCACCCTGTGGTCTGTGTGGGTCCTAACGCCCCAGTATAGATCCCTGCAGTACTTCCTGCTCTCAGACCACCTCTTCAATTCATTGGATATGAAAAAAAAAACCCCTGGACCACACAGATTTCCTTACCTAATCACTTTTCAAAACTGTATGCATATACAGTAAAGATAAAGAGAACTAGAAAAAAATAATTTCTTAGACAAAACAGTTGTGTACTAACCTTGTTTGGAGTTTGCTTTTTTGACTTTCCTTTCTAACTCCAGTTTCTTCTGACTCAAAGAATCAAAACTTCTCTGTAACTGACTTTTCTCAACAGTTGAGATCACTGACTCTGGTCTCTAACTGCAGTTTCTTCTGTGTTAGATCAGTTGAATTGTCCTGAAAGCTGTTGATTGTCTGATTGTTCTTGTAACTCCTGAACAGAGATTCTCTCTCTGCTGTGATGGCGATGTGCTGCAGTATGATAAGGACCAGCAGAAGAACACAAATGAGCCCGAGACACACTGTCATCAACACCAAACACCTACTTCCTCCTGACAAACAGGACAGAAACACAGATATCACTGAATACCTCTCCTATTATTTCAAAAAAGCTTTTACAGTATACTTTTGCAAGACAAACATTGCTATACTGTTAAATACTGTATCTAAAGGTGAATATATTGAAAATTTGTGTAAAAGTGTTAATACGTTACCCTGCAAACAAGCCTTCAATGGCCTTTTACTTTTACCAACTTAGGGCTGCCAGCACAGGGCACCTGAGAATTTGCTCACTGGTGAAACGTTGGCCTCTTAGCGTTGGCCCTTCACGGGCAGCCCTCACTTAGCCTCCAGGAAGCCTTAGAGCTGTTTCATTGAAAATAATAAAGTTTCAAGTCACCGTAATGGAGGTAAGTGCTTGCTTTAGTTGGACTCTTGACCCTTAACTTCAATGTTTTCTTGGCTGATGTAACTTTGGAAGCACCTTTGTTATTGCAAAGCAAAAAAAAAACATAAAAAAACACAGTTTTCACCCAGAGCCTGATCTCTGAGGACTTTATTTAGATTTAATAATTGCACGTTATAGTAGCCTTAGAATATCACTGCATGAAACCACTTTATGATGTCTGAATCATCAGATCAGTTTTTCTTCTCAGAACTTTTGTTATAACAAAAATGCATCAGAAACACTAAAGTTAAAACAAGTCAAGGGTCAAGAACACAACTAAAGGAAGCACTTTCCTCCATTACGGTGACTTCAAACTTTATTATTTTCAATAAAACAGCGCTAAGGCTTCCTGAAGGCTAAGTGATGGCTGCCCGTGCAGGGCCAGTGTTAAGGGGCCAACGTTTTGCCAATGAGCAAATTCTCAGGGGCCCTTACGCTAGCCAGTGCAGGCTTGTTTGCAGGGTAAATATAAAGGCAGAAACATTGACATATTGTTCTTAGAAAAGTTTTTTTTTTTTTATGATACTACCTCAGACATTATTGACATCTTTAACAACACCATCTGTGACACAATGCAACTCGGCTTTAAAGTAATTTTCTACTTACTGTGCTTTCCATCTTTTCCTTCATCCTGCCTGTGCTTCATTGTTCGACATTGTCCAACATTTTGATAAATAGACTCTAATTCCATATTTGGCTCTTATGTTGGACAGCACGTCTTCACGGATGAGCTGTGATCTTCAGAATGAGTGGTGTTTTTACAATTAGTGCTAAACCTAAACAGGAAGTGATTTCATTTCACACCTGCCTTCAACAAGAATAAAAACTTGCAGTCCAACTTAAAAACTCCCTGCAGACTCATACTGCTATATTTGTGTACTGTACATACAAATACATGTTATCGGCTTTAAAATCCAACAAGAGGAATCTGTGACCACTCAAATGGACTCAAACACTCTTAACTCCCGCGGGTCGGCAGTCACGCCGGCGTGATCACCGCGTTTTTTTTCTAACCAGTGTGAAAGAGACTCAAAATACTCCGTCAATGTTGCACATACAATTAAGAGCTATACACCATTTTAATCTGTGGAATATCTTCTTTTATGTGTGTACACTCAGAGTAACAACAAAATGTTGTACTTTTTGTAAAATAAAGAAAACTAACATGATGCATGATCTCTCGTCTCCCTCTGAACGAAGTCCAATCTGATAGTTCTCAGAAAATGAACTGTAACTTATGAATACTAATGACAAAAAAAATGACACATATGTC
Source organism: Ancherythroculter nigrocauda (assembly GCA_036281575.1). Taxonomy (NCBI): domain Eukaryota; kingdom Metazoa; phylum Chordata; class Actinopteri; order Cypriniformes; family Xenocyprididae; genus Ancherythroculter; species Ancherythroculter nigrocauda. The sequence continues at coordinate 546,270 of VTFQ01000460.1, read as the reverse complement.
TAAAGAAACGTTGAAATGTCAGGTTTTAAATCGTACAAGTCAAATCGAAAACAAACCTTCTGTGTTTATGTAATCTGTATGAAAAGAGAGCCATGTCAGAAGTCTGTGATTCAGCTCATTATCCGCTAATGCAGCCACGCCCACGGAGCCAGCGCTATTCAGACGCAAATTCTGAGTCAATGCATGCATTCATCGTCTCAATCGCGTATTTATTGTCTTGAAAAGTGTTTTGAATAGCCATAGTTAGCGATCTCTGGCCTCTGTTAGTTCAGTTATTTCCTGGATTGCCTATTCTTCTTTAGCATTGGCATTTGTGGACTAAAAGTGCACAGAGCGCCCTCCGGCTGCAAGTATGAATTGAAAACACAGTATCCAGCGTTCACAGTGACGACAATAAATAATGAATAAATACTCCTCTGTATAGAAAATTGACATAAACATGAGAATCCATCAATATTTCTCCAAATGTGCATGCTTTTAAGCTAAAAGACTATATGAAATGCCATAGAGGTAACATAACTGTTCAGACACTTTGCATCACAGAAATACATTATATTTTAAAGAATATAATAGAATACCATTATTTTAAATTGTAATAATATTTCACAGTATTGCTGTTTTTTCTGTATGTTTGATTTACATTATGATGAGATTTGAAACATGATCAACAGGGTTTTTTCACAGCCTATCTGACTGAAAGGCCTCATTAATATGCAAGTCATTAGAGCTCTTTATCTGATTCTTTTGTCTTCTCAGGTGAGAATCATCCATTATTCATGATTATTCACGCCTCCACGCATACTGTGTTTCTTGACCAAAGATGTTTTAGAAAATTGAAATCTCTCTATTGTTTTATATGAAGGAGTAGGAATGATATTTTTTACATAATTTTGAAGCAAAACTTTAATAAATTATATGGAGGAAAACACACACACGATGAGCGATGTTAACTCACAGTATATTCCTGTAGGCTATTTTCTTGAAAATGTCAAATATTGCGCATAATGCATTGTTTTCTATGGTATTTTACTGCTTTAATGGAAAACAGCATTTTACTGTCGAAATTTGGCCATTTTTTACAGCAATTGTTTTACAGTGTATGCTGGATTTACAGATTGTTTGAAATTGAAAGATGGAGAGGTCACAGCAATAATGATCCCGGTCATTCTTTGAACTTCTAAAGTTTGGCAGTTATGGACTGTTTTGTCTGAGGAGTATTGCCTTTAACAGTCTTGGTACTTTGAAGTTGAGAAAACAATGGACTGTTTGCCTTACGGACTGTAGTCTTGGGAGGCTGTTGAACTCTTGAAATTCTCTTGCACTTTGATACACTTATGGACTGTTCTTTCTGATAAACTGTTGATTTGCTCCAGAAAGTGAACAAGTGAGTTTGGGACAATCCATGGACTGTTAAAATGTTGAACCATTAAAAGAACTCTTGCACTACAAAAATGTTTTTGTGTGAAACACCAAAGGGACTGAAAGACTCGTGTGTAAAGAGAATGGTAATGTCGAGATGACATTTATTTTTGTAGGGGAGTGTGTGACAGATTGAAATAAGTATTTAAAAAAAAAAAAATCATAAATCTGTTAAAAAGTGAACATATTTTACATTTATGCTATTGTGAATGTTAAAACCTGTTTATAAAATGTAAATATGTTATTTGTTTGTCGTTTTAGTTAAACAGGCCAAACTGGACCTTTGTGTTGATGATGCAATGTTGGCACAACCATTTGAGTTAGCAATAACCAATAATTTTAATAAATTATACGGAGAAAAACACACACACACACACACACACACACCACTTGGATTTCTGTCGAACCAGAACCTCTTTATTTTTTCTTTTCTTTTTCCATTTATCAACACCGGTTAGAATCTGCCCAGATACCAACATTGTGTCGGCCCAGATCCGGCCCATATCTGGCACATGTGGCATGATGATCTGGCCCACATGCTGCAATGAATTACGGTCCATGTGTGGGCCGCTTCTGTTTGCCAGATCTGGGCCACAAGCAGGCCACAGCAATGCCACATGCCAGCCAAGAGCAAAGAAATAAATCAGAATTGGACCTTATCTGAGCCACAGAATCTGTGTATATTAAGTATAGAGTCATCTGAGCCTTAATAAGCCTGATAACAAGCAGAATCACTGCAGGAAAGAAGAGAACAGAAAAAGAGACGAGCAGAAACACAACTACAGCTGACTTCAGCCACAGCCTTAGATGAAATCAACTGAAGATAAAAGACATTAAATCTCTCAAGATCTCAACAGAGGAGGATTAAACAACTCCACAAACAGCATTACCAGCTTCAATTATTACTAACCAGACTGACTTTATTTATGTTAGACATCTACAAAAGTTGTTAATGAGAATTAACAGAGGTTAAACTGTTTAATTTGAAGTCACCATAATGGTGAATAGTTGTTCCATTAGTTGGGCTCTTCACTCTTATTATGCATTTGTTTTTTTTTGCTGTGACAGTGTGTTTGTTAAACATGATTGCAGCAGTTAAGAAAACTATAACAAAATAACATCATGATAGTTGTCTGTTGATTGTTTTGTGGTTGTAATGAAATGGCCTGATGTTATGTGAGTGTAATAGTTGTGTTGTAATACATTTACATTATAAACCCTGAGTTTCTGCAGCAATCAGAAGATTTTCACATGAGCACTAGAAGTTAATGCTAACACACAGACATCAAGAATCAGCTTAAGAATCTCAACAATGGTGACAATCAAAAGTGCAATGCATGCTGGGTACCGGCATAGTACAAAACACCCAGCATGCATTGTACTTTTGATTGTCACCATAGTTGAGATTCAAATGCTGATTCTTGATGTCTGTGTGTTTGTCATCATAAATTATTTCTTTGCTACTGAAAATGTTTTTAACAAACACACTGTCACAGCAGCCAGAAAATACAAATCTATAATAAGAGTTAAAAGCCCAACTAATGGAACAACTATTAACCATTATGGTGGCTTCAAATGAAACACATTAGAGTTAAACCTCTGTTAAAGGTGCTAAAGAGGATGTTTTGTTTTATACATTTTTGCAATATTACTTGAAACTGTCTTTACTAACTGATAAAAGACTATTTATTAGGTGCACTGAAAGGAATAATATTAATATACATCATCTGTGCACGAGGTAGGGCCTTAAAAACATCAGCCAATCGTTTACGTGATCATCGCGTAAACGATTGGCCCTCTGGCTTGTCAGTCACTGCCATGACGTTCCTTGTGAGAGACGAGTGTGGCTGCGCGCTCCAGTAACTTTCCACACTCCACAGGCGCCGCATGCAATGTTTTTGTCAGGAGACAGGAGTAACAACTGCAGATTATGAGTTTCCTGCAGTGAGTCCGACATAATGAATCCACTAACATGACACAGCGAATGCCGGTGGTAAACACCCGTGTTCCAATACTCGTGCACGAGTTTTGGGAGGCGTTCCCTCGAAAGGAGGGGGGGTTGTTCTTACGCATGCGCTCATTTCAAAAACTCAGTAACAGTCTTTGGTTTCTCAGTCGACGAAAAGATCCTCTTTATCACCTTTAATTCTCAGTAACAACTTCTGTAGATGTCTAACATAAATAAAGTCAATCTGGTTAGTAGTAAGTGAACCTGGTAATGCTGTTTGTGGAGTTGTTTAATCATCCTCTGCTGAGATTGTTGTGGAAAAAATCTTTATTCCTTTAGTGATGAGAATGTAATGAAACACTCAGAAAATGTGTTTTTTTATTCTTTTAAGAATAAAAAAATATTTTATTCTTGTAAGAAGGTTATTCAACGCAGATACAGAGTTCTACAGAGAAGAACACCCTCACACAGTGCTGGCTGTCTTATATACCCCTCTTATTGTTCCTTGTTACCCCAAACCAATCATAACACATGTTACCATACACGGATCAGAAGAATAAGGAAAAAGAAAGGGGTCTAAAACTTAACAGATGCACTATTGAACTCCAAGCTGTCTAGACAAACACATTTGCACCTTTGCCTCACTTCCTTTGCTAGTTTCAGAAGTGCCTCTTAAAATACAACAGCATAAGCAGCAGAGGTGGGAAGTCCAGGGGTCAGAAAGTAAAAGTCCTGCCATATTTTTATTCCACACACTGAAGCGTTAATGAGATAAATTAGTGATTAATTGAGTGATGATTGAACATTATTGAAGACACCTGATGATAACAAGCAGAATCACCAAAGGAGAAAATCACAATTTTTAAGTTACCATCATCGAGGTCAGGGTTTGTTTTAGTTGAGCTCTTGACCCTTGACTTTGTAATATTAGGTTTTGTTTGGGCAGTTTTAACTGCATTAAAACCAACCAGACAAGCAAAGTTAAAAGATGATCAGGTGGTGTTGGTGGTATTGATTTTTACATAATCATTATTTGCTCTGGATCACTGAACTCATTTAGAGCCTGTTCTTAGTTAGATTTACATTAATTACAGCAGCACTGTGATTTTACAGCAGAAGATCAGCTTTAACAATAAAATTTTTTTTTTTTTTTTTTGAAAGTTGTCCTTATCACAAAAAAAAGATTTATTTTATACACACACAGACATCAAGAATCAGCCTGTGAATCTCAACAGTGGTGAGAATAATAAAGCATGTTGCAGTGCATTCTGGGAGCCACCAATCAAAATTCATCCATGGCTCCCATCATGCATTGCTGCATGAATAAATTATGAGCTGAATTGTCTTAGTAATTTCCTTTATTCTCACTATTTAAATTTTGCTGTTTTTCTGTGACTAAATGAAACTAAATGAGTTCAGTGATCCAGATCAAATAATAATTATGTGAAAACTTAACCAACACCACCTGACCATCTTTGCTCTTTGGTTGGTTTTTACAGCAGTTAAAACTGCCCAAACAAAATCAAACATTAAAAAGTCAAGGGTCAAGAGCTCAACTAAAATAAACCCAGACCTCGATGATGGTGACTTAAAAATTGTGATTTTCTCCTTTAGTGATTCTGCTTGTTATCATCAGGTGTCTTCAATAATGGTCAATCATCACTCAATTAAACACTTATTTATCTCATTAATGCTTTAGTGGGTGGAATAAAAATATGGCAGGACTTTTACTCTTTGACCCCTGGACTTCCCACCTCTGATAAGCAGTAACTTTCCACTGAACAAGCTGTTTTAAATGTCACATAAAACAGAGAGAAAACAAATATCAATGCATCATTTTATAAATCAAGGAAATAAATTATAAACAATAAAAATTCCTCTACATACTCCTCCCTTTTGATTATTCTTAATCACCTTAACGTTTTTACATTCCCACTAACATTCATCATTGTTGTTCAGTCTGATCATTTGATAACCCAGATACTAAAGGCCAAAATTTCAAAATACAAGGCCAAACACACATCAATATCAATATTATCAGGATGATACATACAATCATGACACCTATATATTCAGCCTTTGTTATCCATCCATGCCCAGCTCCATTTATCTTCCTAATCATATTTTGTTAGCTTTTAATGCAAGCAAGCAATGGTTTTACTTAGTAAGCTTTATTTAATGACCTATTTAATAAGATCTGACCAGATAGAAATGTTATAATTTTAATCTATTGTTAGATTAAGATTAAGTTCTATATGACCCAGCTTTTGCCATAAAAATAGCCTAGGCTGCTGATGTGGCATTAAATCTTTAAACTAAGCCAGAGCCAATTTAGGTAATTTTGGCAGAGCGTAATAGTTCATAATGGATCCACTGATCCATATAATCGAATCTGTAACCCTATTGTGAATTAAGAAAGTTTTTCAGAATTTTGCTGTATTACTCTATTTGCTGGGATGTCCAAACTGTTCAGATTCATGTTTCTGGTTAAACATGTTTTGATCACATCTTTCTTGGTCTAAGTTTAAGCTTTGTGCTCCCTACAGAACTTGTTTTTAATTCATGTTCTGAGATTTATTAAAACAATAAAAGCTTTATCAGTATGTCAGAAATGTGGTTATGCTATTTTAGCCATATAACTATTAGTTCTATAGATCTAATGTCTGCATTAAGATTTTTTTTAAACCCTCAAATTTCTTCAACAATAGTCACTATAGTCCACAGCATTACTTAATAGACTTTCCTCTCTGATTTACACATATATTAAATATTTTCAAATGAATCAGTAACTGATCAAATCATGAGCTCTGTATTACTCAACCCTACAGTTTGATAAAATCAAATAAAATCCTCACACAAATGGATTCTTCTGTTAAACCTAAACCATTAGTTGGTCTACATCTTCTTCCAGGTGTGTTGTAGTGATGTCCGGTTCGCGAACGAATCGTTCTTTTTAACCGGTTCTTTTCAGTGAACCGGTTGAACCAGTTCACCAAATCGGTCTGAATCGTTCCAAACAGTTCGCATCTCCAGTAAGCAAACACGAATCCACAAATTACCAGAGGTGGAGATTCCAGGGGTCAGAAAGTAAAAGTCCTGCCATATTTTTATTCCACCCACTGAAGCATTAATGAGATAAATAAGTGATTAATTGAGTGATGATTGAGCATTATTGAAGACACCTGATGATAACAAGCAGAATCACCAAAGGAGAAAATCACAATTTTTAAGTTACCATCATCGAGGTCAGGGTTTGTTTTAGTTGAGCTCTTGATCCTTGACTTTTTAATATTAGATTTTGCTTGGGCAGTTTTAACTGCATTAAAACCAAACAGACAAGCAAAGTTAAAAGATGATCAGGTGTTGTTGGTTGTGTTTTTACATAAACATTATTTGATCTGAATCACTGAACTCATTTAGAGCCCAATCTCTGAGTTAGATTTACATTATTGATTACAGCAGCACTGTGATTCTGCAGAAGATCAGCTTATACAATACAGAATTTTTTTTAAAAAAAAGTTGTCCTTATCACAAAAAAACAAAACAAAATTTTTTTAGACACACACAAACATCAAGTATCAGCCTGTGAATCTCAACAACGGTGACAAGCAACATATTCTGATCAACAGATCAACTCTGAACATTAGAAAACAAGCTACTAAAAAGTCACAGAAAAACAGCAAAATTTTAATAGTGAGAATAAATGAAATTACTAAGACAATTAAGATCATAATTTATTCATGCAGCAATGCATGATGGGAGCCATGGATGAATTTTGATTGGTGGCTCCCAGAATGCACTGCAACATGCTTTATGATGGCCACCACTGTTGAGATTCACAGAATGATTCTTGATGTCTGTGTGTTTAAATGAGCTCTGCTTTTTTTTTTTTTTTTTTAAATCAGAACTCTTAAAAAAAAATGTATTGTAAAAGCTGATCTTGTGCTGTAGAGTCACAGTGCTGCTGTAATCAATAATGTAAAACTAACTCAGAGATTGGGCTCTAAATGAGTTCAGTGATTCAGATCAAATAATGTTTATGTAAAAACATAACCAACAACACCTGATCATCTTTTCACTTTGCTTGTCTGTTTGGTTTTAATGCAGTTAAAACTGCCCAAACAAAATCTAATATTAAAAAGTCAAGGATCAAGAGCTCAACTAAAACAAACCCTGACCTCGATGATGGTAACTTAAAAATTGTGATTTTCTCCTTTGGTGATTCTGCTTGTTATCATCAGGTGTCTTCAATAATGCTCAATCATCACTCAATTAAACACTTATTTATCTCATTAATGCTTCAGTGGGTGGAATAAAAATATGGCAGGACTTTTACTTTCTGACCCCTGGAATCTCCACCTCTGCAAATTACTAAAGTTACTTTTTGACGTGCCTGACACTACCTTTCGAAATAAACCAACATCCCGGAGTTATTCAGTTACTCCAACAGTACACTGACATAACCTGCTGTGAAGAGAGAACTGATGATGATGAGCACGAGCAGCAGAGCAGCTGATATGAGTGCGCATGCGCGGCATACACGAACGAACATACACGGCCTGTCACCGTTCTCGTTCTCGAGTCAAGAACCGGTTGCAACGGTTTTCGGATCATCAGTACACAACCGAGAACCGCTTCTTTCGGACGTGTCCGATTTGAGAACCGGTGAGCTGATGATACTGCGCATGCGTTTAATTTTTCAAGAGAACGAAAAGCACGTTAGTCAAGTTTTGTTGAACATCGGACAGTGTGATAATATAAAACATACTGGAAATATGTTTAGCCTATGACTTATTTCAAAATACAAATGTTTTTTTGTGCTTTTCCAAATACACCATAGCAGACTGATAGCATATAATACTGTACATAAACTACATGCCAACATGAACATAATATTTTGTACATAGATCAATAATGTTCAGAAATAGTTCTACAAATGTATTTTTCTATATTAATGTTATTTAAAAAGCGATATAGTGAAAGTTGTGCAGTTGTGCTTTCAAATTATTTTTTTAAAGATTGGAAACATTTATTTATTTCATAAATAATCCATTTAATTTCTAAACAAGGTGATATAAAGATAACTACAGCAAGGGCAAACAAGCGACTCCTTTTGAATCGCTCTCGCAGTTCTCGAATCTCAATCTCGTTCTCGAGTAGAATCGGTTGCAGCGGTTTTCGGATCATCAGTACACAACCGAGAACCGCTTCTTTCTGACGTGTCCGATGAGAACCGGTGAGCTGATGATACTGCGCATGCGTGATTCAGCGTGTGATCTGAAGCTACCGAACAGTAACATCACAGCACCGGTTAACTAGGACAACTATGAGAGGACTCGAATGAGGGGCCAATCTGGCGAAACGTAAGTTTATTTAATTACAAATAAATCGTAATGTAAGAGGATCATGGTTTCTGCTCTGATGAAGACTAATTTATTTACTTTATAACTGTAAAACTGTGTTTGCACATCACTGCCTGTATATGTCATGTGTTTGGATGCTTTAGATGCAAAACTAAATTGTAAGAAACGCTTCAGATTATAATGTTTTAGTTGATTACTGACTTTATATATTTGAATGTGTTACGTTTTTTCATCCCGGCCCGCGATAGACGACATCATCGCGGACGACGTCATTACGTCGGAGCGTAAAAGAACCGGTGAACCGGTTTTTTCAACCGGTTTATTGAATCGAACCATCCGAAAGAACCGGTTTGCGGAAATGAACCGAACTTCCCATCACTAGTGTGTTGATCTTGTTAGCCCCATGGACATCCCGTCTTTACCAGGGTGACTCTAGCTGTGTCTCATTTAAAGTGGAACTCAGTAAGATTTGCGAAGCTCCCCCTACAGGTTCCTTCAGTGAATCACACTGTCATAAATACTCCAAGCGCAGCTCTCGACTACAACGGCTACAACGCTCACCAGCGCAGTAGTTTTGCAAATACAGTACAAGAAAGAGGAGCTGGGTAATTTACAAATACAGTACACTCGATGGAGGTGGGTAATTTTCGAAATTGTCTTATAAAGTCATAATATATACATTGTTTTTGAATTACCGTAAAGCATTTTGTCACTCTCGCGTGAACGTGAACATGAGGCGAGATTGTGTCGGGTCGGTGGAGGTTCAACTTGCAAGTGCTGTTTTTTGGAGTAGACGTGCCAGAGGGGGTTAGTGCTCGCCTCAAACACACCACTACAAGTCAATTAACCATCGTAAGGACTTAGACAACTATTTATGAAGGTAAAAAAAGTTACTTAGTTCTGCTTTAATTTAATTTCAAAGGCTGGATCCTCCTGAGGACATATCCTGTGAAGGATGTGGTATACAGAGTGTCCTTAACCAGAATTAAACTTCGTAGGACAAACAGGCAGGAAAGGAAACAGGAAGTATCACGTTGCTATGCCAACACGTTCACGGCCACATCATTGCACTCTCACAACAGTTGAATGAATGAAAAAGATTTATAAATTTGGAAAGTAATTTGAAAAGAAAATGTATTTATTTGTTTTATTTTGGGTAATGCTTGTGTATGTACAACAGATATCTGTTGCAGAGACAAAGAAGGAGGATATTAAGAAGAGTTTAACACAAAAACAAGCTTGAAACTACTTACATTTAAACACCACATCTTCACTTGTACTGTACATGTACATCTGCCGCGGCAGCTATTTTTTTTAAATAAATGACGGTTGTTAACAGTGACGCAAGGAATTGTGAGCTATCTGCAGCAGCAAAGGCAAAGACACTAGAAGGCAGGCCTGCAACCTTTAGCCAAAAAAGGGTAACGGCTAATGCTAACGCTCCACCTCTGGCTGTACACAGGGAAGGAGACCAGAGACTGTTTTTTGAATGGATGTCAGTGGATGAGAGGTTCACTATGCTGATTAAACAGCTTTTGTAGGGAAATAGCTAATCGTTTAATTAATCGACAGCCTGTTTGCCAATCTTCAGCATGTTTTACACTAAACAATACCTTTGTTGGGAACTATATGTAGATTTTAGCTTGATAAAAATGAATTTTTTTAAGAGAAGGCAGACTAGGGAATGTTGCAACTGATGTCACTGCCATTACACGATAGGCTGAGAGGTGACACACGTGATTAAAATGTTTTTATTGAACTCTAAAGAAATTAGTTCATAGTAATAATATGCTCATATTATTAGCATATAATAAAAATTAGTTTGTGAGTTTAAATGGCACTCTGGCAGTTGGTTTCTGCAAATGAAATGAGGTAACACATTTTAATTTATTGCATGGTATCTTTACAGTAACATACTGTAGATTACAGTAAATAACTGTACAATCAATAGTAAATTATATTTTACTGTAAAAAAGTCCGGCAAGGTCTAACAGTGTACTATGGAAACTGGACACATACACAAGTTCCTCTTTTTCATGTCATATTATGCTAGGCATCATGTGATGGAAATTAAAGTTCTAGTTCCTCAATTCTCAGAAATACAGCGTACCCGTGATTAAAATTAAAGTTGCTGTGGCACTCAAAATATCATGTACTTTAACACCCTGTCTCGGCTGGATTTTTCTACATATGAATGGTGTAAAAGCCTCGGAATTGATGCGTCACCATAACTACAAGCGCTTTCGTTGCAATAACGGATCTCATATTCTCACACCTCTGGCTAAAGATGTCACATGCACCCAGTGCTGTGAAACTCATACGCCCCTTAGACATAACTTTGCTCTACTCAACACTTGTTCCCTGGCCAATAAAGCTACACTTCTGAAATGAAATTATTATCGAAAAAAAGTTGGACATACTACTGCTCACTGAAACCTGGCAATTACCTAATGACTTTATGGAGCTTAACTTGCACCCAGCTAACAGAATTTTGTTATAAGAACATTCTTAAATATTCAGTGTTGGTTCTGGGAACATAAAAAATGTCCAGCTTTCTTGACATTAGAGGAACGTTTTTATAAGGTATAATGTTCCTCAAACATTCTTTCAACTTAATTTTGATCTAAAATTAAACATTGTAGGAACGTTGATTTGTAACATTCCAAGAACATGAAAATGTTCAGTTTCCTTAATGTTAGTAGAATGTTATTTAAAGTTAGTATGATGTTCCTGAAACATTCTTTCAATCATTCAAACACCTGCTGTGAACAAACACTGAAAGAAAGAGAAATAAGAACACAAACTACAACTTTCTTCAGCCACAGCCTTAGATGAACTGAAGATAAAAGACATTAAATCTCTGAAGATCTGATTAAACAACTCCACAATCAGCATTACCAGCTTCACTTATTACTAACCAGACTGACTTTATTTCTGTCACACGTCTACAGAAGCTCTTATTGAGAATTAACAGAGGTTTAGATGTTTAATTTGAGGTCACCATCATGGAGGTTGTTGGTTGCTTTAGTTGAGCTCTTGACCCCTGACGCTTTATCAGCAGTTACATGTTTTCAGAAAACATTTTTGTGTTGATTAAAACAATCAACATGTCTGTATTAATAATAGACAAGTATAAAGATATCAGTCTGGTTAGTAATAAGTGAAGCTAGTAATGCTGTTTGTGGAGTTGTTTAATCAGATCTTCAGAGATTTAATGTCTTTTATCTTCAGTTCATCTAAGGCTGTGGCTGAAGAAAGTTGTAGTGTGTGTTCTTATTTCTCTTTCTTTCAGTGTTTGCTCACAGCAGGTGTTTGAATGATTGAATGAATGTTTCAGGAACATCATACTAACCTTTAAATAACGTTCTACTAACATTAAGGAAATTGTACATTTTCATGTTCTTGGAATGTTACAAATCAACGCTCCTACAATGTTGAATTTTAGATCAAAATTAAGTTGAAAGAACGTTTGAGGAACATTATACCTTATAAAAACGTTCCTGTAACGTCAAGAAAACTGGACGTTTTTAATGTTCCCAGAACCAACACTGAATATTTAGAGAACATTCTTATAACAAAATTCTGTTAGCTGGGAATCCGGTCTCCTCTGTTGGAGTAGAATAAAGTGCAATAAGGCAGATACACAAGGTTTGGTGTCTCAGATCACCTTAATTCACATTGTGAGAAACTGGATGTTGTGAGTTTATTATAGCAGAGAAAATAATGACAATATTACATTTTCATTCTAAGAAATTCATATGAACATCAACTGGCAGAAATTATACATTCACAATAAAAATGATTCAATGAAATAATAGAAGCACAAACACAAGACTAGATAAAACCTAGTTCTTCTCACAAATCCCTTTCATCTTCTCAGAGCATGGCAGATCATTCCAGTTGTTCTCGGGGTCATGTGTAGGGATCAGTTCAACACAGTCCTCATCTCCTTTGTTATCCGGCTGATCTTTGGACCAAAACCTGAATATAATATTTCAGATTTTCAGTTACTCTGAACCTCAAATGTTTAATGAAAGTTTTTATCCATTCAGCAAACGAGGATCTTAACAAGCTATTCATCATAAAAGAGCAAACAATTGTTTTTTTGTTGAAATTTCAACATTGATTCAACATTAATTGAGGGTGCAAAAGTGCAGAGGTGGAGATTCCAGGGGTCAGAAAGTAAAAGTCCTGCCATATTTTTACTCCACCCACTGAAGCATTAATGAGATAAATAAGTGATTAATTGAGTGATGATTGAGCATTATTGAAGACACCTGATGATAACAAGCAGAATCACCAAAGGAGAAAATCACAATTTTTAAGTCACCATCATCGAGGTCAGGGTTTGTTTTAGTTGAGCTCTTGATCCTTGACTTTTTAATATTAGATTTTGCTTGGGCAGTTTTAACTGCATTAAAACCAAACAGACAAGCAAAGTTAAAAGATCATCAGGTGTTGTTGGTTATGTTTTTACATAAACATTATTTGATCTGAGTCACTCAGCTCATTTAGAGCTCAATCTCTGAGTTAGATTTACATTATTGATTACAGCAGCACTGTGATTCTACAGCACAAGATCAGCTTTTACAATACTTTTTTTTTTTTTTTTTTTAAGAGTTCTGATTTAAAAAAAAAAAAAAAAAGCAGAGCTCATTTAAACACACAGACATCAAGAATCATCCTGTGAATCTCAACAGTGGTGGCCATCATAAAGCATGTTGCAGTGCATTCTGGGAGCCACCAATCAAAATTCATCCATGGCTCCCATCATGCATTGCTGCATGAATAAATTATGAGCTTAATTGTCTTAGTAATTTCATTTATTCTCACTATTAAAATTTTGCTGTTTTTCTGTGACTTTTAGTAGCTTGTTTTCTAATGTTCAGAGTTGATCTGTTGATCAGAATATGTTGCTTGTCACCGTCGTTGAGATTCACAGGCTGATTCTTGATGTCTGTGTGTGCCTAAAAGATTTTTTTTTTTTTTTTTTTAAATTTCTGTATTGTATAAGCTGATCTTCTGCAGAATCACAGTGCTGCTGTAATCAATAATGTAAAACTAACTCAGAGATTGGGCTCTAAATGAGCTCAGTGATTCAGATCAAATAATGTTTATGTAAAAACATAACCAACACCACCTGATCATCTTTTAATTTTGCTTGTCAGGTTGGTTTTAATGCAGTTAAAACTGCCCAAACAAAATCAAATACTAAAAAGGCAAGGGTCAAGAGCTCAACTAAAACAAACCCTGACCTCGATGATGGTAACTTAAAAATTGTGATTTTCTCCTTTGGTGATTCTGCTTGTTATCATCAGGTGTCTTCAATAATGCTCAATCATCTCTCAATTTATCACTTAATTATCTCATTAATGCTTCAGTGGGTGGAATAAAAATATGGCAGGACTTTTACTTTCTGACCCCTGGAATCTCCACCTCTGCAAAAGTGATATTGATTCAATGCAGTTAACGTTGACACATTAACATTGATTCAACATTATTTCGATCATTGATGCTATCTGGGAATATTCAAAGCACCACAACAGCAGAGTAGTGCAGAAGTTAAGGTGCAGAGGTGAGAAGACTTTATCCATACAATGTACTCATGGGAAGTATTATATATATTGTGGCTGTTGTCATAAATGTGTTTGTGGAAGAGCTGTATCTGATCTATGAAGGTTGTGATTATTTAAATTTTAAATGAGAATTAAAATGACTTAAATCCACAGTGGTTTTCTGTAAGTGTTTCACTTACCATTGAGTTGGTGTTGAATTATCCACCCATTTCATTCTGCCTTCAGTCTCAATGTCAGACAAACCAATCCACACTCTCTCCTTAGCAAATGAAGATATGAGTCTCTGTGTGTGAATGAAAACAGGAATAAGTGTGATTCCTCTCATTCATGAACAGACTCTCACACAAACTCACCTGCTTCTCTTCAGTTTTGATAATGACCAGGGCTGCGTTTCCCAAAAGGATCGTAAGCCTAAGATGATCGTAGCTCCATTGGTTTCAATGGAGCTACGATCAACTTAAGCTTACGATGCTTTTGGGAAACGCAGCCCAGATCAGCTCCTCGATCCCTGCAGTACTGCCTGCTCTCAGACCAGCTCTTCAACTCACTGGATATGAAAAAATTATCTGGAACAGACAGATTTCCTTACATATCCACTTTTCAAAACTGTATGCAAATGCAGTAAACATGAAGAGAACTAGAAAAAAAATTATTATTTAGATAAATTACTTAGAGAAAACAGTTGTGTACTCACTCAAAAGTTCATCACTCAAAGATGTGACTTTGCTCTCTAACTCCAGATTCTTCTGACTCAAAGAATCAAATCTTCTCTGTAACTGACTTTTCTCAGCAGTGAGATTATTGACTCTGGTCTCCAACTCCAGATTCTTCTGACTCAAAGAGCTGAAGTTGTTCTGTAACTGACTTTTCTCAGCAGTGAGATTATTGACTCTGGTCTCTAACTCCAGTTTCTTCTGACTCAAAGAGCTGAAGTTGTTTTTTAACTGGTCTCTTTCAACAGTGAGATTATTGACTCTGGTCTCTAACTGCAGATTCTTCTGACTCGAGCTGAAGTTGTTCTGTAACTGACTTTTCTCAGCAGTGAGATTATTGACTCTGGTCTCTAACTCCAGTTTCTTCTGACTCAAAGAGCTGAAGTTGTTCTGTAACTGACTTTTCTCAGCAGTGAGATTATTGACTCTGGTCTCTAACTCCAGTTTCTTCTGACTCAAAGAGCTGAAGTTGTTTTTTAACTGGTCTCTTTCAACAGTGAGATTATTGACTCTGGTCTCTAACTGCAGATTCTTCTGACTCAAAGAGCTGAAGTTGTTCTGTAACTGACTTTTCTCAGCAGAGAGATTATTGACTCTGGTCTCTAACTCCAGTTTCTTCTGTGTTAGATCAGTGTAATTGTCCTGTAATCTGTTGATGGTCTGATTGAACTCTTCAACTGTGTTCTTGTAACTCTTGAACACAGATTCTCTCTCTGCTGTGATGAAGATGATGATGACCAGCAGAAGAACACAAATGAGCCCGAGACACACTGTCATCAACACCAAACATCTACTTCCTCCTGACAAACAGAGAAAACACACAAATATCAGTGAATACCTGTCCTATTATTACAAAAAAGGATTCAAAAGGATTCAAATCAACCTTTTAATCTGCCATTGTCTTTAGATAATGCTGTAATAAGAGCTTTTACAGTATATTCTTTTACAAGTGAAACATTGCTACTGTAAAGAAGAACATACTGAAAAAGTTGTTGTGTATACACCGATCAGGTATAACATTATGACCACCTTCCTAATATTGTGTTGGTCCCCCTTTTGCTGCCCTGACAGCCCTGACCCGTCAAGGCATGGACTCCTCTAGACCCCTGAAGGTGTGCTGTGGTATCTGCACCAAGATGTTAGCAGCAGATCCTTTAAGTCCTGTAAGTTGTGAGGTGGAGCCTCCATGGATCGGACTTGTTTGTTCAGCACATCCCACAAATGCTCGATTGGATTGACATCTGGAGATTTTGGAAGACAAGACACCTGATGATAACAAGCAGAATCACCAAAGGAGAAAATCACTATTTTTCACCATCATGGAGATGAGTGTTTGCTTTAGTTGGGCTCTTGACCCTTGACTTTTTAATATTAGATTTAGTTTGGGCTGTTGTAACTGAGTCATAACAGCCAGGCAAGAAAAGAGAAAAGATAATCAGGTGGTGTTGGTTATGTTTTCATATAATTGTTATTTGACTTGAATCACTGAACTCATTTAGTGCCCAATCTCTGAGTTAGATTTACATTATTGATTACAGCAGCACTGTGATTCTACAGCAGAATCTGTTATGACTCAATTACAACAGGCCAAAAAAATCTAATATTAAAAAGTCTGCCCAAAGCATCACATTTAGCCTTAGCGCTGTTTTATGGAAAATAGTAAAGTTTGAAGTCACTGTTATGGAGGTAAGTGCATGCTTTTGTTGGGCTCTTGACCTTTGACTCCTTAACTTTAATGTTGTCACAGAACGGAGGAATTAAAATGCAGGCAGAGGTGAAGATCCAAATGCAGGGAGAATTTAATGGAAATAAACAATTCTAACATAAATCAGGAACAAAATAACACAGGAACCACAGACACCTGCATGACATCAAACAACGACCACCAGAGAAAACAAGGGCTATTTATACAGAGGGGTTATTGAGCTAAACAAGGTAAACTGACACAGCTGGAGCAGACTAATGAAAAAGGAAAAAACTACGAAAATGCAACCTGGCCACAGAAAACAGGATACAGGAAAGAACACAGAAACTAAGCACAGAACACTTCAACATAAAAGTCCCACAGAGCACCAAACACAGAACCAGATCTGACAAATGTATAATTCGCTGCTGTTACTGTCTGTTTTTGAAGCACATTTGTTATAACAAAAGTTGCAAGAAAAAAAAACTAAATAAATTGATGCAAATTCTCAGGGGCCCAGTTCTGCCCCTTTATGGGTCCACTTAGGGCTGCTAATGCCAGTCTTGTTTGCAGGGATGCGTTCCCCGTGTCAGTGCTCATAATGTTATGCCTGATCCGTGTAAATGTTAATTACATTAAATATAAAGGCAAAAATATTGACAAATTGTTCTTAGAAAAATTATTTGAAATTGTATCTCACTTCCTCAGACATTAGTGACATCTTTAACAACACCATCTGCGACACCATCTCTGATTTAAAGTAATTTTCTACTTACTGCGCTTTTCATCTTTTCCTTCATCCTGCCTGTGATTCAGTGTTTGAGGTCCAGATGAATCCTCAATATTTCTGCATCCAACATTTTGATAAATAGAGTCTAATTCCATATTTGGCTCTTATGTTGGACAGTACGTCTTCACGGATGAGCTGTGATCTTCAGAATGAGTGTTTTTACAATTAGTACTAAAACTAAACAGGAAGTAATTTTATTTCACACTTGCCTTCAACAAGAATAAAAACTTGTGCAGGTGATGCAGGAAACAGCAGCACCTAAAAACAGTACAAATAAAACAATATTAGTTTGTGTTGTGTGTTTGTAGCAAAGGTGATTGAGCCACATAATAAAAAAGAAAAAAACACAACACACAACAGTGCTTTCATTCATTTTATGTTGATTTCATTAAGTTCATAATTCATTTATTTATAGATATAAAAAAACTTTTCTTTCCCTTTCTTTCTTATTACCCCTTTCTTTCTGAGTGTAAAAATGGGGGGGGAAATGTTTTTTTTTTTTTTTTGTATGTGTTTTTAATCTATTTTTAGTTTTCCAAATTGTTATATGTATGTGAAAAAAAGTGGTACTGGCCCTTTAAGCCTGCTCTTTCTCAAACGTGCTCTCCACAATAGAAGAATGTCTAATAAGTTAGGAATATGTGGAAATGCCTGCAATGATAATCGCCTTGTGATGGGTGGAAAAGACAGGACAGGACAGTTTTGATATGCTCAGGTTTGTCATCAGCTTTAGCAAATAAGGTCATTGTGATATGGGAGAAAATAAATCAAAAGTGGCAAGAAATGTGGGATAGAGAGGAGAAAGGGAGGCACTTATACCAAATCAAAAGGCATGTTAAAGAGACAAGAGTTGGTAGAGGAAATCGGAGAGAAGAAATGGTGATAACTAGGTTAAGATTGGGACATTGTCTATTAAATAAAACACTTAAGATAACAAGGAAACATGATATTGGTGTTTATGATTTAGAACGTTTATTGCTCTTTTAAAAGATGTTTATCAAATGTTTGTACACAGATGTTTTCCAGACTGGTGTGGACAGGTGTGATATGAAAACAGCTGCTCTTCTGGTTAATGGCCTTCATCAGCATCAGGATCTGCTGAGTAATGGGTAGGAGATGGAGGAGGTTGGCAAGTGTAACATGAGTGTCTAAACTTTCAAACCGCTGCATGATTAGAGCCTTTAGCAAGCTCAGCTGGCACAAATGAACCATGCAGCTTCTGAGTAAAAAAAAAACAACACATGTTTGTTTAGACACTTTATACCAGTGAACCACAAATCTTCACGGGTGACACATACTTTCTAGCACATATCTCACACATTAGTTTTCTGTCCACTGTGTCGGCTGGGCTCTTGACCCTTGACTACTTAACATTAGATTATAAAAATAAATAAATAAATTAAAAAGAAAGATGATCAGGTGGTGTTGGTTATGGTTTCACATAATCATTATTTGATCTGAATCACTGAACTCATCTAGAGCCCAATCTCTGAGTTAGATTTACATTACTACAGCAGAAGATCAGCTTTTTCAAAATAATCTGAAGGATTTATCTAAAAGTGTTCTGATCCAAAAAAAAAAAAAAACCTACTCATTTAGAGACAGACATCAAGAATCAGCCTGTGAATCTCAACAGTGGTGACCATCAAAAAGCATGTTGCAATGCATTCTGGGAGCCACCAATTAAAAATTCATCCATGGCTCCCATCATGCATTGCTCTGTTGAACAGAATATGTTGCTTGTCACCGTCGTTGAGATTCACAGGCTGATTCTTGATGTCTGTAGTAATGTAAATCTAACTTAGAGATAGAGCTCTAGATGAGTTTAGTGATTCAGATCAAGTAGTGATTATGTGAAACCATAACCAACACCACCTGATCACCTTATTTATTTTTTTATTTGTCTGGGTGTTATGATATGGCTGAAAAACCCACGCCTTTGGCCCCAAGGAAGCCCCGAAGAGGCACGATCAAGCCCGAAAGTGACAGTGGAAACGCGACCGGCCCTGGCACGCACTAGCACACCCGCCTTTGGCCCGGCAGTGGAAACGCGGCTACTGATGCTTCGTAGAGTTTGTTTTGACACGTGACGTGAGGCTGCGCACTACACAGAACGGGACACATCAAAAATGGATTTAAGACATAGACAACAGAACGGCATGTTACAGTATACACTACAGTACATGTTTTCATATCATTATAAAGTAATTAGTTTGTTGACTAGATGCTTCATTAGTGGAGAACAGTAGTATGTTTGCCGTCAAGGTTGAGAGGATGCTAACATTAGTAGTACCTTAAACCTAGTTGTCTTAGGGTGCTTTCACAGTTCGGTTCTTTTGGTTCATTTGGTCCGGCCCAAAAAAAAAAAAAACCATTTAGTCCTGGTCCGATTAGCGGTCAGACTGGCAACCAAATGATGCCAAACCTAAAGGCATAGGGATACATTTGCAACCCGATTGGTCAATGGAAGCAAAAGATCACATGATCAATCTCTTGAAAATAATGCATTATCTTAATGTTTCCATTTAACATCAAAACATTTTCAACATTTTCAGCATTCTAGAACTTTATTTCCAAGTGGACATAATTACTGATTCCCAGTGTGCTCTTCTGGACCTCACATGTGTGGTTAATGTCAACACCTCAACTGGTTTTCTAATAAGAGTTTCTTTACCCAACCAGCTACTTGTGCACATATGCCATAAACTGTCAGGCATTCACAGCACAGTCCAAATCCTCTCGCCACCTCTGAGACCAGCTCAGGTTCAGTCTGGACCTGCTGATGGACAGCAGACAGCTCAGTCTAAATCATGTCCTGATGTAATGTACATCTTTGTTTTCAATAGACTGTTAAACAGCGTGATCAGAGGTGCTGTCATGTCATTGTGATCTGTTTAACTACACTATATATCAGAGGTGTAAAGTCCAGGGGTCAGAAAGTAAAAGTCCTGCCACATTTTTTTATTCCACCCACTGAAGCAGTGTTAAAGTTAATGAGATAATTAAGTGATTAATTTAGTGATGATTGACCATTATTGAAGACACCTGATGATAACAAGCAGAATCACCAAAGGAGAAAATCACTATTTTTAAGCCACCATCATGGAGATGAGTGTTTGCTTTTGTTGAATTCTTGACCCTTGACTTTTAATATTAGATTTTGTTTGGGCAAAAAAGACAAGCAAAAAAAAAAAAAAGGATCAGGTGGTGTTGGTTATGTTTTCACATAATCATTATTTGCTCTGAATCACTGAACTCATTTAGAGCCCAATCTCTGAGCTAGATTTACATTATTGATTACAGCAGCACTGTGATTCTACTAGTGATGTCCGGTTCGCGAACGAATCGTTCTTTTTAACCGTTTTTTTTTCAGTAAACCGGTCGAACCAGTTCACCAAATCGGTCTGAATCGTTCCAAACAGTTCGCATCTCCAGTTAGCAAACAAGAATCCACAAATTACTTAAGTTACTCACTTTTTGACGTGCCTGACACTACCTCTCGAAATAAACCAACATCCCGGAGTTATTCAGTTACTCCAACAGTACACTGACATAACCTGCTGTGAAGAGAGAACTGATGATGATGAGCACGAGCAGCAGAGCAGCTGATATGAGTGCGCATGCGCGGCGTACACGAACGAACATACACGGCCTGTCACCGTTCTCGTTCTCGAGTCAAGAACCGGTTGCAACGGTTTTCGGATCATCAGTACACAACCGAGAACCGCTTCTTTCGGACGTGTCCGATTTGAGAACCGGTGAGCTGATGATACTGCGCATGCGTTTAACTTTTCAAGTAAACGAAAAGCACGTTAGTCAAGTTTTGTTGAACATCGGACAGTGTGATAATATGAAACATACTGGAAATATGTTTATGACTTAATTCAAAATACAAAAAGTTTATTGTGCTTTTCCAAATACACCATAGCAGATTAATAGCATAAAATAGCCTACTGTACATAATACTGTACATAATAAACTACATGCCAACATGAACATAATATTTTGTACACAGATCAAACTAATGTTCAGAAATAGTTCTACAAATTTATTTTTCTATATTAATGTTATTTAAAAAGCAATATAGTGAAAGTTGTGCAGTTGTGCTTTCAAGTTATTTTTTTTTTAAAGATTGGAAACATTTATTTGTTTCATAAATAATCCATGGACAGCTTATTTCTAAGGTGATATAAAGATAAACAATGACGTAATCAAACTACAGCGAGAGCAAACAAGCGACTCCTTTTGAATCGCTCTCGCGGTTCTCGAATCTCAATCTCGTTCTCGAGTAGAATCGGTTGCAACGGTTTTCGGATCATCAGTACACAACCGAAGAACCGCTTCTTTCGGACGTGTCCGATTTGAGAACCTGTGAGCTGATGGTACTGCGCATGCGTGATTCAGCGTGTGATCTGAAGCTACAGAACAGTAATATCACAGCACCGGTTAACTATGACAGCTGATGCTATGAGAGGACTCGAATGAGGGGCCAATCTGGCGAAACGTAAGTTTATTTAATTATAAATAAATCGTAATGTAAGAGGATCAAGGTTTCTGCTCTGATGAAGACTAATTTATTCACTTGTAAAACTTTGTTTGCACATCACTGCCTGTATGTGTCATGTGTTTGGATGCTAGATGCAAAACTAAATTGTAAGAAACGCTTCAGATTATAATGTTTTAGTTGACTTATGTTATGGTTACTGACTTTATATATTTGAATGTGTTAAGTTTTTTCATCCCGGCCCGCGATAGACGACGTCATCGCGGATGACGTCATTACGTCGGAGCGTAAAAGAACCGGTGAACCGGTTTTTTTCAATCGAACTGTCCGAAAGAACCGGTTCGCGGAAAAGAACCGAACTTCCCACCACTATTCTACAACAGAAGATCAGCTTTATCAATAAAATCCAAAGGATTTCTTAAAAGGTGCCCTGATCCAAAAAAAAAAAACATATTCTGATCAACAGAGCAATGCATGATGGGAGCCATGGATGAATTTTGATTGGTGGCTCCCAGAATGCACTGCAACATGCTTTATCATTCTCACCACTGTTGAGATTCACAGTGTCTGTCTGTGAGTGCCTAAAGGAATTTTTTTTTTTTTTTTTTTTTGGATCAGAGCATCTTTAGATAAATCCTTCAGATTCTATTGAAAAAGCTGCTCTTCTGCTGTAGAATCACAGTGCTGCACAGTGTTTTCCCTCTGAGGATCTCTTGAACTCATCCTCCACCTGCTGCAGAAATCATGCAGGAATAACATCAGTACAACAGGCCTTGAAAGCTACTGAAATCCACCGCAGTGGACGAGGATGACAATGACACACTGAAAAGTAGTCTGAGTGTTTCTGATTCTTCATTTATTAGCTGCTGATGTTGCATATTTTTGTTTCTAAAAGCCATAATTGGGAACAATGTTTTCTTCTTAACATATTTAATACACTGTTATTGTCAGAAGTGTTGAATCTAAGGCTTTAAGTGTCTCTGTAAATGTGCTGGAGCTCTTCTGGTTTCATGTGCTCCTGAAGCAGATCTGAGTATGTATGGAGCTCCACCTGTAGAGGACGCTGTTGAGTTACATCCTGAAAATCATGTGAAGCCAAGAGGTCAAAGTCATCCGACCTGAAGCATCTTCTGTGTGTGGTGCTGGAATGACATTGATGGTTTCACCGCATGTGCTCATTGATAGAGACACACTTAATGTCCAGATTAGTTAATGAAATCAATAAAATATAAATGTCTGTATCCTGTCTGCATGATATTTTGCAGGTCTTTTCTTTATCAGATTTGCTCAGTGTCTTTGAATCAGCTGTTTTATTAGTGGATGACCTCAGTTCTCATCATGATTTCTGTCCAGTCAAGAAAGTTCTGCGGCTCATATGATGTCATATGTCACGTGACAGCTGTGCTGATGAGCTCTGGTTGCCGACAGGTGCAGCAGCACTAATACACGCGGCTCCATTCAGACGGGACGGGTGAAGCTGCAGTGGTTCAGATCTGGACAGACAGAGGAGGACACATGTTCATCACATGTGGAATAATCCTACAGGACACACTGACAGACAGGGATAAATTGGGCCGGAGCTCCAGCACATAGGTTTGGTAACTCATCTTTCCTCGTACATTTTCAACATAGGCTATTGATGAAATGAGGAGATCCAGATGATTAAATCGATTTTTATTGCTTAATAAAATATGATCAAATAATAATTGACAGACATATTGATTTTAAATGATGAAAATGATAATTTGATAAAGAAAAAGGATCATAACAGAATAACACAAACATTTAGAAACCAACTTCAATATCTCTGAAATTATAGTTATACTCTGAAAGTATTATCTAAGAAAAAATGTTAGTAAAACTCAATAAAAATTTTGGTAAGATCTTAACAAAATCTAGGCAAATATTCTTGCCTAAGGAAAAATAAAGTTTGTTGAGATCTTGTTGAATCAGAATACCAAAGAGCAAAACTGAATATGCAGAAAAATGGACCTTCTTATATACTATGGAAACTGGACACAGTTGACATGAGTTCCTCTTTTTCATGTCATATTATGCTAGACATCACGTGATGGAAATTAAAGTTCTGGTTCCTCAATTCTCAGAAATACAGCGTACCCGTGATTAAAATTAAAGTTGCTGTGGCACTCAAAATATCATGTACTTTAACACCCTGTCTGAGTTGGATTTTTCTACATATGAATGGTGTAAAAGCCTCGGAATTGATGCGTCACCATAACGACAAGCACTTTCGTTGCAATAACGGATCTCATATTCTCACACCTCTGGCTAAAGATGTCACATGCACCCAGTGCTGTGAAACTCATACGCCCCTTAGACATAACTTTGCTCTACTCAACACTTGTTCCCTGGCCAATAAAGCTACACTTCTGAAATGAAATTATTATCGAAAGAAAGTTGGACATACTACTGCTCACTGAAACCTGGCAATTACCTAATGACTTTATGGAGCTTAACTTGCTCCCAGCTAACAGAATTTTGTTATAAGAACATTCTTAAATATTCAGTGTTGGTTCTGGGAACATAAAAAATGTCCAGCTTTCTTGATGTTAGAGGAACGTTTTTATAAAGTATAATGTTTCTCAAACGTTCTTTCAACTTAATTTTGATCTAAAAGTCAACATTGTAGGAACATTGATTTGTAACATTCCAAAAACATAAAAATTTACAGTTTCCTTAATGTCTGATTAAACAACTCCTGAAAACATCTACAATTGCTGATAAAGAAGCAACTCAACAAAAGTCAAGGGTCAAGAGCTCAACTAAAGCAAACGCTGATCTCCATAATGGTGGCCTAAAATAAACATTTTCAATAAGACATCAACATCTAAACCTCTGTTAATTCTCAATAAGAGCTTCTGTAGATGTGTGACAGAAATAAAGTCAGTCTTGTTAGTAATAAGTGAAGCTGGTAATGCTGATTGTGGAGTTGTTTAATCAGATCTTCAGAGATTTAATGTCTTTTATCTTCAGTTCATCTAAGGCTGTGGCTGAAGAAAGTTGTAGTTTGTGTTCTTATTTCTCTTTCTTTCAGTGTTTGTTCACAGCAGGTGTTTGAATGATTGAAAGACAGTTTCAGGAACATCATACTAACCTTTAAATAACATTCTACTAACATTAAGGAAACTGGACAATTTATGTTCTTGGAATGTTACAAATCAACGTTCCTACAATGTTGAATTTTAAATCAAAATTAAGTTGAAAGAACGTTTGAGGAACATTATACCTTATAAAAACGTTCCTGTAACGTCAAGAAAACTGGATGTTTTTAATGTTCCCAGAACCAACACCGAATATTTAGAGAACGTTCTTATAACAAAATTCTGTTAGCTGGGTAGTGATGAAACGTGCTCTGTAGAGCGGTTTGTCCATTTAGGGCTGCTGTAGTAAGGTCTTTATACACCACTGAAAACATAGTTATGTATATTATATTGCATTTCTGTCAATATATCCTCCTAAATTTTACACATTGCACCTTTAAAGGGATAGTTCACCCAAAAATGACTACCATAGCATTTTTTTTCCTTGCTAAAGAAGCTGAGGGTAAAGGTGATGGACTGGCCAAGCATGTCTCCAGACCTAAACCCCACTGAGCATCTGTGGGGCATCCTCAAACGGACGGTGGAGGAGCGCAAGGTCTCTAACATCCAGCAGCTCCATGATGTCGTCATGGAGGAGTGGAAGAGGATCCAGTGGAAACCTGTGAAGCTCTGGTGAACTCCATGACCAAGAGAGTTACGGCAGTGCTGGAGAATAATGGTGGCCACACAAAATATTGACACTTTGGGCCCAATTTGGACATTTTCACTTAGGTGTGTACTTACTTTTAGTGCTTTTTACCGTCATCAGAATATTCAGCATCTGCCTCAGATCTGTGTGTGTGCGCGCGTGTGTTTATGTGTTAGATATTAGTTTTATGTGATAGAAGATTCAATAAAGTCTTGCTTGTATTTAAAGAGAAGTATCTTTTGTTATGTGATTACGAATTTATAGGTCTTAGCAGTGGAGAATGACATGAGGGTGAGTAATAAATTACATTATTTTCATTTTTGGGTGAACTGACCCTTTAATGTCTAAAAATGCTGATCTTGTTACTGTTCTAATAGTGTTTTCACTATAGTTAGGGTTAGATGTAAAATAAGTGATTTTGAATCTGATGTTTCTGTTCCTCTCTGATGACTCCAGTCTGCTAAACCTGCTCTCTGCTGCTCCCTGCTGGACTGGAGGAAATCTTAGCCTGAGTAGAGATGCATGATAACAGAATAAGATCATATTATCATAGAGCTGCTTGAGATGGAGCAAGTCATGAACACATCAGAGGTTTGGTGTCCCAGATCACCCTAATTCACATTGTGAGAAACTGAATGTTGTGAGTTTATTATAGTGGAGACAATAATGACAATTTTACATTTTCCTTCTAACAAATTCATATAAACATCAACTGGCAGAAATTATACATTCACAATAAAATGATTCAATAAAATAATAGAAGCAAAAACACAAGAATAGATAAAAGCTAGTTCTACCAGAAAGACTCAGGAAGCAAAGAAATGTTTGAAAACGATTTATTCAACAGTTCGAATGTAAACATCAAAGATAAATGATAAAGTTCTTTGGCATAGGCCCCATCCATAGTACAATTCGAAGGATAGTAGACGTTTGCAGATCCTGCCTTAAGATGAAGGCAGGGGCAGAGCCTACCCCCGATGTATGGACAGGGACCGACCTGGTGGTGGTGTATCTGCGAACACAATAGTGGGTGGGAACAGAACTTATATACTCAGGTGACGTGTAATGATTGGTTAGATAATGAGCAATGACGTGCATTAGAGTCTTCCGGATAGAACTTCCGCTAAAGCTCCCATTTCTTCTCACAAATCCCTTTCCTCTTCTCAGAGCATGGCAGATCATTCCAGTTGTTCACAAGGCCTTTTGTAGGGTTCAGTTCAACACAGTCCTCATCTATCTCATAGTTATTCGGCTCACCTCCGAACCAAAACCTGAATAAAATGTGTCAGATTTTCAGTTACTCTGAACCGCAAATGTTCAATGAAAGTTTTTATCCATTCAGCAAACGAGGATCTTAACAAGCTATTCACCATAAAAGAGCAAACAATATTTACAGCACCACAACAGCAGAGTAGTGCAGAAGTTAAAGTGCAGAAGTTAAAGCCAAAGAGAGAAGACTTTATCCAGAGAATGTACACATAGGAAGTTTTTTTTTTATTTTTTATCGTGGATGTTGTCATAATTGTGTTTGTGGAAGAGCTGTATCTGATTTTTGAAGGTTGTTGTTATCTAAATTTTAAATGAGAATTAAAAGGACTTAAATCCACAGTGGTTTTCTGTGAGTGTTTCGTTACTTACCCTTGATTCAGTGTTGAATTATCCACCCATATCATTCTGCCTTCAGTTTCAACGTCAGACAAACCAATCCACACTCTGTCCTTGACTACAGAAGATATGAGTCTCTGTGTGTGAATGAAAATAGGAATGTGTGATTCCTCTCATTCATGAACAGACTACACTCAAAAAAATATTTCAGTCTAAACTTAAGTTTTATGTAATTGAATTACATTCAAATTTTCCATCCATTTGGATCACATAGTTTTTACATAAACAAACTAATAAACTTAATGTGATTCATATTTGTAAGTCATATGTAAATGAAATAGGTAAGATTTATGTAATAGTATGCAGTAAAATGCCCAGGTTATATAACACTGTTTAGTGTTCATGTGTTTGTGCACTACTGAGTTAAAGTACCATTGAAGCAGTGTCAGAGTTAATGAGATTAAGTGATGATTGAACATTAATGATGAGCACCTGCTGTTAACAAGCAGAATCGCTGAAGGAAAGAGAAACAGCTGACTTCATTCACAGCCTTCAATGAAATCAATTGAAGATAAAAGACATTAAATCTTTCACAATCTGATTAAACTACTCCACAATCTCTACAAAACATTACCAGCTTCACTCATTACTAACTAGATTGACTTTATTTCTGTTATACGTCTACATAAGTTCCTATGAGAATTAACAGAGGTTTAGATGTTGATGATTTATTGAGATTCATTTGAAGTTACCATCTTTGAGGTTAGTGCTGGCTTTAATTTTGATTTTATTACATCAGTTGTTTTTTGGCTGCTGTAACTGAGTGTTTATTAAACATTTCTTATGACATAAATGTCAAGAGACTGTGTGATCAGTTGCTGATGGTGAAATTTGTTATTTGTTGACCTGATATACTGATATTTTTCAGAGTTTTGTCTCTGTGTTGTATTATAAGCTTCACTACAGCAGAAATGTGATTGTGTTGTGACGAGCAGATAACATAAAGAATTTCAAAAACAGTTTGTGCACAAAATTTGATCTACTGTATTCTGACACATATAGACATCAAGAATCAACGTATGAATCACAACAATGGTAAACGTTAAAAAAAAAGCTTCTTGCTGCAATGCAAGCTGGGTACAAACTTAGTACAAACTTCATCCATGGCTCCTAGCATGCATTGCAGCATGAAGCATCACCATTGTTGTGATTCATACATTTCAGACATTCTTGATGTCTGTATGAGTCAAAATGATGAGGAACAATTCATATTACTGATATAACGATTGTCACAACACTGCTGGATCTCATGTCTTAGATTCAGTTCTAATATAATAAATGGCACAAAACTTATGAAACATCATGCATTTCATCGTAGATTAAACTCTGAATAAGATCAATACATCAGGTCACTAAATGACAACTCGCATCATCAACACCTAACATCAGCACCGGATCACACGTTCTCTTTGCAGAGTTGTTTAATCAGATCTTCTGAGATTAAATGTCTTTTACCTTTAGTTGATTTCATTGAAGGCTGTGAATGAAGTCAGCTGTTTCTCTTTCCTTCAATGATTCTGCTTGTTAACAGCAGGTGTTCATCATTAATGTTCAATCATCACTTAATTATCTCATTAACTCTGACACTGCTTCAATGGTTCTTTAACTCAGTAGTGCACAAACACATGAACACTAAACAGTGTTATATAACCTGGGCATTTTTTTGTATACTATTACATAAATCTTACCTATTTCATTTACATATGACTTACAAATATGAATCACATAACTTTATTAGATTGTTTATGTAAAAACTATGTAAATCCAAATGGATGGAAAATTTGAATGTGTACATAAAACTTAAGTTTAGACTGAAATATTTTTTTGTGTGCACAAACTCACCTGCTTCTCTTCAGTGTTGATAATGACCAGATCACCACCATGATCCCTGCAGTACTTCCTGCTCTCAGACCAGTTCTTCAACTCACAGGATATAAAAAAAAAACCTGGACCACACAGATTTTCATACATAACCACTTTTCAAAACTGTGTACATATACAGTAAAGATAAAGAAAAATATTAATTACTTAGAAAAAACAGTTGTGTACTAACCTCGTTTAGATGCTTCTCTTGTCAGTTCAGTGACTTTGCTTTCTAACTCCATTTTCTTCTGACTCAGAGAGTTGAAGCTGGTCTCCAGCTCCAGTTTCTTCTGTGTTAGATCGGTGTAATTGTCCTGTAAGTTGTTGATGGTCTGATTGAACTCTTCAACTGTGTTCTTGTAACTATTTAACAGAGATTCTCTCTTTGCTGTGATGAAGATGATGATGACCAGCAGAAGAACACAAATGAGCCCGAGACACACTGTCATCAACACCAAACACCTACTTCCTCCTGACAGAGAAAAAGCACACAGATATCAGTTAATGTCCTATTACAAAAAATGATTCAAATTAACCTTTTAATCTACCTTTGTCTTTAGATAATGCTGTAATAAGAGCTTTTACACACTGTTAGACCTTGGTGTAGAAAAGTGGCCAAATTCTGACAGTAACAAACCATTTTCCATTAAAACAGTAATATACTGTAGAAAACAATGCATTCTGGGTAATGTTTGTCATTTTCGAAAAAATAGCCTACAGGGATATACTGTGTTAACATCACTCAAAGTCGACACTCAGAGTTTGTGTTCTAAATCACACCCTATACCCTCATTCACTATTCCCTACATTAGTTCACTAATATAGTCCACTTGACAAAGTGAATGAAAAGAAGAGAGTGAATTCAGACACTTTATGAACACCTGATAAGCAGAATAACTGAAGGACAAAGAAACAAGACCAGAAAAATGACACAAGCAGAAACACAAGAACTACAACTGACTTCAGCCACACTGAGTGTGAAACCAGTTTACAAACCAGTTTGACATTATTTCTTTCATACATGTACAGAAGTTCTTGTTAAGAATTAACAGATATGGATGTTGATGTTTTATTGAAAATAAAAATTTATTGAAGTTTGTAGTCACCATCGTGGTGACTAGAGTTTTCTTTAGTTGGGCTCTTGAACTGAGTGTTTATAAAACACATTTGTTATGGCAGGAAAAAGCCAACATGAAGTTGATCAGGTGTTTTAGCTGTTGTGATGATGCTGTAATCATCTTAGACTTGTTTAATTCATTGATCTCTTTCAGTGTTTAGTCTTTGATTTAAAGGGTATTTTATATTTATTGATTATATTATATCTGTGCATAACAGCATAAGAACCAGCAACGCGTCAGTGATCAGTTATTTAGAAGAATATATGAGTCCTATAATGCATAAAATATTTTGAGCTCCTGCATAACTTGGACAGCAGAGACATCAACAATCAGAATATGAATCTCAGCAATGGTGACATCCAAAAGTTTAATGTTGCAGTGCATGCTGGGTGCCAGCATTGTACAAAACTCCCAGCATGCACTGCAGCATGAATACATTATGCAGCTGAATGGTCCTTTTTTTATTGCCACCATTGTTCAGATTGATGTGCTGATTTTTGATATCTGTGTGTCTAAGTAAAGTTGCTGCTGTTTTTTGTTCATGGTGTTTGAAAATAAACTCTTTTTAGCTGATTGTTGTTGGAACTCTTACTGTAGTTTCACAGTGGCGATAATGTAAAATATTAGTCTGTTGGAAAAAACATGGAATGAATTCAGTTAATCAAGAGACTATATGATGGTTATGTCTTCACCAACACATAACCATCAACATTCAATGATTTTTTTTACTCCACATTTATTTCTGCCATAATAAATGTGACTTGCAAAAATAGTTTAAGCAGCGAGAGAAAAAGCAAATAAAAAAAGTCATGGGTCAAGAGTTCAACTAAAGCAAACGCTGATCTCCTCAATGGTAATATCAAACCAAACATTTTCAATAAAACATCAACATCTAAACTTCTGTTCATTCTCAATAAGATCTTCTGTAGAAATAAAGTTAATCTGGTCAGTAATAAGTGTAATAATGTGTAATGGCTGGAAGACAGTTGTAGTTTCTGCTCTTAGTTGTAGTTTCTGCTCTTTTCAGTGGTTCTGCTTGTTAACAGCAGGTGTTCATCAATAATGCTCAATCATCACTTAAATATTAACTTAATTATCTCACTGCAACAGCATCAATGTTACTTTTACTCTGTAGTGTGGACACTAGAGGATGTTCCTGTGGGGTTGAAAGGGTTAAAGGTGTGAGACAAAATGTATTTTAACAGTAACAAACTGCAAGTTAAAAAACAGTTATGTACTGGCAACACTGTTTCCAGTAGTTTACTGTAAAATTGAGTTTTGTGGGTCACCATTGTGCTGAAGAGTAGAGCCTGTGCTTAAGTTCAGGAGAAGTTCAAAAGACGTTGATGATATACTGCTTGTTTTATTTAACAGATGGTGACTGTGTAGTTGCTGGTGCAGTGAAAATCTTTTTATTTAAAATGTTTTTAGTGAACTGTAAAGAAATAAGTTCATAGTAATAATATGCTCATATTATTAACATATAATAAAAATGGCAGTCTGTCAATTTGAGGCAGTTGGTTTCTGCAAATGAAATGAGGTAACACAAGTTTTAATTTAGTGCATGGTATCTTTACAGTAACATACTGTAGATTACAGTAAATAGCTATACAATCAATAGTAAATTACTGGCAACAGTGTTGCCAGTATTATACTGTAAAAAAGCCTGACAAGGTCTAACAGTGCAGTATATTTTTTTTTACAAGACAAACATTGCTGTACTGTAAAACATCTAAAGATGAACATACTGAAAAGGTATTTGTGTTAATAGTGTGTGTTAATACATTAAATATAAAGGCAGAAACATTGACAAATTGTTCTTAGAAAAATTATTTGAAATTGTATGGCACTTCCTCAGACATTAGTGACATCTTTAACACCATCTGCGACAACATCTCTGCTTTAAAGTAATTTTCTACTTACTGCGCATTTCATCTTTTCCTTCATCCTGCCTGTGATTCAGTGTTTGAGGTCCAGATGTGTCCTCAATATTTCTGCATCCAACATTTTGATAAATAGAGTCTAATTCCATATTTGGCTCTTATGTTGGACAGCACGTCTTCACGGATGAGCTGTGATCTTCAGAATGAGTGGAGTTTTTACAATTAGTGCTAAACCTAAACAGGAAGTGATTTCATTTCACACTTGCCTTCAACAAGAATAAAGTCTTGCAGTCCAACTTAAAAACTCTCTGCAGACTCATACTACTATTGCTTATTGTACATTCAAACATTCAGCTTCAAAAGCCAACAAGAGGAATCTGTGACCATCAAATGGACTCAAACACTCTGAAACAACCCAAACTAGACCTTTGTGTTCACTGTTAGACCTTGCCAGGCTTTTTTACAGTAAAATACTGGCAACACTGTTGCAATGTTAACTCACAGAATATTCCTGTAGGCTACTTTCTCGAAAATGACAAATATTACCCAGAATGCATTGTTTTCTACAGTATATTACTGTTTTAATGGAAAATAGTTTGTTACTGTCAGAATTTGGTCGTTTATTTTTCCTGCATCATCAGGTTGATGATGCAGGAAACAGTAGCACCTAAAAACAGTACAAAAAAAACAATGTTAGTTTGTTTTGTGTTGTGTTTTATTCAGCCCATCCTCTGCTTTTGTTCAGATCAATGTGAAAATTAGACCAGTGGTTCTCAACTCCAGTCCTCGGGACCCACTGCTCTGCACATTTTGTATGTCTCTCTTATCTGACACACTCAGTTCAGTTCATGCAGTCTCTCCTAACGAGCTGATGATCTAAATCAGGTGTGTTAAATAAGGGATACATACAAAATGTGCAGAGCAGTGGGTCCCGAGGACTGGAGTTGAGAAACACTGAATTAGACCATTTATTTTACGTAGCAAACACACAATGTTGTCAAATTTAACTTTTCAGTGTAAAAGAAGCTAATATGCGTTCTAATAAATCTGAAACAATAAATTTAAAACATTTGAATAATAAGATATCTAGAATAATTCACATAATTGAAGTGCCCATGATAACACTGCACAACACTGTTGTTACATTGACACAGTGTCTTCAAAGTGCTCATGAAATGGTGAATTAAACTGGTAAGACAAATGCAGCAACTGCCATTTCAACATTATCATTTAAAATTCATAATTTAAGGCCTGGGTTGTGGCCAAATAGGCCCTATGCAACTGCTTATATCGCTACTAGGGCCGGCACTGGCTGTAATTCTGCATCATAGTTTAATTTTCCCCAAATCATGCTTTCTAACAGTTATTACAGCTAATGTCTGCTTACGACGATTATCCAAATGGTCAAACAGCAACAGCAACTTGTTAACAACATACACAGTAAAATCCCTGGAGTTAAATCAACTCTGTTCAGAGTACATTTGGTCTCTAAATTCTCTTAATAGTGTTAAAGTAACACTAAAGCAGAGTTAAAGTTAATGAGATAATTAAGCAATTCATTAAGTGATAATTGAACATTAATGATTGTCTATGCACTTACAAGGAGGCTTTAATCATCTTTGTGATTTATTTAAGAGCCATAGAACAACACTGTGTTTTCGTCAGGAACACCTTTATTCACTTCTATGTGTAACTTATCCATACAGTACTCATTGAGTCCCCCTAGTGGGCTGGATAGTGAAGCGCATCTTTCATGTAACACCCTGACACCTCCCCCTTTAAGTCAAATACTTGAGGTTACATTTACAATATTTACGTTATAATTATAACATAATTTTCTATTACCTCACCCCATAACAAAGACTATGTATTTAACCATTTAGAACTCACCAGAACGTTTTTTTTTTTTTTTTAAACCAAACATAACATTACTCTTTCCTTTGCCGTCACACATCACCGTTTCTGAATTCTTCACATCACATTTCAGGATAATGAATATCCTGAAATAAGCCTGGTCACATAACTCAATAAAGATATTTGTTACTGACAGTATGTTGTCACTTTTTCTCTCCTTTATAAGTTCAGTCTCTCAGCAGGCTGGCTTACTCTGCCTGATCTAGTGATGTTAGGTTTCCTAGCAATTGTCCCTGCATCTTTCATGTAATACCCTGACAATGATGAACACCTGCTGTTAACAAGCAGAATCACTGAAGAAAAGAGAAACACAAGAACTACAGCTGACTTCAGCCACAGCCTAACCCAAATCAACTGAAGATGAAAGACATTAAATCTCTCAAGATCTGATTAATAGATCTGATTCACTTATTACTAACCAGATTGACTTTATTTCTGTCACACGTATAAATAAGTTCTTATTGAGAATTAACAGAGGTTTAGATGGTGGTGTTTTATTGGTCAAAAAATTATGCCACCATCATGGTGGTCAGGGTTTGTTTGAGTTATGCTCTTGACCCTTTTATGTCTTTAAAATATTTTGTGTTTATAGTGTTTCACAAAAAACACTTGTACATTGCTGAATCAAAAGACTGAAGGAGCAGATTGGCTTTAAGTTTATTGAAAGCCATTTCAAATGAATATCACAAACAATCTGTCATGGGCAAACTCAAGATTATGACAAGAAAAACTGACATGCGTGAGGATTCTGTCCTATTTAGGGTCTCGTCTTCCTGTTTTTGGTTCGTTTAGATGTCTTTGGTCCGTGTTGCGGACCACTGTTAATGATGGACCGCACTAACTGAGCGATCGCACTAGGGTTTGTTTTAATGGAACCAAACATGACAAGTGTGAATGCACCCTTAATGACAGCTGAGATCCCACAGTGTCACATGAGGATCATGTTCGTACAGTTTGACAAGTAACCATCGTAAAGGACTATTATAAATCGCACAGTGTGAACCAGCCTTAAGGCTTGACTGAAGTCAGCTGTAGTTCTTGTTTCTCTTTTCTTCAGTGATTCAGCTTGTTAACCGCAGGTGTTCATCACTAATGCTAATCATCACTTAATTAATTGCTTAATTATCTCATTAACTTTAACTCTGCTTCAGTGATATTTTAACACTATTTAGGAGACTGTCCTTCAAAAAAAATGAGAAGTGCTGCTATAGGTCGTTTATAAGCACCATATTACGACCTATATTTACGTTTTAAAGTCATGCGCCCACTAGTGGGCGTAAAAATAATGACAGTGTCGTGTTACGTCTGTCGTCATGAAATGACGTATGACTGTCATCAAAATGCGTGTTCATTTAAATGCTATGTGTGGACTTTTTACACCATTTCTCCTATTTCCATTTACCAAAACTATTTTTTATTAATGACTACACCCATCCCCATCCCCATCCCCATCCCCAAACCTATCCTTAGTGATTTATAGTGCATTTACACTTTATGAGCACGTGTTCCCCGGGATCGAACCCACGATCGCACGATCACATGATTGCATATTATCATTGCAATGCTCTACCAGTTGAGCTACGTGAAACCCGAAATATGATGCATAATTTATTCATGCAGCAATGCATGATGGGAGCCATGGATGAATTTTGATTGGTGGCTCCCAGAATGCACTGCAACATGCTTTATGATGGCCACCACTGTTGAGATTCACAGGCTGATTCTTGACATCTGTGTGTGCTTAAATTAATTTTTTTTTTTTTTTTTTTTTTTTTTATTAAATCAGAACAACTTTTGAGAAATCCTTTGGATTATTTTGATAAAGCTGCTGTATAGTGGTGGGCGATACTGCAAAATTTGGTATTGATCCGATACCAAATACATATAGGGTCAGTATTGCCAATACCAATACGATACTTTTTACTTAAAAAAAAAAACTTTTGTGTAGGGGAGAGCAGTATGTCATTATTTCTGAGGTGAATGAATGATCAATTCTTTAGGCAATATTTTTTATTAATGTATTGAAGTCCACAAAATTATTAGTTATTAGTTTGTATAGGTTTGTAGTGTTGCAGTATCGAATGCTCTTTTTACACGTATCACAAGTTGCAGTATTATCATTTAGTGCTGTAAAATAGCTCCACACAATGCTTCTCTTCCTCTCGGCCATCCTGATCTCTCATTCAATGTGCTATCAGCTTCGCTCACTCAGTTCGCTGCTCCTCGGCGCGTTGTGTCAGTGAGTCACGTGACGACACAACAACGAATCACAGCAGAGCAGCAGGAGTGGGAGGAGTAGCAAAGTGGGCCAGGATGTGAAAGCAGCGTTTGCTCAGGATTGTAGAGGTAGAAGACACGAGCAAAGTATAATGAACGTAGAGGAGAGATATTTAAATTAAAATATCGATTCAATTACAATTGTATCGATCTGATACCAATACCAGTGTTGGCATCGATACTATCGATATTTAGATCGATCCGCCCACCCCTACTGCTGTAATCACTAATGTAAATCTAACTCAGA
Organism: Ancherythroculter nigrocauda; assembly: GCA_036281575.1. Classification (NCBI taxonomy): domain Eukaryota; kingdom Metazoa; phylum Chordata; class Actinopteri; order Cypriniformes; family Xenocyprididae; genus Ancherythroculter; species Ancherythroculter nigrocauda. The sequence continues at coordinate 509,556 of VTFQ01000460.1, read as the reverse complement.
GATTGGGCTCTAAATGAGTTCAGTGATTCAGGACAAATAATGATTATGTGAAAACATAACCAACACCACCTGATCATCTTTTTTCTTCATTTGTCTGGCTGTTATAAATAAAAATTACAACAGCCCAAACAAAATATAATGTTAAAAAGTCAAGGGTCAAGAGCTCGACTAAAGCAAACACTGATCTCCATGATGGTGACTCAAAATTGTGATTTTCTCCTTTGGTGATTCTGCTTGTTAATATCAGATCACCTTCCTGACACATTTACTGTGTTAAAATCATCACACAATGAATGTGTCAAAATTAACACAACGAGTGTTGTTCCTAAACTCACACACTGATGTGTAAGAATTTAGCCAATTTGAGTCATTTTTTAACAAATAGTTTTTGACACATTCTTACTGTCTGTGTTTGACACAGTGAATGTATCAAAAATTAACACAAGTGTTGTCCCAAAACACAAGCATTGATGTCTAAGACTATTGCAAATTTGATCTTTGTGTTCAGAAGTAGCACAGGTGTTTTGTTTTGTTTTGTTTTGTTTTGTTTTGTTTTGTTTTGTTTTGTTTTGTTTTGTTTTGTTTTGTTTTGTTTTGTTTTGTTTTGTTTTGTTTTGTTGTTTTTCTCTTTCCTTCAATGATTCTGTCTGTTAACAGCAAGTGTTCATCACTAGTGCTTGATTAATGACTTAATTATCTCATTAACTTCCCCCTTGAATGGTCTTGGTCTCGGTCTTGGAGGGTCTGGTCTTGACTACACCTCTGGTTAACCTTCCTGACACATTCACTGTGTTAAAATCATTGACTCAATGAAGGTGTCAGAATTAACACAACAAGCATCATCCCTAAACTCACCCATTGATGTGTAAGAATTTAAATTTGAGAATTTGAGACTTTTTCACCTGCATAACTCTTGCGCGTTGTTTCTTGTGTGATATCCATTGGCTCCCCTTCTTGTTTTAAAACGGAAAGATTTCCGATATTATGACGAAGGGATACAGCTACGCCACTGCTTGTTGGCATACATCTTTACAACTACACTCAAAAAAATATTTCAGGCTAAACTTAAGTTTTATGTAATTGAATTACATACAAATTTTGGATGTAATTTCATTAATTCCATTTGGATCACATAGTTTTTACATAAACAAATAAACTTAATGTGAGTCATATTTGTAAGTCATATGTAAATGAAATAGGTAAGATTTATCTAATAGTATGCAGAAAAATGCCCGGGCTTGTTATCATCAGGTGTCTTCAATAATGGTCAATCATCACTCAATTAATCACTTAATTTTCTCATTAAATTTAACACCGTTTCAGTGGGTGGAATAAAAAATATGGCATATATCAACAAATCATCAACATCTAAACCTCTGTTAATTCTCAATAACAACTTTTGTAGATGTTTGTCAGAAATAAAGTCAGTCTGGTTAGTAATAAGTGAAGCTGGTAATGCTGTTTGTGGAGATGTTTAATCAGATCTTCAGATATTTAATGTCTTTTATCTTCAGTTGATTTCATCTAAGGCTGAGGCTGAAGTTGTAGTTCTTGTTGTTCCTCTGTCCTTCAGTGATTCTGCTCATTATGACCTAATTATCTCATTAACTCCAACACCGATTCAGTGTTACATTTAACAGCCTGTAGTGTGCACACTGAGCAGTGTTCATTTCATCTGGGCTAAACCATGTGGGGCCTCCATGGAAACCGTGGACACAAATGTCTGGGCCCCAGTTAGACTGCCCAGGTGACCCCCATCTGGGCCCCACCATGCTGTGCTGGCTGGGCAGCGCTGTACGAGATGGAGCTGACAGTTTGGTTGTTTACCTCCGCCCTTCTGAAGCCTCGCCACTGCTCTGAGTGTCGACGAAAATGTCAAATTTTACCCAAAATGCATTGTTTTCTACGGTATATTACGGTATATTGCTGTTACAGCAGTTTTTACAGTGTAGATAGTTTCACAAATAACCTGCCCGATCTGTCTCAGCTGCTCAGTGTACCCAAACACACAAATTAACTTGAGGAAATGACTAGCAATATGGACACCATTTTCTCTAAAACATTAGATACTGTTGTACCCATCAGATTAAAAAAGGTTACTCTGTAAAACAGTTCAAACTAAACAATGTTAGTTTGTGTAGTGTTGTGTAGAAGCCCGTTTTCTCCATGTGATTTTTCCACCTAACGCCTTCAGCTCTGTGATTGGTGGTCCAGCTGGGAAATTACAGAGGGCCAAGCCATAGTAAGTCAATGCGAGACTAATTTCAAATGACAGGAAAATTGACATATTATATTAGCACATTTGTTGTAATTCTGCATAATAGTTAAATTTTCCCCAAATCACAAGATTATTATGATCTGTTACATTAGTTTAATAGTCTGCTGTGCCAGTCTTGCTTGTGTTATGATGCTGTTTTTCTTTTATTAGGGATAATTTAATTATTGCACTTTGGTCAAAATTAATATCCTGCAGATCGGCTCCTGTGCTGCAGTTGATCCTGTAATGGGTCGAGACAGAAACCACCTGTGGGAATTAGGCGGGCAGATGGCGACTGGTTTTTCCCTCTCAGGATCTCTTGACCTCAACCTCCACCTGCTGCAGAAATCATGCAGGAATAACATCAGTACAACAGGCCTTGAGAGCTGCTGAAATCCACCGCAGTGGACGAGGGAAACGTTATCAATGTGACACTGAAAAGTAGTCTGAGTGTTTCTGATTCTTCATTTAATAGCTGGTGGTGATGTTGCATATTTTTGTTTCTAAAAGCCATAATTGGGAACAATGTTTTCTTCTTAACATATTTAATACAGTGTTATTGTCAGAAGTGTTGAATCTAAGGCTTGAATTGTCTCTGTAAATGTGCTGGAGCTGTTCTGGTTTCATGTGCTCCTGAAGCAGATCTGAGTATGTATGGAGCTCCACCTGTAGAGGACGCTGTTGAGTTACATCCTGAAAATCATGTAAAGCCAAGAGGTCAAAGTCATCCAACCTGAAGCATCTTCTGTGTGGCGCTGCTGGAATGACATTGATGGTTTCACCGCATGTGCTCATTGATAGAGACACACTTAAGGTCTGAATTAGTTACTGAAATCAATAAAATATTAATATTACTGTATATATCTGCATGGTCATTTGCAGGATTTTTTCTCTTGACTTGATTTTTCTTAATCATATTTGCTCAGTGTCTTTGAATCAGCTGTTTTATTAGTGGATGACCTCAGTTCTCAAGTTCACAGGTGTTCGAGCAGAATAACCATAGGTGGAGTTCATCACATTAACTATCAACATCATCCGCTGATTCTTCACATACACTTGAAAAGTGCTTTCTTTAAAATAAATGACACTTGCTTTAATATGTTATCTAATGCAGTGATATGCAGACATGTTAAGGGTACACCTTTATTACTTATTCAAATGCACAGCCCTAAGTATGAACACTAGTAGACATGATTTCGGTCAAGAAAGTTCTGCGGCTCATATGATGTCATATGTCACGTGACAGCTGTGACTGACGTGTGCTGATGAGTTCTGGTTGCCGACAGGTGCAGCAGCACTAATACATGCGGCTCCATCACAGGCGGACTGGCCATCTGGCATACTGGGCACTTTCCCGGTGGGCCGACGTGTTTTTTGGGCCGACCGCAAAAAAAAAAAAAAAAAAAAAAAAAAATCTCGGCCCATGAACTGGCCCATAAAAGTGGTAGACCTTGATCGGCGGCCCAATGTTTTTTCAATTGACACTGGGCTGCTGGCCCAAAACACTTTAGTCAAAAATATCACAATGGCTAGGTTTTTTTCCTTCTGACAGATGCGGCCCATGAAACATGTAGCTCAGCGGCCCATTGGTTGTTTTCTTGATTGACACTGGACTGGCCCAATCATATCTTTGAACAGCACCATCTATGGGATTTTTGCCTGCACGCAGTTTCAGTGTGATCATGGAGAAGAAACGCAAAGGAGGTGCAGAGAAGCTGCGTGAGAGAAAAAAACAGGCTCTTCAGGCAGACGCTGCCAAATGTGTCAAATTGACACAAATGTTTTCGGCAGTAGCAGCAGGACATTCACCAGCTCCCGTGGCTGATGAAAGTGGTGGTGGTGTCGGCGGCAGTGGCATTAACAGTGTTAGTGAGGAGGAGAGGGACAGAGATGAGGGAATGAGGGTAGAACCTGTGGTAAGCCTTGATAAAAATGAGCCAAAAACAAGTGGTGGACAAACTGTTGATGATAACACTACAACAATAAAATAAGTAGGCAGGCTATACACTGTATGATTGCAGTTTGGCTAAGTGTGCGGGTGTAGAAAGCCAGTGTTAAAAAAGGTCGGAGCGCTAGTTAACAAGAATCAGTTGATCTTTAAGCTAGTTGTTTTACATCTTCCCAGCTAAGTAAAATAATTTTTTATTATGATGATGATCCGTTGTATTATTGTGAAAACTTTGCCATTAAAGCATTACATTTTATATATATATATATATATATATATATATATATATATATATAATTTAATGACTGAAGAGGTGATATTTGTGATCTCATGTGGTGGTGGGCCGGTCTGGGCCAAAATGCCAGGGCCGATTTTTGGTCCCAGTCCATCCCTGGGCTCCATTCAGACGGGACGGGTGAAGCTGCAGTGGTTCAGATCTGGACATTATTTTGTTTATTTTGTACATCATTTGTAACTGCTTTTATCACTAAAAAAAAAAAAGATTGTGCACACAATTCAGCACGTTGCAAGGAGAAATAAAACTGTCCCAATGTGCACACTATCCGCCCTATATAGTATTGAATATACTAATGTCACATACTATTTAGGATGGATAGTATGCACACTGAGACGCAGACTGCGTGTCCTGACAGGTCTCACATGCACAGAACTGACCACAAGCGTGAGTTCCATTCTGCTTACTCTTGCAGATTTGGGCTGAGTTAGGGCCTGTACAACAACCAACACTTGCAGTCTTGGCAGCTAGAGAGCCTGCACACGAGACAGGAAGTAAAAGTACAAGACTGTCCAAGGCTAGACTGGGTAAACCCAGCCTGATCTGCCGGCGATTTGATTTCGCCCGGCAACTCAGTCTGGAAACCCGTACGTTCATTTCTACTGCGTCTGTTACACTTTTGTGGGAACCAATCACAGACTGGCTTATCCACCTTGCTCGCTATTGGCGGGTATAACACGATGACGATAGAGAAGCGACGGCAAGCACGACCGTCAATCTAATTCCTTTTAACCTCTCGACGATGCTGAATGACTTCTTTAGTTTAGCAAACAAATCACTCGACTTGGTGTAAATATCACTCACTTTCATGTTTTTTTTTGCACAACCTGCAAAAATCGCTCGATGCCATTGCTGCTTCTGCAAACCACTGATCAATGCTACAAACCAATACAAACTAAACCTGTCTGGAGTTTTCGCATCGCTTTGCAAATTACGTCACCTGGATCGTTGATCTGATTAGTTGAAGGACTATCCAATTGCGTGAATAATGCTCGCTGATCACGCCTCTTGTGCAGTAGACAATACATACTGACTCTCCAGACCAATGTTCAATTTTAAATTGAGCTCGGTCTGGTGATAGCCAGTCAAGTCCAAGTCCTTAAAAACAGCAAAACTCAGTTCCCCTAATGCACACTAAACCCACACTATCTTAAATACCGCTTTGGAGCAGTATTCAAGGCTAAGGGTATCCCATCATGCATCATGTTCAGGAACTCCAATGCTCCAAAATCACGAAAAGTCGAAGAAAATGTTCAACTGTAAGTTAAATTTATTAGATAAAACATATAATTTTTTTAGTAAAACAAAGTGTTGTACATTTTATTGGGCAAAGTGAGTTTATTTTGTACATCATTTGTAACTGCTTTTATCACTAAATTAGCAACTCCACAGTTACTAAATTGTGTCTTTTGTTATACGGATTGACTGAACAGACCTTTATAAGTTTATTTTAAAATGCAAAGTATTCAGAATCAAAATAAAGCTCTATAAACACTTGCATTTTTACAACACTGTAAGTGTCCCATTGGGTAATCAAATGTTCTACACTTGCAGTTTTCACGCCTGCTTGAAAACTTGAGCCAAATACAGGAAATATGTCATGTAAGTAGACAAGTGGTTGCAAGTGTGGGTATTTGACAGTTAAGTTAAAGTCTTTATTGCCATTGTACTGCTGTGCAAAACAACGAAATTTATTGGTATCCCACATTCTCCAATATACGTAAAACAACAACATTAAAAATAAAAAAGGCAACACAAATTATAGAAAAAAAAAAACACAAAAATAAGTATAAAAATGTCAATATAGATTAAAAGTATATAAAAAAAATCTGTTTAAAGTGTGTAGTGCAATTACAAGTATAATTTATATACAGGAAACAGTCAGGAATTGTTCAATAGTTGTACAGCTCTAGCAAAAAAGCTATTTTTCAGTCTTTTGATACGAGAGTAAATTGTCCCTTTTTCCCCAGCTAACAGAATTTTGTTATAAGAATGTTCTTTAAATATTCAGTGTTGGTTCTGGGAACATTAAAAACATCCAGCTTTCTTGATGTTAGAGGAACGTTTTTATAAGGTATAATGTTCCTCAAACGTTCTTTCAACTTAATTTTGATCTAAAACTCAACATTCTAAGAACATGAAAATGTCCGTTTCCTTAACCCTCTGGTCTGAGGCTGATTTTGGGCCCTGGAGAAGTTTTGACATGCCCTGACATTTGTGCTTTTATCAGTTGGTTATAAACATATTAATGACAAAAGTGTCATTACACTGTATTCAGCACAAACTAGGCTACCATAATATGTGAGGAACATGTATGTACATGTTGTGTTTTTAAAGGAATAATGTTTATGCGTGGTTATTGAAAAAAAAAAAAAAAGTAACTGAAACAATACCTCAAAATGCATACTAAATGTTTTTTCACAAGACTTTTGAGAATTGTATATTTTAGTGTAGAGTTTTTGCTTCAAAATGATGTGGAAATGATCCTCCCTACTCTGACACATAAAACATTGTATTGATTTTAAATTTCTAAGACACTTTTTGTTTAGGTAGGCCATATGCGAAGAGGTGTGACTCTTCATGAATAATGAAGTGATTTACACCTGGGGAGATTAAGACCCTGCCCCTAATGAGCCGCATAATGAGCCATTCAGTCAGGAATGTGACTGAGTCAACTAAGAAAATGCAAAGACAAGACATATCATTGTTTTTTTTCTTTTTTATTTAAAATAAAGTTAACAATATAATCCACATATAAACTAGGGTCAAAGGCACATTTTTTGTGTACAGGCAAATAAAGGTAAGGTTTATAAAAAAAGCCCACTTTTACACCCTATACATAACCTGCTTGATCACATATAGATAATCTTTGCAGCCCAATGGTCAGTGAGAGGTGGTGAACAGAGAATCTGAACAGTCACACATCTGTGTGCCATTTTTGAAAACAGTTCAACTGAAGACACAAGTAATGTCACATGCCTGGCATTTCCAAGGTGTGTCTTGCCTTTTACCAAGCTGTACTTTGCAAAGCATGCAGTTCCGACGACCAGCGGTGGCATTATTCCTTGCATCTGATGTCAGCTCTGCTCCTGGAACCGGTACATGGTCACTTTTGGTCTGTTTTGGAGCTGCTTTCTGTGACGACACACCACAGAGCTCTGCAAATATATTATCATCAAATATGAATCTTATGAATATTATCATCAAATAATCATCAAATATGATGATTTGCTACTTATGAAACATTTCTGAACAATTGTAAACAATAAATGTTTCTTGAGCTGCAAATCATCATATTAGAATGATTTCTGAAGGATCATGCGACACTGAAGACTGGAGTAATGATGCTGGACATCACAAGAATAAACGACTTTGTGAAATATATTCAAATAGAAAACAGTTATTTTAAATTGTAATAATATTTCACAATATTACTGTTTTTACTGTATTTTTAATTGAATAAATGCAGCCTTGGTGAGCAGACGAAACTTATTTTAAAAACATGAAAAATCTTACAGATTTCAATATAGGCCTACCATATAGTGGGTAAAAGTGTACTTACTCTTTCTCATTTCCGCCTGTGTTGCTGCGTGCCCTCCTAGTGGGAATTGCAGGTGAATGTGAGAGTGATGGATCCACATTCCTAAAAAAAAATTGTCAAAAAAAACTGTTATTATTAGCATATAAGATAATACTCTCATACCATTAGCTATGCATAACTGACAGGAAAGTAACAGGTATACAAGCCTGTATATGTCTGTCAATTGGCCATTACTGGACAAAGTGTGCAAATGTGTAAACGTTTACAGTCTGCTATATCAGTTTGCACATATAGTGGGTAAACGTGTACTTACTCTTTCTCATTTCCGCCTGTGTTGCTGCGTGCCCTCCTAGTGGGAATTGCAGGTGAATGTGAGAGTGATGGATCCACATTCCTAAAAAAAAATGTCAAAAAAAAAACTGTTATTATTAGCATATAAGATAATACTCTCATACCATTAGCTATGCATAACTGACAGGAAAGTAACAGGTATACAAGCATGCTGTATATGTCTGTCAATTGGCCATTACCGGACAAAGTGTGCGAATGTGTAAACGTTTACAGTCTGCTATATCAGTTAGCACATTTAGCAAATAGCAACATGTTCGCGCATTTCACAACCAAGCATATTTTAGCACATTCACGCCTATCATATACGGTACTTAGATACGCTATATATATTTTATAGATATGTAATATAAGGCAAATATAGATGTACGCTTAGATATAAAAAAAACACGTCAATAATTTAAGTTTATCAACAGAAAGCATTCTATTTATAAGCATTTTATGAGATAAAGTTATATATATAGATCTATATATATATTATATATATATATATATAATAGATAGATAGATGTAAATATAAGGCAAATATAGATACGCTTATATAAATAATTTAGGCCCTATATCAACAGAAAAGCATTCTATTATAAGCGTTTTTATGAGATAACGTATATATATAGTTATATAGATGTATATAAGGCAAATATATATGTACGCTTATATAGAAAAAAACCACGTCAAATAATTTAAGTAAAACTAAATCATTACTCATCAGAAACTGTATCTTCAGCTGATCAAGTCGCTCTTCAAATGCAGACGTTCATCGTCAGAGTCGGTTCTTCTTCCGAGGAAAGAGTGAACTTCCTCACTGTCCAGGACCATCTGAAGAGCCTGCTCACCTGTGTAGTGTGCCATCTTCCAACGCGAAGGAAAGCGAATGAATCTGATGAAACTTGATGCTTTTTAAGACGCTGTTAGGGGCGTTTACAGTTCGCATAAATCGCCTCAGCACATTATCTTATGAATAGAGCGCTCTGCGCGTGGGCGGGCACACATTAAAGATAATTAGGTCAGACAGGAGAAACAGTACCTCTCTTTACTTTTACACTGATTACATAAAGGGAGAATATTTGTTTTAGAATTTATTTTTTTTGTTTAAAAGTAGACCTTAAAGCTTTCCAAAGACATATCTCTCATGTCCATGTAGCATGTATAAGCCATCTATTTTAGTTACTTTTAGTGACGTTTTAGAACGATGTTTGCAGAGACGGAGACGGCAGGACAGCACACCCTGTATATTATTTATTTTTAAAAAGCACAAAGTTTTATTTTGATTGTGAGTGTACACAAAAAAAGAAGACATTCTATAGTTTCAATTGATATATTACTTATGTCTCTATAAAAAATGACGGAGTATTTTAAGTCTGTTTTGCTGCAATGTGAAAAAAAAACTGCAAAACGCGCCGGCGCGTTTTAGCCTCAGAGTGTTAATGTTAATAGAACGTTATTTAAAAGTTAGTATGATGTTCCTGAACATTTTTTCAAACACCTGCTGTGAACAAACACTGAGAGCTCAACTAAAGCAACCACCAACCTCCACGATGGTGACCTCAACGAAACATCTAAACTTCTGTTAAATCTCCATAAGAGCTTCTGTAGACGTGTGACAGAAATAAAGTCTGGTTAGTAATAAGTGAAGCTGGTAAAGCTGTTTGTGGAGTTGTTTAATCAGATCTTCAGAGATTTAATGTCTTTTATCTTCAGTTCATCTAAGGCTGTGGCTGAAGAAAGTTGTAGTTTGTGTTCTTATTTCTCTTTCTTTCAGTGTTTGTTCACAGCAGGTGTTTGAATGATTGAAAGAATGTTTCAGGAACATCATACTACCTTTAAATAACATTCTACTAACATTAAGGAAACTGAAAATTTTCATGTTCTTGGAATGTTACAAATCAACGTTCCTACAATGTTTAATTTTAGATCAAAATTAAGTTGAACGAACTTTGAGGAACATTATACCTTATAAAAACGTTCCTGTAACATCAAGAAAACTGGACGTTGTTCCCAGAACCAACACCGAATATTTAGAGAACGTTCTTATAACAAAATTCTGTTAGCTGCGTACACAAGAATATGAAATAAGAACAAAAATACAATTTAGTAAAGTAATGGTTACTGACCATTTTATTGAAAGTGAAAGCAATACATCACAAAGGCAGTTTCACAGAGCGGAGTAAAGTTAGTTTTGTTTTGGATATTCGTCACACATTCAGCAATAAACGGCAATAACTCCAAAACGACACGCCCCCCCCCCCCCCAAAATCTAAACGGTATTATCGTTAAAAGGGCAAAGCTAGTAATGTTTCACAAGCTTTCTTTTCATTATTTTTGCTCGATCTAACGAGCAATGACCCGCCAAAGCCGTCGCAATGTGAGTTACGGCGAGAAGACTCGCTCTTGGCTGAGCTGTAAGTTGGGGACCGTGGGGAAAGTGCAAGTTTTCTTCGTTTTTTGCTATAACTCGGTGAGTGGTGTTTTTCTAATAGCTCTTTTGTTAAAAGTCCTATAAACATGAGACCAGTGTCATTCAGTAGAGGGGGACAGGGGACAACTTTCACAACCTCTTTTTTACCCCTACTGGTGGAAAAGGGAACTGCATGTCCAAAATTAACTTTCTTTTTGTAATAGCTTTGTCCACCGGGGAGACAGAGACATCAAACCAGTGTCATTCAGTAGAGGGGGACAGGGGACAACTTTCACAACCTCTTTTTTACCCCTACTGGTGGAAAAGGAAATTGCATGTTCAAAATTAACTTTCTTTTTGTAATAGCTTTGTCCACCGGGGAGACAGAGACAAACCAGTGTCATTCAGTAGAGGGGGACAGGGGACAACTTTCACAACCTCTTTTTTACCCCTACTGGTGGAAAAGGAAATTGCATGTTCAAAATTAACTTTCTTTTTGTAATAGCTTTGTCCACCGGGGAGACAGAGACATCAAACTAGTGTCATTCAGTAGAGGGGGACAGGGGACAACTTTCACAACCTGTTTTTTACCCCTACTGGTGGAAAAGGGAACTGCAACTCAAAATTAACTTTCTTTTTGTAATAGCTTTGTCTATCAGAGAGACAGAGACATCAAACCAGTGTCATTCAGTAGAGGGGGACAGGGGACAACTTTCACAACCTCTTTTTTTACCCCTACTGGTGGAAAAGGGAACTGCATGTCTAATATTAACATTCTTTTTGTAATAGCTTTGTCCATCAGAGAGACAGAGACATCAAACCAGTGTCATTCAGTAGAGGGGGACAGGGGACAACTTTCACAACATTTATTTTTTACCCCTACTGGTGGAAAAGGAAATTGCATGTTCAAAATTAACTTTCTTTTTGTAATAGCTTTGTCCACCGGGGAGACAGAGACATCAAACTAGTGTCATTCAGTAGAGGGGGACAGGGGACAACTTTCACAACCTCTTTTTTACCCCTACTGGTGGAAAAGGGAACTGCAACTCAAAATTAACTTTCTTTTTGTAATAGCTTTGTCCCTCAGTGAGACAGAGACATCAAACCAGTGTCATTCAGTAGAGGGGGACAGGGGACAACTTTCACAACCTCTTTTCGTACCCCTACTGGTGAAAAAGGGAGCTTTAGTACCTTGATTTGTGATAGTTGTTCTGAATATTTGTTGGATTGTCACCATTGTTCATACGCTGAATCTTGATGTCTGTGTCTACATCATCTTGTCCAAAGAATTTCTAAATATAATTTATTAATAATAATAATAATAATAATAATAAATAACAATCAGAAAAAAAATAATAATTTAAAAAGTCAAGGGTCAAGAGCCTAAGTAAAGCAAATGCTCACTTCCATAACAGTGACTTTAAAACTTTATTATTATTAAAACAACAACAACAACAACAAAAACATCAACATCTTAACCTCATTTAATTCTTAAGAAGTTTTATATTAAAGAAAGTCAGTCTGGTTTGTAATAAGTAAAGATGCTGACATCTAGAGAGATCTGTTAGTGTTTTTGTTTTTTTTTACTTAAAATTAGGAGATGAATTAGGATATTTTATTTTGTTTTTTAACTTAAAATTAGGAGATGAATTAGGATATTTTATTTAGTTTTTTAACTTAAAATTAGGAGATGAATTAGGATATTTTACCTTAATTGTACAGTTTTTGTTTGGCAAATGCTTCTGCCAGTCACTGAGTGTTTCTTTTTTAATGATGTTTAACTGTTATTTTCATTAATGGTAAATGTTTGGCACACTTTGCTGCCATGTATTTTACTATTTTTTTTTTTTTACATTTATTTTTTACAGTATACATTACCAAGCAGTGATATATTATATATTTATAATCCAGTTAGATAGTAAGGATTTAAATTAACCACCACTGTAAATACTACATGGTATTCTGAACCTACATTTCAGGATGTATTTTCATATTTGTACTGGTATAGTTTTAAGTGAAAGGATGCCCAATGCTATTTTTGAAAGGACAATATAGACAGAAAGTGTATATTTATTATCATAAAAATGACAAATGCTTTATGCATACCATTGATTAATACATATATTTTAACTAAATGTGAAACAGTCACTATTGTGCATTGAGTTTTACTTTCACTACTTGTAGGCTAATGAGTGAAGATACATTTGACAAATACTATGTCACTACTATTGTAATGAGATGTAAGGGTATAAATTTAATTTTCCTAAATGTTTTCAGGTTATCGAAAGCTACATCCAAACCTTGTTAAATTCCAAAGGTTATGGAAAGTACATCTTTTTATTCAACCACTTCTCTGCCGGTGTTGTTGTGTTTGGGGAGAGATCTGCCATGTCCAGGCACAGTTTCCGAAAGGTCAGACTTTACGGTTGTTCTTCTGTGCAAAATGAAAAGGTCAAAAGGACAAGTACAATAATATAATATAATATTTCAACTCGTTTGAAGGTCAACTTTGAAAAATATGACGCCATAATCGGATTTATGCAAGTAAACAAGAACCACTGGAAATTTCTGGTGTGTAAAACCATTGTTAAACCATAGTTCATTACTTATGTATATGAAAAACTAACCAAACTATATGTTTTAACAGTACCTCAATAGGACATCACAGAAGGTTTTAGTGGTGGATCCCCAAGGGTTAGATGAAGCTAAAGAATCCGAACTTGCTGCCGAAAGATTCAGGTATTGTATTATATTATTCCCTTTTTTAAATTATCATACAGTACATTATCATATGAACTAATATAACTAAATTTGATAATATACAATTCTCACGTGTAGAACATACTTCAAAATGCGGCAAATACTGTATGGTAAGACGGACTGGGTGGATGTGGCATGGACACATGGTGTGTTGAAGCACACCATTCAAAAAGACAGTTGTAGCTGTGGTGTTTATGTCATGCAGGTAGCTATACAATTTAGAACCTTAGAACACTAATTTTTGCATAACCTCAAATGTGTAATATTTAAATTTCTTATTCTTTAATGGCTAATGTATTTTGCAAGTTTGTTTAATGATATTTATGTTACCCAACAGATGGCTAAGGAGGTAGTGGAGTCATTTCCAGAGACACCATCTAAAATCAGGATACCTTCTAGCCAGCATATCCTATCTGAGCTGCGTAAGGAGATGGCAGTAACCATCCTAGAAGCATCAGGTATGTATTTTAAGCACACATTAATGAGAATCATGCACAAATCTTTCAGTATGAGTGCTCTTTCACTACATATATGGGCATGAAAAGCCAAGCCTCCTACAAAATGATCTAAAGTCAACAAATCATTTGCAAAATATAGTTAATTCATATTTTATATATTTCATTATGTACATTATTAATATATTAAGATAAGGCTATATACTGTACAATTAGTGATTTAATTCCTTGTTACTGTAATTAACAAGATTATTTTAATTAATTACATTTAATTAATAAGCTCATATGTGAACAGTTAGATGTTTTTTTATGCTTTGTAACCACTTATTAACCGCAAAATGTTAGCACTTTGGATTAGGTTAGGGTAGGTCCTTTTCATATTTCTGGGGTTCTCAAAAGTGGAAGTATTCATAGTTGGGTTAACTTTTATAGCGGTGAATGAGAGACTTTCATGACTAAACCACTAACTAAGCTCATATTAAATGTCAAGATTTATTTTTATTTTTTTGTTCAAATGTATTAACCATAATAAATTGTCATAATTTTCCATGACCTAATGTAAAGTGAAAAATATTTACTTATTTAGATGTTTACAAGGAATAAAAAGCATTATCTTAGTCTTTACATATGACCTAATTATAAAATTTTGATTTATACCCTGACAATGAGTGAAGAACTCACTATATATTAATCTATTAATACATTAACAGTTAAGAGAATACAATATACAAACCAGGAGTTAATTATTTAATTTGCAATTGATTTGTAAGCACTTGATTAGTTTATATACTTAGTAAGAAGTGTCAGCATTTTTTTTTTTTTTTTTTTCACAGGGCCAGAGTACAAAACAAAGTTGCTAATTACAGCTTATCACAGTTTTCTTAAATATACACCTTCATTGGACCATAATGTAAGAATATTTATAGTCTTGTAATCAGAGGCCATTTCAGTTTTAGGTTCTTACTGGCTGAAATTTAATTTTTAATGTTATTAAATTATTTTAATATTAATTAATTTTTTTAAAATATATCTATCTATCAAAAAATTAGAGCATTTAAAATAGAACACTGATTTGTGAGAATGTAATTACAGTGTTCAACCCCAAGGATCATTGCTCCTTTTGTGGACAAGAGTCTCCTGCTGGACGTGTGGGTCTGAACACATGGGTTTGTGTCCTTTATTATGAAACAATTCTTATTAGATAAGCTATTTGACATAGATCTTATGTGTTAAACTATTACATCTACTTATATAATTAGTATGCAGATAATTAAATAATTAGTATGGAGTCAACCTTGAAATGACATTAAAGCAAATGTTCTGTAGTACTTTGTATTAAGTAAATAAAGATCATATATTTTCATTATTTCAATTTCCCCCCACCAGATTCAGTGCAGCAGCTGTGCAAGATGGTACCACGCAGTCTGTGTCAACATTACCAAAAAAGGTGTACGAAAACTAAAAAGAGCACTGTGGTTGTGTGCTTTCTGTAAGTAAACACTACTAAATCCTTTGAGACAAAAGATGTAAAAAGATATTGTTTAATTTTGTATGGTTTTCATTTTATGTTGAATGTTTGCATAAACACGAGTTCTGTCAAAATGGCTGTTGTCCTGACAATTTTTGGGGTGAGGTCTGGGAACCTATTAACAGCATTCATATTTTTATGTGCTGTTCCATATTCAACCAGTAGGGTCAAGTCAAGTCTCCTTTATTTATGTTTCATTTTTTTACAGTACAGATTGTTTAAAGCCAGCTTTACAGTATTAACAGCAAAAATCTGCATTATGTAAATTTTGACATTGTAAGGATATAAATAAGGTATAATCTGTACATGCAGTTCCATTTTTCACTAGTAGGGGTAAAAAAAGAGGTTGTGAAAGTTGTCTACTGTCCCCCTGTACTGAATGACACTGGTTTGATGTCTCTGTCTCCCCGGTGGACAAAGCTATTACAAAAAGAATGTTAATATTAGACATGCAGTTCCCTTTTCCACCAGTAGGGGTAAAAAAAGAGGTTGTGAAAGTTGTCCCCTGTCCCCCTTTACTGAATAACACTGGTTTGATGTCTCTATCTCACTGATAAACAAAGCTATTACAAAAAGAAAGTTAATTTTGGACATGCAGTTCCCTTTTCCACCAGTAGGGGTAAAAAAGAGGTTGTGAAAGTTGTCCCCTGTCCCCCTCTACTGAATGAAACTAGTTTGATGTCTCTGTCTCCCCGGTGGACAAAGCTATTACAAAAAGAAAGTTAATTTTGAACATGCAATTTCCTTTTCCACCAGTAGGGGTAAAAAAGAGGTTGTGAAAGTTGTCCCCTGTCCCCTTTTACTGAATGACACTGGTTTGATGTCTCTGTCTCTCTGATGGACAAAGCTATTACAAAAAGAATGTTAATATTAGACATGCAGTTCCCTTTTCCACCAGTAGGGGTAAAAAAAGAGGTTGTGAAAGTTGTCCCCTGTCCCCCTTTACTGAATGACACTGGTTTGATGTCTCTGTCTCTCTGATAGACAAAGCTATTACAAAAAGAAAGTTAATTTTGAGTTGCAGTTCCCTTTTCCACCAGTAGGGGTAAAAAACAGGTTGTGAAAGTTGTCCCCTGTCCCCCTCTACTGAATGACACTAGTTTGATGTCTCTGTCTCCCCGGTGGACAAAGCTATTACAAAAAGAAAGTTAATTTTGAACATGCAATTTCCTTTTCCACCAGTAGGGGTAAAAAAGAGGTTGTGAAAGTTGTCCCCTGTCCCCCTCTACTGAATGACACTGGTTTGATGTCTCTGTCTCCCCGGTGGACAAAGCTATTACAAAAAGAAAGTTAATTTTGGACATGCAGTTCCCTTTTCCACCAGTAGGGGTAAAAAAGAGGTTGTGAAAGTTGTCCCCTGTCCCCCTCTACTGAATGACACTGGTCTCATGTTTATAGGACTTTTAACAAAAGAGCTATTAGAAAAACACCACTCACCGAGTTATAGCAAAAAACGAAGAAAACTTGCACTTTCCCCACGGTCCCCAACTTACAGCTCAGCCAAGAGCGAGTCTTCTCGCCGTAACTCACATTGCGACGGCTTTGGCGGGTCATTGCTCGTTAGATCGAGCAAAAATAATGAAAAGAAAGCTTGTGAAACATTACTAGCTTTGCCCTTTTAACGATAATACCGTTTAGATTTTGGGGGGGGGGGGGGGGGGGGGGGGGGTGCGTGTCGTTTTGGAGTTATTGCCGTTTATTGCTGAATGTGTGACGAATATCCAAAACAGCGACACTCAATATCAAAATAATAGGGTGATTCAGGGCAATCTGGGACACTTTAGACTTCTCTACTGTGATTTTCACTTCAACACTTCAGACTAACAAATGAGACGCATGATAACAGAATAAGATCATACCCACACAGCAAAAGGACTCCGTGGCGGATCGGCCACGGAGGTATCGTGCAGAAACAGACGTTTCAATATATTGGTATTAAATGCATTTTCTGAGAATTTATATTTTAAGTTTTTACTGCAAATGGTCCATCAGTGCTTGAGTCACTGATGATCACATTAGAATAAAATATCTCATAATAAAATACAAAATTGACTGATTTATGAATAGTTCTCATCAGTCGGAAATACAGATAAACGCTTTCATTTGTTGTATTTTTGATGCTGAAAGAAAACAGAACAAAGGAGCGAATCATAGGCCTACATGGAGTCTGTACATGTTATGCTTCTTACGCGGATTTTTGGGACTCAGTTTTAAACTGGTGTCAAGCCGCAATGAATGAAATGCACAAATGGTAATTAACACCGCAGCAGCAACAGCGCTGAATGAATGATGATCTGCTTTTATGTCATTTTTCCTTTTTTATTCAGAATATTCACAAATGTGTTAGCTATGGCATGAAATATCTGATATTCCGATTGTCAAATACATGCAAGTGGAAGTGTATTGTTGTTTAAACACCTTTATAACGATCGCGTTAGTTGAGCTGTATGTGCGATATAATTTTATGACACAAAATTTTGAAATGTAGGCTTAAATCAAATACATTTTAATTCAGATTCTGTATGTATATAGAGAATACATACATAATATACATATATATATATATATATATATATATATATATATATATATATATATAAACAGAAAACAAAAACAACGAAAAAAACAGCTGGCTGACCCCACAGAGGGGTGGGGAAAAGGGGTTCCAACGTCTATGCCTGCTGTGTGGGTATTATCATAGAGCTGCTTGAGATGGAGCAAATTAAGAAACACATCAGAGGTTTGGTGTCTCAGATCACCCTAATTCACATCGTGAGAAACTGGATGCTGTGAGTTTATTATAGCGGAGAAAATAATGACAATTTTACATTTTCCTTCTAACAAATTCATATGCGCATCAGCTGGCAGAAATTATACATTCACAATAAAAATGATTCAATGAAATAATAGAAGCAAAAACACAAGACTAGATAAAATCTAGTTCTTCTCACAAAACGCTTTCCTCTTGTGAGAGCATGGCAGATCATTCCAGTTGTTCCCGACTTCATATACATGGACCAGTTCAACACAGTCCTCATTTCCCTCATAGTCATCTGGCTGATCTGTGAACCAAAACCTGAATAAAATGTGTCAGATTTTCAGTTACTCTGAACCGCAAATGTGATTTTTTTTTATTCAACAAACGAGGATCTTAAGCTATTCATCATAAAAGAGCAAACAATATTCACAGCACCACAACAGCAGAGTACACTGTCAGAAATAGGGGTGCAGTAGGAGTCCATTTCTGTCCCCCAAGGTACAATCTACACTAACGTACCCCATAGGGCTTATTATTGGACCTCAAGGTACATGTTTGTACCTTTTTGAGGGTCAAAAAGGTACATATATGTTCCCAAGCATTAAAAGGTATATGTACCGTTTCTTTTAAAGGTTAAGGTACAATATCAAGAGACAGCCTCTGCTAAGCCTTTTTTTTTTTTTTTTTTGGTAAAAGTTGTTGTTTAAAGATTTTAATGATATATAAATGATATAAATGATATGTAAATTATATATATCATTAAAGATTTTAATGATATATAAAGCTGTTGTTTAAAGATTTTAATGATATATCAAACAAAAACTTTTACAAAAAACAAAACAAAAAAACAAACAAACAAAAAAAAAGGTTTAGCAGAGGCTGTCCATCTTGCCGGGTGTTAAAAAGTAACACTGAAGCAGTGTTAAAGTTAATGAGATAATTGATTGATGATTGAATGATGATTGACAATTAGTGGAGACAACTGATGGTAATAAGCAGAATCACTGAAGAAACAACAAGAGAAAAAGAGAGAGACACAACAACTACAACTGACTTCCAGCCATTAAACATTATTACACTTATTATTAACCAGTTTGATTTGATTTCTGTCATACATCAACAAAAGTTCTTATTGAGAATTAACAGATGTTTAAATGTTAATGTTTTAATGAAAGTTTAGTTTGAAGTCACCATGATGGTGAAAAGCATTGCCTTTAGTTGGACTCTTGACTCTATTTATTAAGATTAACTTATGTCTGGCTGCTCCAACTTTGTGTTTGTAGAGCACATTTGATATGGCCAGAGAAAATGTGATGATGGCCTGATGTCGTTTAGAGTCTAAATCTCTGACTGTGTGCTTGATAGAGTTGTGACGTTCGCGAACGAACCGATTCTTTTGAACGGCTCATAAACATGAACGATGGGAGCCGAGTCGCGGCTGGAGGGGAGCCGTTCTTTTTTCCTATGCGTGTTTCACACATAGACTGTAAAAAAAGATGGACGACGCGACGTCGCTTCCTTCCATTGTATTGAACTGAAGCCAAAATGGGCTGATGAATGGGCGCTGACACGTTACGCATTACGTCAAAAAAAAAAAAGTTTGGAGCCTGGGCATGCGCAGAAGGAATCGTCAGTTGAGCCGGAGGCGGAGTCGCGATATCAAACTTCCGCCCAGACGACTGCGTCATCATTCTAGTATTTTAAATAGACTATAAAAATTATACACAATTTAAAAGTCTACCTATAAAATAATATTCTATTCTGTTTCTAGAGCAATAATATTTTTGAAACAGCAAATTCAGTAGATAAAATCAATATAATATGCCACTAGAAACAACTCTAAATCGTCAGAAACGGTCCTGCCATTTTAAATCAAGTTCAACTAACATTACAGGAGATCGATTGCTGTAATTATAGCTATCATTAGTTTTGTCCTGCTAATTATTATTTTATACCCATAAAAATAATAAGTAACTGCCAGATAACGATCACCTGCTTTTTCCCGACATGGTTAACATTAGGTGTGTTATCTTAACTAATAACATTTATTAATTAGCTTATAACGCCCACATTTGATGTTACAGAAAAAAAGTTCAGTGATCCGTCAGATCCTGTAGGTCGGTTAGTACAGTTTACTGCTGAACAACTCATTTTGTTGGTGTTAATGACAAAGAAATCGAAAATTAACAGTTAGTTAATACATCTTCAATCTCCCCTCGAAGCTCCGACAGTCCTCAGACAACCTGTCAATCAACTTCGAATCATGACGACACGCGCCGTTTTTATAGAATCAAATTGCTAGCTAAAATCTAAATCATCACAAAAACGAACAATTGAATATATATCAGTGTGATAACAACTACCTTCAATGACCAAAACCATCTTTCAGAAAGTTTTATTTGAAGCAGAATTTATTTTTAAGTTTTCACTGAAGTCTCATTCGACTGCATTGAGAGGGCGGTGTTTATGACCTGTACTGCATCCAGCCTCCAGGGGGCGATCAAAGAGCCCGTGGCTTCACTTTTCAGAACGTATGAGACACACCCGGTTTCACACAGATGCACACAAATGAGCTCCTCCGCGAGACAGAACAGTTATAGGGGGAGGGGCGCACCCAGCGCAGGCCAACCCTTTATAGCGTGATGATATTAGTTATTAGTTGTGCACGCATCCTTCACGTGAGTACTCCAGTGGAAAAAAACCCTGCGTTCCTCTGTCCTCTGCTTTGTATTTATTTACATTGCATTTTGTGTTCATTTAAAACTTGTTCTTTTAAAAACATTAAAAATGTTCTTTTGTGATACTGTTCTTGTATTGAAATTTTTCACTAAAAGCTGTTTTGCACAGACATTTATTGCAGCCCACTTTGTTATTGTTCATTGACTTGAAGGGGCTGATGTCCTATTTGCAAAGTTTACAGTAGTAATAGTATGTAGTATGTAGACATTTCCATTTTATTTATTCTAATTTTATCTACTTTAAATATTTTTTGTTTTCTATCAAAATGTTCTTGTGTGATAACAATGTTCTTGTGTGGAAGTGTTTGTAGTAAAAGCTGTTTTGCACAGAAATTCATTGCAGCCGGCTTTGTTTTTGATGTTTATTTGTGAGTAGGTATTATATGAATAACATAAGTCAACGTAGCTTTACACACACACACACACTTTGTACTAAAGGTAAATCCAAAATAGTGATGTGACTGTCTAAGCAGAGGGATTTGTGCAACCCTATGGAATATAGTCCACACATGACAAATGAGGTAATAATCAATATTTCAGAATAATTCAAACTCAGATATTGCTGTGTGATATCCGAGTTTTAATTATTTGACTACAAATCTCACCTCATCATTTCCTCCCAGTGATTATTTCCAGGATAAACTGAGATGCCCCCAAGCTGGCTTCTTAAAACTGACTAAATATTTAAAAAGAGTCAAAAGAGCCATTCTTTGAAAGGAACGGATCGCGAAGATCCGGATCCCCTCAAAGAGCCATAAATCCCATCACTAGTGCTTGATGTGTAGCTTTAGTATTAATGATTGTAGTCCTGTGATTTTACAGCTTGAAATCCAACAATAGCATGACTTTTTTTTTTTTCTTTTTAAGATTAATACATTATGCACTGAAGCTTCAGTGTTTAAACACACACAGACATCAAGAATCAGCATATGATTCTCAAGAACGGTGACGATAAATAAATACAAAATACTGACAAACAGATCAACTCTGAACATCACAAAACAAGCTACTGTCACAACAAAACAACAGAAAAATAAAAGCAAACATGAACAATCTACGAAAATTACAGGACAATTCAGCTGCATAATTTATTCATGCAGCAATGCATGATGGGAGCCATGGATGAGTTTTGATTGGTGGCTCCCATCATGCACTGCAACATGAAGCACTTTGTTTGATTGTCACCATTGTTGAGGGTCATATGCTGATTCTTGATGTCTGTGTGTGTTTTAGTGATTGGATTTATGGCTCTTTGAGGGGATTTGGATCTTCGTGATCCGTTCCTTTCTTTTGGCTCTTTTTAAATATTTAGTCAGTTTTAAGAAGCCAGCTTGGGGGCCTCTCAGTTTATCCTGGAAATAATCACTGGGAGGAATGATGAGGTGAGGTTTGTAGTCAAATAATTAAAACTCGGATATCACACAGCAATATCTGAGTTTGAATTATTCTGAAATATTGATTATTACCTCATTTGTCATGTGTGGACTATATTCCATAGGGTTGCACAAATCCCTCTGCTTAGACAGTGATATCACTATTTTGGATTTACCTTTAGTACAAAGTGTGTGTGTGTGTAAAGCTACGTTGACTTATGTTATTCATACAATACCTACTCACAAATAAACATCAAAAACAAAGCCGGCTGCAATGAATTTCTGTGCAAAACCGTTTTTACTACAAACACTTCCACACAAGAACACTGTTATCACACAAGAACATTTTGATAGAAAACAAAAAATATTTAAAGTAGATCAAATTAGAATAAATAATATGGAAATGTCTACATACTACATACTATTACTACTGTAAACTTTGCAAATAGGACATCAGCCCCTTCAAGTCAATGAACAATAACAAAGTGGGCTGCAATGAATGTCTGTGCAAAACAGCTTTTAGTGAAAAATTTCAATACAAAAACAGTATCACAAAAGAACATTTTTTTTTAACTGGAGTAAGCATGTGACGGCAGCGTGCACACGTCATGGCTCCGCTCCTACCCAATGACAGAGGAACGCAGGGTTTTTTTTCCACTGGAGTACTCACGTGAAGGATGCGTGCACAACTAATAACTAATATCATCACGCTATAACTGTGTGTTCACACCGCCGGCGGCGAGAGCGTCAAAGTGACGCTAGTCATTCATTTTCAATGAGAGCCGGCGGCGAGAGCGGCGCGGCGCGTCTTGGACGGTGAGAGCGTCGAGGAGAGTTGAAATCAGGTTAACTTTATGGTAATGAGCTATGACGCTGTTCGGAGGCAACCAATTGGAATGTAGAGGTCCTCGCTTGAGAGGCTTCCGATTGGTTGACGCGATTTGTCATTTACTTTGACCCTCCCGTCGGCGGCGGTTTGAACGAACAGTACAGCGTTGTTGGCAGGGCGGCCAAGGCGATTGTTGACGCTCTCGCCGGCGGCGGTGTGAACGCACGGTAAAGGGTTGGCCTGCGCTGGGTGCGCCCCTCCCCCTATAACTGTTCTGTCTCGCGGAGGAGCTCATTGGTGTGCATCTGTGTGAAACACGCATAGGAAAAAAGAACGACAGAAAGAACGGCTCCCCTCCAGCCGCGACTCGGCTCCCATCGTTCATGTTTATGAGCCGTTCAAAAGAATCGGTTCGTTCGCGAACGTCACAACTCTAGTGTGTTTCAAAGAAACCCTTCAGATTATAAAAGCTCTGCTGGATCTCAAGCGGTAACAGAGATTTACTATAAAAAAAATAATATAACATCTATACCACCAGTTAATACTGGATGTCACCAATGAATCTGGCCATTTCACAATGAGAAAACACAACCATTATGACTGTGCTTACCAAAGCATTGTAAACCTAAATTGATCAACTTTGGATGACTGCACAGCTCAGATCTTAGTTTCTATGGCCATAACAAATGTGCTCTACGAACACAAAGTTGGAGCAACCACAGATAAATTAATATTAACAAATAGAGTCAAGAGCCCAACTAAAGGAAATGCTTTTCACCATCATGGTGACTTCAAACTAAACTTTCATTAAAACATTAACATCTAAACATCTGTTAATTCTCAATAGGAACGTTTGTTGATGTATGACAGAAATCAAATCAAACTGGTTAATAATAAGTGTAATAAAGTTTAATGGCTAGAAGTCAGTTGTAGTTGTTGTGTCTCTCTCTTTTTCTCTTGTTGTTTCTTCAGTGATTCTGCTTATTACCATCAGTTGTCTCCACTAATTGTCAATCATCATTCAATCATCAATCAATTATCTCATTAACTTTAACAATGCTTCAGTGTTACTTTTTAACACCCGGCAAGATGGACTCATATGCAATGTTTAAAAATGTGTTTAAAATGAAATGTTGTAAAATGTGAAAATGAAAAGGATTTAATAAATTCTGATTTTAATTCAGCGTGTGTGTGTAAAATATATATATATATCTCATTATAGTCAACGATTGTACGCTGTCAAAGCCAATTTTGTCCCCTTTTTGAAGGGTCAATTTTTGTACTGTTAAATAAAGGTACAAAATTGTCACCAAAGGTACAAAACTGGTCTCTTAAGGTACAAATCACAAGGGTACAAAAACTGTACCCTTGAGGGTACAGCCCCAGTGACAAGCCATTGTACCCCTAAAGGTACAATTATGTACTTTATTTTCTGAGAGTGTAGTGCAGAAGTTAAAGCAAAAGTGAGAAGACTTTATCCATATAATGTACCCATGGGAAGTATTATATATATTGTGGATGTTGTCATAATTGTTTTCGTGGAAGAGCTGTATCTGATTTAAGAAGGTTGTGATTATCTAAATTTTAAATGAGAATTAAAAAGATTTAAATCCACAGTGGTTTTCTGTGAGTGTTTCGTTACTTACCCTTGATTCAGTGGTTCATTATCCACCCATATCATTCTGCCTTCATTTTTAATGTCAGACAAACCAATCCACACTCTCTCCTTGACGAATGAAGATATGAGTCTCTGTGTGTGAATGAAAACAGGAATAAGTGTGATTCCTCTCATTCATGAACAGACTCTCACACAAACTCACCTGCTTCTCTTCAGTGTTGATAATGACCAGATCAGCTCCTCGATCCCTGCAGTACTGCCTGCTCTCAGACCAGCTCTTCAACTCACAGGATATGAAAAAAAAACCTGGACCACACAGATTTCCTTACATGACCTCTTTTCAAAACTGTATGCATATAAATATTCTCTTCCTCTTATTCAGTAAAAAAAAAAAGAAATTACTTAGACAAAACAGTTGTGTACTAACCTCGTTTAGATGTTTCTCTCATCAGTTCATCACTCAAAGATGTGACTTTGTCTTCTAACTGCAGTTTCGTCTGATTCAAAGCATCAAAACTACCCTGTAACTGACTTTTTTCAGCAGTGAGATTATTGACTAGATCGGTGTAATTGTCCTGTAAGCTGTTGATGGTCTGATTGAACTCTTCAACTGTGTTCTTGTAACTCTTGAACAGAGATTCTCTCTCTGCTGTGATGAAGATGATGATGACCAGCAGAAGAACACAAATGAGCCCGAGACACACTGTCATCAACACCAAACACCTACTTCCTCCTGACAAACAGAGAGAAAACACACAGATATCAGTAAATACCTGTCCTATTATTTATGAACCTATTATGAACCTTTTAATCTACCTTTGTCTGTAGATAATGCTGTAATAAGAGCTTTTACAGTATTTTTTTACAAGACAAACATTGCTGTACTGTAAAACATCTAAAGACGAACATACTTAAAAACTTTGTGTTAATAGTGTGTTAATACATTAAATATGAAGGCAGAAACATTGACAAAATGTTCTTAGAAAAATTATTTGAAATTGTATGACACTTCCTCAGACATTAGTAACATCTTTCACAACATCATCCGTGACAGCATCTCTGCTTTAAATTAATTTTTCCACTTACTGCGCTTTTCATCTTTTCCTTCATCCTGTCCATGATTCAGTGTTTGAGGTCCAGATGTGTCCTCAGTATTTCTGCATTCAAAATTTTGATAAATAGACTCTAATTCCATATTTGGCTCTTATGTTGGACAGTACGTCTTCACGGATGAGCTGTGATCTTCACACTGAGTGGAGTTTTTACAGTTAGTGCTAAACCTAATCAGGAAGTGATTTCATTTCACACTTTCCTTCAACGAGAGTAAAAACTTGCAGTACAACTTAAAAACTCTCAGCAGACTCATACTATTATTGTTTATTGTACATTCAAACATTCAGCTTCAAAATCCAACAAGAAGAATCTGTGACCATCAAATGGACTCAAACACTCTGAAACAACCCAAACTAGACCCTTGTGTTCACTGTTAGACCTTGCCAGGCTTTTTTTATAATAAAATACTGGCAACAGTGTTGAAAACAGCTGCTCTTCTGGTTAATGGTCTTCATCACCGTCACCCAGGATCTGCTGAGTAATGGTGTTACGTACGCTGTGCTACGTAATTGTTTTTTTTTTTTTTTATGTTGCTGTATATGTGTGTGTGTCTGTGTACTCTGTTTCAGGTATGACTGCTGATTGGACGATCAGTCCGTCAATCTGCTGGCGTAAGGGTCTGACGTCAGGGATTGCGCCACCAATCGCTGGTTACGGAGCGGCTTATGAGCAGCTTGAATCTTCAATGGTGGCAGCTCGGAAACAGACTCTGGGTTGGGGAGAGAAGGCACGCTCTGTGAGGACGGTTCTCTTGTTCGAAAGACCAGTCTGAGAGGCTGATCAGTGTCTGGGCGTCTGCTTTTATTATTCCTGCAGCTGGATCAGTGCCTCTTGCTTCGTCGGGCGTACTTGTGTTTGTTTGTGCTTGTGTGTTTGATACATGTGTAACCCCTGACCCAGGTCCTACTCGCCCCGCTCTGTGCGGGCCTCGAACCCGGGTCTCCGGCGTGGGAGTCGGATGCTCTAATAAGGAGGCTAAAGGCTGCAACCTTCAAAGTCATCCAACCTGAAGCATCTTCTGTGTGGCGCTGCTGGAATGACATTGATGGTTTCAGCGCATGTGGTCATTGATAGAGACACACTTAATGTCTGAATTAGTTACTGAAATCACTAATCGGACCAGGACTAAATGTTTTTTTTTTTTTTTGGTCCAGACCAAATGAACCAAAAGAACTGAACTGTGAAAGCACCCTAAGACAATTAAGTTTAAGGTACTACTAATGTTAGCATCCTCTCAACCTTGACGGCAAACATACTACTGTTCTCCACTAATGCAGCATCTAGTCAACAAACTAATTACTTTATAATGATATGAAAACATGTACTGTAGTGTACACTATAACATGCCGTTTTGTTGTCTATGTCTTAAATCCATTTTTGATGTGTCCCGTTCTGCGTAGTGCGCAGCCTCACATCACGTGTCAAAACAAACTCTACGAGGCCTCAGTAGCCGCATTTCCACTGCCGGGCCAAAGGCTGACATGCTAGTGTGTGCCAGGGCTGGTCGCGTTTCCACTGTCACTTCCGGGGCTTGATTGTGCCTCTTCTGGGCCCGCCGAAATCCTTGGTACAAAGCGGGCCAGCTGGGGCTTGAGGCGTTCGTTCTGTGATGACGATATCAAGCTAGTGTCCTGCCTGAATAAACTTCATTCTTCCCACTGAAATGGGTTGGGTTGTGTGACGTTTAATCAAGGGAGGTGTGTTTAAGGGCGGGTTTTAGATCAGCGCTGCAGGGCTACCGGACCGACAGTGGAAAACGCAACTTGATTTTGGCCTCGGTGCCTAAGGTCTGTGGCCATAGCCCCAGCCCAGCACGCTGTTAGCCCTGGCTCGCACTGGCCCGACACTGTAAAAGCGGCTAGTGATAGTTTTTATTTCACCTCTAGAGGCCACTCTCGTAATGTTTAATGACAGTGCACTCTTCTCAGCCACTCCAGCAACGGACACAACCCGGAAAATGAAATGAACTGTATCTGGTCTGTATCTCTTACCATTGGAGAAAGAGTAACGGCTAATTTAATCATGTGCGGTACCTCTCAGCCTATCGTGTAATTGCCCCTGGTCTTCTTCCCTGCGTACCGCCTGTACCACCACAGCCAGAGCGTTAGCATTAGCCATTGTGCTTTTTTGGCTAAAGGTTGCAGGCTTGCCTTCCAGTGGCTTTGCTGCGGTTGTGCAAGCACTTGTTTGCGTATGCTTGCATGCAGTCTGTGTTCTTCCGACTTTATTTTGTAGTAAGTAACGAAAATGCATTAGGAAATGTAGTGGGGTAAAAGTTGACAGAAATATGAAAACTCAAGTAAAGTAACAGATTCTCCCAATAATACTCAAGTACTGTAACAAAGTAGTATTACTTCGTTACATTACACCACTGTGAATAACTGACTATTATTAAGATTAATAGCAAAGCAAACATCTCTCGACAAACCACATGTATATATAGCAAAATATATACATGTGAGCAAATATGTTTCATATCAAATCTGTGCTCAAAAAGATCTTCTATAAATAATAATATTAATGTTTTTCCCTCTCAGGATCTCTTGTCCTCAACCTCCACCTGCTGCAGAAATCATGCAGGAATAACATCAGTACAACAGGCCTTGAGAGCTGCTGAAATCCACCGCAGTGAACGAGGGAAACGTTATCAATGTGACACTGAAAAGTAGTCTGAGTGTTTCTGATTATTCATTTATTAGCTGGTGGTGATGTTGCATATTTTTGTTTCTAAAAGCCATAATTGGGAACAATGTTTTCTTCTTAACATATTTAATACAGTGTTATTGTCAGAAGTGTTGAATCTAAGGCTTGAATTGTCTCTGTAAATGTGCTGGAGCTGTTCTGGTTTCATGTGCTCCTGAAGCAGATCTGAGTATGTATGGAGCTCCACCTGTAGAGGACGCTGTTGAGTTACATCCTGAAAATCATGTAAAGCCAAGAGGTCAAAGTCATCCAACCTGAAGCATCTTCTGTGTGACGCTGCTGGAATGACATTGATGGTTTCACCGCATGTGCTCATTAGTTACTGAAATCAATAAAATATCAATATAAATGTCTGTAGCCTGTCTGCATGATATTTTGCAGGATCTTTTTAATGTGTTTGAATCAGCTGTTTTATTAGTGAATGACCTCAGTTCTCAAGTTCAAACAGGTGTTCAAGCAGAATAACCACAGGTGGAGTTCATCACATGCAGTGACATGCAGACATGTTGGAGTACACCTTTATTACTTGGTGAAAGTGTTTTTTAAATGCATAGCCCTAGGTATGAACACTAGTAGTCATGATTTCTGTCCGGTCAAGAAAGTTCTGCTGCTCATATGATGCTGCTCATATGTCACGTGACAGCTGTGACTGATGTGTGCTGATGAGCTCTGGTTGCCATTTCTATCTCATACACCGCTGTCCCCCCTCCAAGTCAAATCATCATTTTGTGCTGGCACGTTTCTACATTAACCCTAAACGGACAAACTGCTCTACAAGAGTGCGTTGCATCACTATGTTGTTCTTCTAAATCGTTGTTTTTTTAGAGGCAGATTGCATTGTCACAACATTGAATAAGCATGAAGAAGAAGAAGTAGTAGCAGCAGTAGTAGTCGTCTGGTTTATTAGAAGCAGAGACCGTTCTTTGTTAGAAGTAAGAAGAAACCTCATTGCTTGACTGGCTAACATACTCTCTGCTGTCTCAGACGACAACATCTTTGACTTGTGTCGGCCAGACGGCCACCGTAGCTTCTCTATTTTGTTTCAAAAGGGAGGGCTGAGCTGCCGTTGGTTGCAGTTCACAACCTCACCGCTAGATGTCGCTAAAATTTACAGGCTGCACCTTTAAATAATGGACAAAACAGCACAAGCACATAAACACAGTGCACAAGTGAATTACAGCACAGTGACAAAGCTCGCACGTAAAATATAAACCTGCAGAAATAACAAATCCCAAAGTTGAGCACAAAAATGATAGTGCACACAAATCAGCATGTTGCAAGGAGAAATAACAAAACTGCGTGTCCTGACGGGTATTTGACCACAAGCGCGAGTTCCGTTCTGCACGTGCTCGCAGATCTGGGCTGAGTTAGGGCCTGTCCAAAAACCAACACTGCGGTCTTGGTAACTAGAGAGTGCACGTGAATCAGTGGTTCATTTGCAACTGCTTTTTATCACTTAATTAGCAGCTCCATAGGTACTAAATTGTGTTGTTACAACCCGAATTCCAGAAATGTTGGGACGTTTTTTTTTTTTTAAATTTGAATAAAATGAAAACTAAAAGACTTTCAAATCACACAAGCCAATATTTTATTCACAATAGAACATAGATAACATAACAAATGTTTAAACTGAGAAATTTTACATTTTTCTCCACTAAATTAGCTCATTTCAAATTTGATGCCTGCCACAGGTCTCAAAAAAGTTGGCACAGGGGCAACAAATGTCTGAAAAAGCAAGAAATTTTGAAAATATTCAGCTGGGAGAACATCTAGCAACAAATTAAGTTAATTGATATCAGGTCTGTAACATGATTAGCTATAAAAGGGATGTCTTAGCGAGGTAGAGTCTCGCAGAAGTAAAGATGGGCAGAGCTGTGAAAGAGTGCGTAAAAAGATTGTGGAATACTTTAAAAACAATGTTCCTCAATGTCAAATTGCAAAGGCTTTGCAAATCTCATCATCTTCATTGCATAACATCATCAAAAGTTTCAGAGAAACTAGAGAAATCTCTGTGCGTAAGGGACAAGGCTGAAGACCTATATTGGATGCCCGTGGTCTTCGGGCCCTCAGACGACACTGCATCACTCATCGGTATGATTGTGTCAATGACATTAATAAATGGGCCCAGGAATACTTCCAGAAACCACTGTCGGTAAACACAATCCGCCGTGCCATCTGCAGATGCCAACTAAAGCTCTATCATGCAAAAAGGATGCCATATGTGAACATGGTCCAGAAGCGCCGTTGTGTCCTGTGGGCCAAGGCTCATTTAAAAGTGGAAAAGTGTCCTATGGTCAGACGAGTCCAAATTTGACATTCTTGTTGGAAATCACAGACGCCGTGTCCTCCGGGCTAAAGAGGAGGGAGACCTTCCAGCGTGTTATCAGCATTCAGTTCAAAAGCCAGCATCTCTCTATGGGGGTGCATAAGTGCATACGGTATGGGCAGCTTGCATGTTTTGGAAAGCACTATGAATGCTGAAAGGTATATAAAGGTTTTAGAGCCACATATGCTTTCCTCCAGATGACATCTATTTCAGGGAAGGCTTTGTGTATTACAGCTGGACAATGCAAAACAACAAACTGCAGCTATTACAACAGCATGGCTGAATTGGCCTGCCTACAGTCCAGATCTTTCACCTAAAAATATGTCAAAGATGACCACAAACTCTTCAGCAGCTGGAAACCGTAGCCTGTAGCAGCCATCAAATTTGAAATGAGCTCATTTTGTGCATAAAATTGTATAATTTCTCAGTTTAAACATTTGTTATGTTATCTATGTTCTATTTTGTGACAGGCCCTTTACGTTACATTGCATGAGTGCCCACTACTGCCGGAACCCTTGCAGTGGGCTGAACTGAAACATTCTAAGCCCTTGATCACTTGGAATCTGCTATGGAGCTGACTTATTATTTTCATTTTTTCCCTTACAAAATCATTATTAGGCCTACATATTCAAGTCTTTAGCGACCCGTATCTATATCTAATATGGATGGCTCTCTGCCGGAATAGTATAAAGCAGTCTTGATATTTTAATAGCATTGGCAGAGGAATAAAATAAAGCATATTTTGTTGACTTTTGGAACTTGGAAGAGTTCAATTTGAGACAAAAAAAAAAATTTATAAAAATGACCGTGTTCAAAAGTTTACATACCCTTGAGTCCCTCAGTTGTCCTCAGTGTGAAAAGATGGATCTCAAAATCATATAGACTCATGAACAACCATCACAAAACAAAAAAAAAAGTCGTGGATCATCCAGATAACCACACAGTATTACGAATCAAGGGTATGTAAACTTTTGATTCTTCTGACTCAAAGATTCAGCGCTTCTCTGTAACTGACTTTTCTCAGCCGTAAGATCATTGACTCTGGTCTCCAGCTTCAGTTTCTTCTGTGTTAGATCAGTGTAATTGTCCTGTAAGCTGTTGATGGTCTGATTGATCTCTTCAACTGTGTTCTTGTTACTCTTGAACAGAGATTCTCTCTCTGCTGTGATGGAGATGATGATGACCAGCAGAAGAACACAAATGAGCCCGAGACACACTGTCATCAACACCAAACACCTACTTCCTCCTGACAAACAGAGAAAACACACAAATATCAGTGAATACCTGTCCTATTATTACAAAAAAGGATTCAAATCAACCTTTTAATCTGCCTTTGTCTTTAGATAATGCTGTAATAAGAGCTTTTACAGTATATTCTTTTACGAGTGAAACATTGCTATACTGTAAAATGAACATACTGAAAGAGTTTTTGTGTATACACCGATCAGGCATAACATTATGACCACCTTCCTTATATTGTGTTGGTCCCCATTTTCTGCCAAAACAGCCCTGACCCGTCGAAGCATGGACTCCTCTAGACCTCTGAAGGTGTGCTGTGGTATCTGCACCAAGATGTTAACAGCAGATTCTTTAAGTCCTGTAAGTTGTGAGGTGGAGCCTCCATGGATCAGACTTGTTTGTTCAGCACATCCCACAGATGCTCGATTAGATTGAGATCTGGAGATTTTGGAAGCCAAGTCAACACCTCAATCTTGTTGTTGTGCTCCTCAAACCATTCCTGAACCATTTTTGCTTTGTGGCAGGACGCATTATCCTGCTGAAAGAGGCCTCAGCCACCAGGGAACACCATTTCCATGAAAGGGTGTACATGGTCTGCGGTAATGCTTAGGTAGGTGGTACTGTCAAAGTAACATCCACATGGATGGCAGGACCCAAGGTTTCCCAGCAGAACATTGCCCAAAGCCAGAGGTGTAAAGTGCAGGGGTCAGAAAGTAAAAGTCCTGCCATATTTTTTTATACCACCTACTGAAGCAGTGTTAAAGTTAATGAGACAATGAAGTGATTAATTGAGTGATGATTGACTATTATTGAAGACACCTGATGATAACAAGCAGAATCACCAAAGGAGAAAATCACTATTTTTAAGCCACCATCGTGGAGATGAGTGTTTGCTTTAGTTGAACTCTTGACCCTTGACTTTTTAACATTAGCTTTTGTACGCTGTTCATATTAGGACTTCCTCACACCTCGATCATCCAATGAAAAGGAGTCATGCCTCAGACTGAAAGGCTTCAGTCATCGGACAAAACGGCATCGCGCATCAGACTGAAAGGCTTCAGGTCTCATACAATTAGGCATTGAATTAAACAGCCTCAGACCAAAAGGCTTCAGACGAAACAGCCTCAGACCAAAAGGCATCAGACAAAACGGCCTCAGACTAAAAGGCATCAAACTCAAAGGCATCAGATGAAACTTACTTAGAAAGAAGCGAATTGCCCCGCCTCAATGTAATATCGTGTGCACGCAGTTTTCTGTTAAATGTTACGGTCACTAACCTGTATAAAACATATCCCACTGAGATTATTTCGTAAATTTGTATTATTCACTAGTTTTATTTGCATGTAGGCTATAAAAAGTTAGCAAAATAACACACTGCAACTAGCTTGCATTGAAAACTATCATGAACACATACGAAAATTAATCATGGTTAAAAGTGTGTTAACTATGATTTTTTTTTTTTTTGTCGGATTGATAGGCTATTTTTATAACAATAATTTTACTACAAATACCTTAAACTATAGTATAGCAAAACCATGGTTAATTTGTGGTTACCATGGTTAACTACAATAACCATTTTGTTTTATTTGTAGAAAACCCATGGTTCATTTTTATAAGAGAGGTAAAAAAAATATTTCGAGCTATTTGAATGCGTTGTTATAGGTACAGCTGCTTTGTGTACAGAGGTTACCAAGTAAACGACTTTATTTCTGCTGTTCCAGCGCCACCTACTGTCAGAGAGTCAATTAGGCAAGGCAAGGCAATTTTATTTATTTAGCACATTTCATACATAATGGTAATTCAAAGTGCTTTACATAAAAAGGAAATAAATACATAAAAATAAAAATGGAATGCATAAAAAATAACAATAAAAACAGAATACCACTATCTGGTTGGAAGAGTCACATTTACATTTTCATTCAGCCCATTGCTGTTTTTCTGCAGACCTATGTGAAAATCAGCATGTTCTTTTCTGTTCTTTTCTTTTCTTATTCGCCAAGGGATTACATAAATAGCCTACATGAATACCATCAACAGATAGATTCTACATAATTAACATGCACACATACCCCTTACATTAATTTGGGAATAGTAACAGTAAAGAAAAAGACAACTGAAGGACGACATATGATGGGATAAAAGCCAATAGAAAATTAGGCTATACAAAAAAAAAAAAAGATGCCTTTTAGTCTGAGTCTGTTTCATCCGATGCCTTTTGGTCTGAAGCCTTTTGGTCTGAGGCTGTTTAGTTTCCTGAGACCTGAAACCTTTCAGTCTGAGGCGCGATGCCGTTTTGTCCGATGACTGAAGCCTTTTAGTCTGAGGCATGACTTCTTTTCGTTGTATGACCGAGGTGTGAGTAAGTCCTAATATGAACACCGTACTTTTGTTTAGGCTGTTGTAACTGTTATAACAGCAGGACAAGCAAAGGAAAAAAAATGGTCAGGTGGTGTTGGTTATGTTTTCACATGATCATTATTTGACCTGAGTTGCTAAACTCATTTAGAGCCCAATCTCTGAGTTAGATTTACATTGATTACAGCAGCACTGGGATTCTACAGCAGAAGATCAGCTTTTTCAATATAATCTGAAGGATTTCTCAAACATTGTTCTGATATATAAACCAAAAAAAAAAAAAAAAAAGGCACACACAGAACGTTTATTGCTCTTTTAAAAGATGTTTATCAAATGTTTGTACACAGATGTTTTCCAGACTGGTGTGGACAGGTGTGATATGAAAACAGCTGCTCTTCTGGTTAATGGCCTTCATCAGCATCACCCAGGATCTGCTGAGTAATGGGTAGGAGATGGAGGAGGTTGGCAAGTGTAACAAGAGTGTCTAAACTTTCAAACCACTGCATGTTAGAGCCTTTAGCAAGCTCAGCTGGCACAAATGAACCATGCAGCTTCTGAGTGAAAAAAACAAAAACAAATGTTTGTTTAGACACATTATACCAGTGAACCACAACTCTTCACGGGTGACACATACTTTCTAGCACATCTCTCACACATTAGTTTTCTGCCCACTGTGTCTCACAGACATGCAGCTGTCAGTGAGATTAGATTTTTAGCAGGTGTCTATATATAGTGCAGTTAAACAGATCACAATGACACGTCAACACTTCTGATCATGCTGTTTAACAGCCTATTGAAAACAAAAATGTACATTACATCAGGACATGATTTAGACTGAGCTGTCTGCTGTCCATCAGCAGGTCCAGACTGAACCTCTGCTGGTCTCAGAGGTGGCGAGAGGATTTGGACTGTGCTGTGAATGCCTGACAGTTTATGGCATATGTGCACAAGTAGCTGGTTGGGTAAAGAAACTCTTATTAGAAAACCAGTTGAGGTGTTGACATTAACCACACACATGTGAGGTCCAGAAGAGCACACTGGGAATCAGTAATTATGTCCACTTGAAAATAAATTTCTAGAATGTTGAAAATGTTTAAAATGTTATGATGTTAAATGGAAACATTAAGATAATGAATTATTTTTAAGAGATCGATCATGTGATCTTTTGCTTCCATTGACCAATTGGGTTGCAAATGTATCCCTATGCCTTTAGGTTTGGTATCATTTGGTTGCCAGTCTGAACACTAATCAGACCAGGACTAAATGTTTTTTTGTTGTTGTTGTTGTTGTTGTTGTTTTTTTTTTTGGTCCGGACCAAATGAACCAAAAGAACTGTACTGTGAAAGCACCCTAAGACAATTAGGTTTAAGGTACTACTAATGTTAGCATCCTCTCAACCGCAGCATCTAGTGAACAAGCTAATTACTTTATAATGATATGAAAACATGTACTGTAGTGTATACTGTAACATGCCATTTTTTTGTCTATGTCTTAAATCCATTTTTGATGTGTCCCGTTCTGTGTAGTGCGCAGCCTCACGTCACGTGTCAAAACAAACTCTACGAGGCCTCAGTAGCCGCGTTTCCACTGCTGGGCCAAAGGCGGGCGTGCTAGCGCATGCCAGGGCCGGTCGCGTTTCCACTGTCACTTCCGGGGGTTGATCGTGCCTCTTCGGGGCTTCCTCAGGGCCAAAGACCTGGGTTTTTCGGCCCTCCAAAATGCTTGGTCCAAAGCAGGCCAGCTGGGGCTTGAGGCGTTCATTCTGTGATGATGATATCAAGCTAGTGTCCTGCCTGAATAAACTTCATTCTTCCCACTGAAATGGGTTGGGTTGTGTGACGTTTGATCAAGGGAGGTGTGTTTAAGGGCGGGTTTTAGATCAGCGCTGCAGGGCTACCGGACCGACAGTGGAAAACGCAACTTAATTTTGGCCTCGGTGCCTAAGGTCTGTGGCCATAGCCCCAGCCCAGCACGCTGTTAGCCCTGGCTCGCACTGGCCCAACATTGGAAAAGCGGCTAGTGATGTTTATTTCACCTCTAGAGGCCACTCTCGTAATGTTTAATGACAGTGCACTCTTCTCAGCCACTCCAGCAACGATGCAACCCGGAAAATGAAATTAACTGTATCTGGTCTGTATCTCTTACCATTGGAGAAAGAGTAATGGCTAATTTAATCATGTGCGGTACCTCTCAGCCTATCGTGTAATTGCCTCTGGTCTTCTTCCCTGCGTACCGCCTGTACCACCACAGCCAGAGCGTTAGCATTAGCCATTACGCTTTTTTGGCTAAAGGTTGCAGGCTTGCCTTCCAGTGGCTTTGCTGCGGTTGTGCAAGCACTTGTTTGCGCATGCTTGCATGCAGTCTGTGTTCTTCCGACTTTATTTTGTAGTAAGTAATGAAAAGGAAATGAAATGTAGTGGAGTAAAAGTTGACAGAAATATAAAAACTCAAGTAAAGTAACAGATTTTCCCAAAAATACTCAAAGTAGCTAAGTGCAGATAACAGGCAACCAATTATTAAGATTAATAGCAAAGCAAACATCTCTCGACAAACCACGAAGTTTCAAGTAAAGGGTCACGGCTCATTCAAAGTGTCTATGACATAACCAGTGCTGATGCATTTCAAACATCACAGAGAAGCAAAATATATACAAATATGCTTCATATCAAATCTGTGCTCAAAAAGATCTTCTATAAATAATAATATTAATGTTTTTCATTAGATCAGTGAACAAAGCCACAACAGGATGACAATTATATTCTTATCATCAAACAGCTGACAACAGCTAAACACATTATCTCTTGCCTCTCTTGCCATAACAAACAGCAAGAGTAGCCAGAGAAACACTATCACTAAAACAGTCAACAGTCAAACTGCCTAACTGACCTAAGCACTGAAATTCTAAACCTCTGGTAATTCTCAATAACAACTTTTGTAGATGTATATCAGAAATAAAGTCAATCTGGTTAGTAATAAGTGAAGCTGGTAATGCTGTTTGTGGAGATGTTTAATCAGATCATGAAAGATTTAATGTCTTTTATCTTCAGTTGATTTCATCGAAGGCTGTGGCTGAAGTCGTAGTTCTTGTTGTTCCTCTGTCCTTCAGTGATTCTGCTCATTATGACCTAATTATCTCCGGCATGTTTCTGTGTTACATTTAACAGCCTGTAGTGTGCACACTGAGCAGTGTTCACTTCATCTGGGCTAACCCATGTGGGGCCTCCATGGAAACCGTGGACAAAAATGTCTGGGACCCAGTTAGACAGCCCAGGTGACACCCATCTGGGCCCCACCATGCTGTGCTGGCTGGGTAATTGTCTCTGTAAATGTGCTGGAGCTGTTCTGGTTTCTTGTGCTCCTGAAGCAGATCTGAGTATGTATGGAGCTCCACCTGTAGAGGACGCTGTTGAGTTACATCCTGAAAATCATGTAAAGCCAAGAGGTCAAAGTCATCCAACCTGAAGCATCTTCTGTGTGTGTGGTGCTGGAATGACATTGATGGTTTCACCGCATGTGCTCATTGATAGAGACACATTTAATGTCCGAATTAGTAAATGAAATCAATAAAATATCAATATTACTGTCTATATCTGCATGGTCATTTGCAGGATCTTTTCTCTTTACTTGATTTCAGATTTGCTCAGTGTCTTTGAATGAGCTGTTTTATTAGTGGATGACCAGTTCCCATCATGATTTCTGTCCGGTCAAGAAAGTTCTGCGGCTCATATGATGTCATATGTCACATGACAGCTGTGACTGACGTGTGCTGATGAGCTCTGGTTGCCGACAGGTGCAGCAGCCAGGGGCACCGTTGGCACGGGGGACAGGGGGGTCAGGACCCCCGCAGTTTTGAAAAGATAGAAGTCGACCCCCGCACTTTTGATAAGGGCTGCTTCAATTAGTCACACTATATAATCTTTTAGCTTACGATATTTTCTTTCAAATGAGACCATTTTCACGTTTCTGTGAGCTTCCGTTCGTAAATAATCAGCTGTTTTGTCGCGGATGTGAACAGGAAATCTCCAAAACCATCGATCAAAGCGTGCTAACGTTTTAGGTCAGGTCAATGGTATATAAATCAGGCCCCAACGTTAGCGTTTGTCAATCAAGCCAAACCGTCCATTCAGAAACCGAGAAATTTGACACTTTAAGGTAAGGAGGCTGATCTCAAGCCTCGTTTACACTGCATTCGTCTGCGGCTCGTTACGGCTCCGGCAAGGTTTTGTTCCATCCTCTGAGCGGTGTCAACTCACACCAGAAGCATTTCAGAAGCGAAGCGGCTGGATTCGCGAGACCACTAGATTTGCCTGTCCAACGTTGTTTTCGTTGATTTTTTTCATGTATTTAATGGCTAAATTGTTATATTTTGTCCGGTTTTATTGTGTTTATTGCCTATTGCTTATTTTGCTGTAGCCATACAGATGAAGTCCAGTTATGGACAACAAAAACAAAGAAATTTCAAGTTTTTCAACTTCGAATCTCTTGTCGTTAGTTTCTGGCCTCCTAGTGATGTGAAATATGCACAGCAAATTCTCGGGAGTTAAATCAACTCTGCTCAGAGTGCATATGGTCCCTCTCTAAATAGTGTTAAAATAACACTAAAGCAGAGTTAAAGTTAATGAGATAATTAAGCAATTAATTGAGTGATGATTGTGCATTAGTGATGAACACCTGCTGTTAACAATCACTGAAGAAAAGAGAAACACAAGAACTACAACTGACTTCAGTCACAGCCATATCCATTGCTTAATTATCTCATTAACTTTAACTCTGCTTCAGTGTTACTTTAACACTATACAGAGAGGGACCATATGTACTCTGAGCAGAGTTGATTTAACTCCGGGGAATTTACTGTGTGAGCGGGAGTTTACTCAGGGTGATTATTTTGACTTTATTTTGTATTTGAGCTGCGCGTCTTGGACGCGGCGTCCGTCAAAAATAGGCGAGGCGCCTATCTTTAGTGAAGCGGCGCATCGAGCCGCTTCTGAGACGCTTCTCAAACGCACCGCGGCGCGGCTGGTGTAAACACAAGCATTGACTTCAGTGGCCGTGTATCAGCTCCGGTAGCCGCGTCGCAGCCGTAACGCGCCGCACACGCATGCAATGTAAACGAGGCTTCAGGTTGACGCGCGAGCTGGCTTGACTGAAGTTTTCGTGAGAATTTATAGTTTATGGACTGTTTTGATTTCGGTAATTACATCTTGAAAGGCAAAAGCATTGATGGCATCTATAAAAGAGATATCTGAAATAGAAACGAAAGTGATATTGCCTCATCCAATGGAGGACGCACAAGAGGAGATCTGTGCGTTTAATTGGTATGTGTATACTGTAATACTTAATTTACAATGCTTATCAGTGGCGTGCACTTTGATCGTGATCATCGCGGTGCTCCCTTGTTCCCGATGTGAACGTGAGCTCCAGTCCATTACAATTTAGAGTGGTTAAGGCCCGGGTATACTTCATTTCCCGCGTTCCGTTCAGTCTTGCGCGAGCCTTTCAGAGAAACTCCTTTGCCCATGAGTGCGGAAAGACCATGGGAAAGACGCGTTCGGCCCATAGACAGTAAAAAAAGATGGACGACGCGACGCCGCTTCCTTCCATTGTATTGAACTGAAGCCAAAATGGGCAGATGAATGGGCGCTGACACGTTACGCAATACGTCAAAAAAAAAAAAGGTTTGGAGCCTGGGCATGCGCAGAAGGAATCGTCAGTGGAGCCCGGAGGCGGAGTCGCGATATCAAACTTTCGCCCAGACGACTGCGTCATCATTCATGTATTTTAAATAGACTATAAAAATTATACACAATTTAAAATTCTACCTATAAAATAATAGGTTATTCTGTTTCTAGAGCAATAATATTTTTGAAACAGCAAGTAGATAAACTCAATATAATACGCCACTAGAAACAACTCTAAATCGTCAGAAACGGTCCTGCCATTTTAAATCAATTTCAACTAATGTTACAGGAGATCGATTGCTGTAATTAGAGTAAGCTATCATTAGTTTTGTCCTGCTAATTATTATTTTATACCCATAAAAATAAGTAACTGACAGATACAATGGTTAACATTAGGTGTGTTATCTTAACTAATAACATTTATTAATTATCTTATAACGCCCATATTTAATGTTACAGAAAAAAGTTCAGTGATCCGTCAGATCCTGTAGGTCGGTTAGTACAGTTTACTGCTGAACAACTCATTTTGTTGGTGTTAAATAACAAAGAAATCGAAAATTAACAGTTAGTTAATACATCTTCAATCTCCCCTCGAAGCTCCGACAGTCCTCAGACAAGCTGTCAATCAACTTCGAATCATGACGACACGCCCCGTTTTTATAGCATCAAATTGCTAGCTAAAATCTAAATAATCACAAAAACGAACAATTGAATATATATCAGCGTGATAACAACAACCTTAAATGACCAAAACCATCTTTCAGAAAGTTTTATTTGAAGCAGAATTTATTTTTAAGTTTTCACTGAAGTCTCATTCGACTGCATTGAGAGGGCGGTGTTTATGACCTGTACTGCATCCAGCCTCCAGGGGGCGATCAAAGAGCCCGCAGCTTCACTTTTCAGGACGTATGAGACTCACCCGGTTCGGCCAAAGTTTTTTTTTTTTTTCAAAGTTCGGCCACTTTGAAAATGTCTCCTGCGCCCCTGGCAGCAGCACTAATACACGCGGCTCCATTCAGACGGGACGGGTGAAGCTGCAGTGGTTCAGATCTGGACAGACAGAGCAGGACACATGTTCATCACATGTGGAATAATCCTACAGGACACACTGACAGACAGGGATAAATTGGGCCGGAGCTCCAGCACATAGGTTTGGTAACTCATCTTTCCTCGTACATTTTCAACATAGGCTATTGATGAAATGAGGAGATCCAGATGATTAAATCGATTTTTATTGCTTAATAAAATATGATCAAATAATAATTGACAGACATATTGATTTTAAATGATGAAAATGCTAATTTAATAAAGAAAAAGGATCATAACAGAATAACACAAACATTTAGAAACCAACTTCCAATATCTCTGAAATATTAAAGTCAAAATCTAAGTATTATCTAAGAAAAATGTTAGTAAAACTCTTAATCAAAAGTTTGGTAAGATCTTAACAATATCTAAGCAAATATTCTTGCCTAAGGAAAAATAAAGTTTGTTGAGATCTTGTTGAATCAGAATACCAAAGAGCAAAATTGAGTCACGACTGAGAGAGTTTCAGATCGAGACTAAACATACAGAAAAATTGACCTTCTTATATACTATGGAAACTGGACACATACACAAGTTCCTCTTTTTCATGTCATATTATGCTAGACATCACGTGATGGAAATTAAAGTTCTAGTTCCTCAATTTTCAGAAATACAGCGTACCCGTGAAATGAAAGTTGCTGTGGCACTCAAAATATCATGTAGGCCTACTTTAACACCCTATGGATGGATTTTTCTACATATGAATGGTGTAAAAGCCTCGGAATTGATGCGTCACCATAACTACAAGCGCTTTCGTTGCAATAACGGATCTCATATTCTCACACCTCTGGCTAAAGATGTCACATGCACCCAGTGCTGTGAAACTCATACGCCCCTTAGACATAACTTTGCTCTACTCAACACTTGTTCCCTGGCCAATAAAGCTACACTTCTGAAATGAAATTATTATCGAAAGAAAGTTGGACATACTACTGCTCACTGAAACCTGGCAATTACCTAATGACTTTATGGAGCTTAACTTGCTCCAGGCTAACAGAATTTTGTTATAAGAACATTCTTAAATATTCAGTGTTGGTTCTGGGAACATTAAAAATGTCCAGTTTTCTTGACGTAAGAGGAACGTTTTTATAAGGTATAATGTTCCTCAAACATTCTTTCAACTTAATTTTGATCTAAAATTCAACATTATAGGAACGTTGATTTGTAACATTTCAGGAACATGAAAATGTTCAGTTTCCTTAATGTTAGTAGAATGTTATTTAAAGGTTAGTGTGATGTTCCTGAAACATTCTTTCAATCATTCAAACACCTGCTGTGAACAAACACTGAAAGAAAGAGAAATAAGAACACAAACTACAACTTTCTTCAGCCACAGCCTTAGATGAACTGAAGATAAAAGACATTAAAGTTTTTAATGTTCCCAGAACCAACACTGAATATTTAGAGAACGTTCTTATAACAAAATTCTGTTAGCTGGGTAGTGATGAAACGTGCTCTGTAGAGCGGTTTGTCCATTTAGGGCTGCTGTAGTAAGGTCTTTATACACCACTGAAAACATAGTTATGTATATTATATTGCATTTCTGTCAATATATCCTCCTAAATTTTACACATTGCACCTTTAAAGGGATAGTTCACCCAAAAATGACTAGTATTTTTTTTCCTTGCTAAAGAAGCTGAGGGTAAAGGTGATGGACTGGCCAAGCATGTCTTTAGACCTAAACCCCACTGAGCATCTGTGGGGTATCCTCAAACGGACGGTGGAGGAGCGCAAGGTCTCTAACATCCAGCAGCTCCGTGATGTCGTCATGGAGGAGTGGAAGAGGATCCAGTGGAAACCTGTGAAGCTCTGGTGAACTCCATGACCAAGAGAGTTACGGCAGTGCTGGAGAATAATGGTGGCCACACAAAATATTGACACTTTGGGCCCAATTTGGACATTTTCACTTTGGGGTGTACTCACTTTTGTGGCCAGCAGTTTAGACATTAATGGCTGTGTGTTGAGTTATTTTGAGGGAACAGCAAATTTACAATGTTATACAAGCTGTACACTCACTACTTTACATTTCTTCAGAATATTCAGCATCTGCCTCAGATGTGTGTGTGTGTGCATGTGTTTATGTGTTAGAATAATCAAAGTCTCGTTTGTATTTAAAGAGAAATGTCTTATGTAATTTCGAATTTAAAGGATTAGTTCACTTTCAAATAAAATTCCTGATAATTTACTCACCCCCATGTCATCCAAGATGTTCATGTCTTTCTTCAGTTGAAAAGAAATTAAGGTTTTTGATGAAAACATTCCAGGATTTTTCTCCTTATAGTGGACTTCAATGGAGCCCAAACGGTTGAAGGTCAAAATGACAGTTTCAGTGCAGCTTCAAAGAGCTTTAAACGATACCAGACGAGGAATAAGAGTTAATAAGAATTAACAATGAATAATTTCTGTGGGTCTAGTCTTGGCATCTCTTTGATTATAGTTTTAATCAGGTCTCCTCTGTTGGAGTAGAATAAAGTGCAATAAAGCAGATACACAAGAATGAATGAAATAAGAACAAAATACAATTTAGTAAAGTAATAGTGGTTACTGACCATTTTATTGAAAGTGAAAGCAATACAAAACAAAGGCAGTTTCACAGACACTCAATATCAGAATAATAGGGTGAATCAGGGCAATCTACTGTGATTTTCACTTCAACACTTCAGACGAATAAATGAGACGCATGATAACAGAATAAGATCATATTATCATAGAGCTGTTTAAGATGGAGCAAATCATGAACACATCAGAGGTTTGGTGTCCCAGATCACCCTAATTCACATTGTGAGAAACTGGATGTTGTGAGTTTATTATAGCGGAGAAAATAATGACAATTTTACATTTCCCTTCAAACAGATTCATATATCAGCTGGCAGAAATTATACATTCACAATAAAAATTCAATTAAATAATAGAAGCAAAAACACAAGACTGGATAAAATCTAGTTCTTCTCACAAATCCCTTTCCTCTTGTCAGAGCATGGTCGATCATTCCAGTTGT
Source organism: Ancherythroculter nigrocauda (assembly GCA_036281575.1). Lineage (NCBI taxonomy): Eukaryota > Metazoa > Chordata > Actinopteri > Cypriniformes > Xenocyprididae > Ancherythroculter > Ancherythroculter nigrocauda. The sequence continues at coordinate 465,212 of VTFQ01000460.1, read as the reverse complement.
TCCCAGGGTCTTGTGTAGGGATCAGTTCAACACAGTCCTCATTTCCCTCATAGTCATCCGGCTGATCTATGAACCAAAACCTGAATAAAACGTGTCAGATTTTCAGTTACTCTGAACCCAAAATGTTCAATGAAAGTTTTTATCCATTCAGCAAACAACAAACGAGGATCTTAACAAGCTATCCATCATAAAAAAAGAGAAAACAATATTCACAGCACCACAACAGCAGAGTAGTGCAGAAGTTAAAGCTAAAGTGAGAAGACTTTATACATAAAATGTACTCATGGGAAGTATTATATATATATATATATATATATATATATATTGGATGTTGTCATAATTGTGTAGAAGAGCTGTATCTGATTTTTGAAGGTTGTGATTATCTAAACTTTAAATGAGAATTAAAAAAAAAAATTGTGAGTTTCGTCACTTACTCTTGATTCAGTGTTGAATTATCCACCCATATCATTCTGCCTTCATTCTCAATGTCAGACAAACCAATCCACACTCTCTCCTTGACGATTGAAGATATAAACCTCTGTGTGTGAATAAAAACAGGAATAAGTGTGATTCCTCTCATTCATGAACAGACTCTCACACAAACTCACCTGCTTCTCTTCAGTTTTGATAATGACCAGATCAGCTCCTTGATCCCTGCAGTACTTCCTGCTCTCAGACCAGCTCTTCAACTCACTGGATATGAAAAAAAAACCTGGACCACACAGATTTCCTTACATGACCACTTTTCAAAACTGTATGCATATACAGTAAAGATGAAGAGAACTAGAAAAAAGAAATTACTTAGACAAAACAGTTGTGTACTAACCTCGTTTAGATGCTTCTCTGGTCAGTTCATCACTCAAAGATGTGACTTTGCTTTCTAACTCCAGTTTCGTCTGTGTTAGATCAGTGTAATTGTCCTGTAATCTGTTGATGGTCTGATTGAACTCTTCAACTGTGTTCTTGTAACTCTTGAACAGAGATTCTCTCTCTGCTGTGATGAAGATGATGATGACCAGCAGAAGAACACAAATGAGCCCGAGACACACTGTCATCAACACCAAACACCTACTTCCTCCTGACAAACAGAGAAAACACACAGATATCAGTTAATACCTGTCCTATTACAAAAAAAGGATTCAAATGAACCTTTTAATCTACCTTTGTCTCTACCTTTGTCTTTAGATAATGCTGTAATAAGAGCTTTTACAGTATATTATTTTACAAGAGAAACATTGTTATACTGTAAAATGAACATACTGAAAGAGTTTTTGTGTACACACCGATCAGGCATAACATCAGGACCACCTTCCTAATATTGTGTTGGTCCCCATTTTCTGCCAAAACAGCCCTGACCCGTCGAGGCATGGACTCCTCTAGACCCCTGAAGGTGTGCTGTGGTATCTGCACCAAGATGTTAGCAACAGATCCTTTAACAAGTCCTGTAACTTGTTTGTTCAGCACATCCCACAGATGCTCGATTGGATTGAGATCTGGGGAATTTGGAGGCCAAGTCAACACCTCAAACTTGTTGTTGTACTCCTCAAACCAGCGCTGTTTTACTGAAAATAATAAAGTTTAAAGTCATCGTTATGGAGGTAAGCCCTTGCTTTAGTTGGGCCCTTGACTTCTTAACGTTAAAGTTTCTCTGGCTGCCTTCTGACACCTTTCTGTCAGAACCAGCATTAACTTCTTGAGCAGTTTGAGCTACAGTATTCGTCTGTTGGATCGGATTACACGGCCCAGCCTTCGCTTCCCACGTGCATCAATGAGCCTTGGCCGCCCATGACCCTTTTTTCCTGTTTCTAATATATCAACTTTGAGGACAAAATGTTCACTTGCTGCCTAATATATCCCACCCACAGGTGCCGTGATGAAGAGATAATCAATGTTATTCACTTCACCTGCAGTGGTGATGTTATGCCTGATCGGTGTACGTGTTAATACATTAAATATAAAGGCAGAAATATTGACAAAGTGTTCTTAGAAAAAATATTTGAAATTGTATGACACTTCCTAAGACATTAGTGACATCTTTAACAACACAATCTCTGCTTCAAAGTAATTTTCTACTTACTGCGCTTTTCATCTTTTCCTTCATCCTGCCTGTGATTCAGTGTTTGAGGTCCAGATGTGTCCTCAGTATTTCTGCATTCAAAATTTTGATAAATAGAGTCCGATTCCATATTTGGCTCGTATGTTGGACAGCACGTCTTCACGGATGAGCTGTGATCTTCAGAATGAGTGTTTTTACACTTAGTACTAAAACTAAACAGGAAGTGATTTTATTTCACACTTGCCTTCAACAAGAATAAAAACTTGTGCAGATGATGCAGGAAACAGCAGCACCTAAAAACAGTACAAATAAAACAATATTAGTTTGTGTTGTGTGTTTGTAGCTAAGGTGATTGAGCCACATAATAAAAAAGAAAAAAACACAATACACAACAGTGCTTTCATTCATTTTATGTTGATTTAATTAATTTCATAATTCATTTATACATGCATATATATATATATATATATATATATATATATATATATATATGTATATATATATAAACATTTTCCTTCCCTTTCTTTCTTATTACCCCTTTCTTTCTAAATGTAAAAATGGCAAAAAAAAAAAAGTTTTTTTTTTTTTTTTTGTATGTGTTCATAATCTATTTTTAGTTTTCCAAATTATTATGTTATGTATGTGAAAAACGTGGTACTGGCCCTTTAAGCCTGCTCTTTCTCGAACGTGCTCTCCACAATAGAAGAATGTCTAATAAGTTAGGAATATGTGGAAATGCCTGCAATGATAATCGCCTTGTGATGGGTGGAAAAGACAGGACATGGTTTGTCATCAGCTTTAGCAAGTAAGGTCATTGTGATATGAAAGGAAATAAGTCAAAAATGGCAAGAAATGTGGGATAGAGAGGAGAAAGGGAGGCACTTATACCAAATCCAAAGGCATGTTAAAGAGACAAGAGTTGGTAGTGGAAATCGGAGAGAAGAAATGGTGATAACTAGGTTAAGATTGGGACATTGTCTATTAAATAAAACACTTAAGATAATAGGGAAACATGATACCGGTGTTTATGATTTAGAACGTTTATTGCTCTTTTAAAAGATGTTTATCAAATGTTTGTACACAGATGTTTTCCAGACTGGTGTGGACAGGTGTGATATGAAAACAGCTGCTCTTCTGGTTAATGGCCTTCATCAGCATCAGGATCTGCTGAGTAATGGGTAGGAGATGGAGGAGGTTGGCAAGTGTAACATGAGTGTCTAAACTTTCAAACCGCTGCATGGTTTATCTGTGCCAGCTGAGCTTGCTAAAGGCTTCTGAGTGAAAAAAAACAACATATGTTTGTTTAGACACATTATACCAGTGAACCACAACTCTTCACGGGTGACACATACTTTCTAGCACATCTCTCACACATTAGTTTTCTGTTTTGTGTCTCACAGACACACAGCTGTCAGTGAGATTAGACTTTTAGCAGGTGTCTATATATAGTGCAGTTAAACAGATCACAATGGCACGTCAGCACTTCTGATCACGCTGTTTAACAGTCTATTGAAAACAAAGATGTACATTACATCAGGACATGATTTAGACCTCAGAGCTGTCTTCTGTCCGTCATCTGGTCTCAGAGGTGGTGAGAGGACTTGGACTGTGCTGTGAATGCCTGACAGTTTATGGCATATGTGCACAAGTAGCTGGTTGGGTGAAGAAACTCTTATTAGAAAACCAGTTGAGGTGTTGACATTAACCACACATGTGAGGTCCAGAAGAGCACACTGGAAATCAGTAATTATGTCCACTTGGAAATAAAGTTGTAGAATGTTGAAAATGAATTATTTTTAAGAGATTGATCATGTGATCTTTTGCTTCCATTGACCAGTTGGGTTGCAAATGTATCCCTATGCCTTTAGGTTCGGCATCATTTGATTGCCAGTCTGAACACTAATCGGACCAGGACTAAATGTTTTTTTTTTTTTTTTGGTCCAGACCAAATGAACCAAAAGAACTGAACTGTGAAAGCACCCTAAGACAACTAGGTTTAAGGTACTACTAATGTTAGCATCCTCTCAACCTTGACGGCAAACATACTACTGTTCTCCACTAATGAAGCATCTAGTCAACAAACTAATTACTTTATAATGATATGAAAACATGTACTGTAGTGTACACTATAACATGCCGTTTTGTTGTCTATGTCTTAAATCCGAAATCCTTGGTACAAAGCGGGCCAGCTGGGGCTTGAGGCGTTCGTTCTGTGATGACGATATCAAGCTAGTGTCCTGCCTGAATAAACTTCATTCTTCCCACTGAAATGGGTTGGGTTGTGTGACGTTTGATCAAGGGAGGTGTGTTTAAGGGCGGGTTTTAGATCAGCGCTGCAGGGCTGCCGGACCGACAGTGGAAAACGCAACTTAATTTTGGCCTCTGTGCCTAAGGTCTGTGGCCATAGCCCCAGCCCAGCACGCTGTTAGCCCTGGCTCGCACTGACCCAACATTGGATAAGCGGCTAGTGATGTTTATTTTGCCTCTAGAGGCCACTCTCGTAATGTTTAATGACAGTGCAATCTTCTCAGCCACTCCAGCAATGGACACAACCCGGAAAATGAAATGAACTGTATCTGGTCTGTATCTCTTACCATTGGAGAAAGAGTAACGGCTAATTTAATCATGTGCGGTACCTCTCAGCCTATCGTGTAATTGCCCCTGGTCTTCTTCCCTGCGTACCGCCTGTACCACCACAGCCAGAGCGTTAGCATTAGCCATTGCGCTTTTTTGGCTAAAGGTTGCAGGCTTGCCTTCCAGTGGCTTTGCTGCGGTTGTGCAAGCACTTGTTTGCGCATGCTTGCTTGCAGTCTGTGTTCTTCCGACTTTATTTTGTAGTAAGTAATGAAAATGCTTTAGGAAATGTAGTGGAGTAAAAGTTGACAGAAATATAAAAACTCAAGTAAAGTAACAGATTTTCCCAAAAATACTCAAGTACTGTAACAAAATAGTATTACTTCGTTACATTACACCACTGTGAATAACTGACTAAAAAATAACTAAGTGCAGATAACAGGCTACCAATTATTAAGAATAATAGCAAAGCAAACATCTCTCGACAAACCATGAAGTTTCAAGTAAAGGGTCACGGCTCATTCAAAGTGTCTATGACATAACCAGTGCTGATGCGTTTCAAACATCACAGAGAAGCAAAATATATACATGTGAGCAAATACGCTTCATATCAAATCTGTGCTCAAAAAGATCTTCTATAAATAATAATATTAATGTTTTTCCCTCTCAGGATCTCTTGACCTCAACCTCCACCTGCTGCAGAAATCATGCAGGAATAACATCAGTACAACAAGCCTTGAGAGCTGCTGAAATCCACCGCAGTGGACGAAGACGACAATGACACACTGAAAATAGTCTGAGTGTTTCTGATTCTTCATTTATTAGCTGGTGGTGATGTTGCATATTTTTGTTTCTAAAAGCCATAATTGGGAACAATGTTTTCTTCTTAACATATTTAATACAGTGTTATTGTCAGAAGTGTTGAATCTAAGGCTTTAATTGTCTCTGTAAATGTGCTGGAGCTGTTCTGGTTTCATGTGCTCCTGAAGCAGATCTGAGTATGTATGGAGCTCCACCTGTAGAGGACGCTGTTGAGTTACATCCTGAAAATCATGTAAAGCCAAGAGGTCAAAGTCATCCAACCTGAAGCATCTTCTGTGTGACGCTGCTGGAATGACATTGATGGTTTCACCGCATGTGCTCATTAGTTACTGAAATCAATAAAATATCAATATAAATGTCTGTAGCCTGTCTGCATGATATTTTGCAGGATCTTTTTATTGTGTTTGAATCAGCTGTTTTATTAGTGAATGACCTCAGTTCTCAAGTTCAAACAGGTGTTTGAGCAGAATAACCACAGGTGGAGTTCATCACATGCAGTGACATGCAGACATGTTGGAGTACACCTTTATTACTTGGTGAAAGTGTTTTTCAAATGCATAGCCCTAAGTATGAACACTAGTAGTCATGATTTCTGTCAAGAAAGTTCTGCTGCTCATATGATGCTGCTCATATGTCACGTGACAGCTGTGACTGACGTGTGCTGATAAGCTCTGGTTGCCATTTCTATCTCATCACCGCGGGTCCCCCCTCCAAGTCAAATCATCATTTTGTGCTGGCACGTTTCTACATTAACCCTAAACGGACAAACTGCTCTACAAGAGTGCGTTTCATCACTATGTTGTTCTTCTAAATCGTTGTTTTTTTAGAGGCAGATTGCATCATCACAACGTTGAATAAGCATGAAGAAGAAGTAGTAGTAGCAGTAGTAGTCGTCTGGTTTATTAGAAGCAGAGACCGTTCTTTGTTAGAAGTAAGAAGAAACCTCATTGCTTGACTGGCTAACATACTCTCTGCTGTCTCAGACGACAACATCTTTGACTTGTGTCGGCCAGACGGCCACCGTAGCTTCTCTATTTTGTTTCGAAAGGGAGGGTTCATAGACTGTAAAAAAAGATGGACGGCGCGACGCCGCTTCCTTCCATTGTATTGAACTGAAGCCAAAATGGGCTGATGAATGGGCGCTGACACGTTACGCAATACGTCAAAAAAAAAAAGTTTGGAGCCTGGGCATGCGCAGAAGGAATCGTCAGTGGAGCCGGAGGCGGAGTCGCGATATCAAACTTCCGCCCAGACGACTGCGTCATCATTCATGTATTTTAAATAGACTATAAAAATTATACACAATTTAAAAGTCTACCTATAAAATAATAGGCTATTCTGTTTCTAGAGCAATAATATTTTTGAAACAGCAAATTCAGTAGATAAAATCAATATAATATGCCACTAGAAACAACTCTAAATCGTCAGAAACGGTCCTGCCATTTTAAATCAATTTCAACTAACGTTACAGGAGATCGATTGCTGTAATTAGAGTAAGCTATCATTAGTTTTGTCCTGCTAATTATTATTTTATACCCATAAAAATAATAAGTAACTGCCAGATAACGATCACCTGCCTTTTCCCGACATGGTTAACATTAGGTGTGTTATCTTAACTAATAACATTTATTAATTATCTTATAACGCCCACATTTGATGTTACAGAAAAAAAGTTAAGTGATCCATCAGATCCTGTAGGTCGGTTAGTACAGTTTACTGCTGAACAACTCATTTTGTTGGTGTTAAATAACAAAGAAATCGAAAATTAACAGTTAGTTAATACATCTTCAATCTCCCCTCGAAGCTCCGACAGTCCTCAGACAAGCTGTCAATCAACTTCGAATCATGACGACACGCCCCGTTTTTATAGCATCAAATTGCTAGCTAAAATCTAAATAATCACAAAAACGAACAATTGAATATATATCAGTGTGATAACAACTACCTTAAATGACCAAAACCATCTTTCAGAAAGTTTTATTTGAAGCAGAATTTATTTTTAAGTTTTCACTGAAGTCTCATTCGACTGCATTGAGAGGGCGGGGTTTATGACCTGTACTGCATCCAGCCTCCAGGGGGCGATCAAAGAGCCCGCAGCTTCACTTTTCAGAACGTATGAGACACACCCGGGAGGGTTGAGCTGCCGTTGGTTGCAGTTCACAACCTCACCGCTAGATGTCGCTAAAATTTACAGGCTGCACCTTTAAATAATGGACAAAACAGCACAAGCACATAAACACAGTGCACAAGTGAATTACAGCACAGTGACAAAGCTCTCACGTAAAATATAAACCTGCAGAAATAACAAATCCCAAAGTTGAGCACAAAAATGATAGTGCACACAAATCAGCATGTTGCAAGGAGAAATAACAAAACTGCGTGTCCTGACGGGTATTTGACCACAAGCGCGGGTTCCGTTCTGCACGTGCTCGCAGATCTGGGCTGAGTTAGGGCCTGTCCAAAAACCAACACTGCGGTCTTGGTAACTAGAGAGTGCACGTGAATCAGTGGTTCATTTGCAACTGCTTTTTATCACTTAATTAGCAGCTCCATAGGTACTAAATTGTGTTGTTACAACCCAAATTCCAGAAATGTTGGGACGTTTTTTTTTTTAATTTGAATAAAATGAAAACTAAAAGACTTTCAAATCACATTATTTTGATCACAATATTTTATTCACAATAGAACATAGATAACATAACAAATGTTTAATAATTTTTCTCCACTAAATTAGCTCATTTCAAATTTGATGCCTGCCACAGGTCTCAAAAAAGTTGGCACAGGGGCAACAAATGTCTGAAAAAGCAAGAAATTTTGAAAAGATTCAGCTGGGAGAACATCTAGCAACAAATTAAGTTAATTGATATCAGGTCTGTAACATGATTAGCTATAAAAGGGATGTCTTAGCGAGGTAGAGTCTTGCAGAAGTATGTGGGCAGAGCTGTGAAAGAGTGCGTAAAAAGATTGTGGAATACTTTAAAAACAATGTTCCTCAATGTCAAATTGCAAAGGCTTTGCAAATCTCATCATCTTCAGTGCATAACATCATCAAAAGATTCAGAGAAACTGGAGAAATCTCTGTGCGTAAGGGACAAGGCTGAAGACCTATATTGGATGCCCGTGGTCTTCGGGCCCTCAGATGACACTGCATCACTCATCGGCATGATTGTGTCAATGACATTAATAAATGGGCCCAGGAATACTTCCAGAAACCACTGTCGGTAAACACAATCCGCCGTGCCATCTGCAGATGTCAACTAAAGCTCTATCATGCAAAAAGGATGCCATATGTGAACATGGTCCAGAAGCGCCGTTGTGTCCTGTGGGCCAAGGCTCATTTAAAAGTGGAAAAGTGTCCTATGGTCAGACGAGTCCAAATTTGACATTCTTGTTGGAAATCACAGACGCCGTGTCCTCCGGGCTAAAGAGGGGGGAGACCTTCCAGCGTGTTATCAGCATTCAGTTCAAAAGCCAGCATCTCTCTATGGGGGTGCATAAGTGCATACGGTATGGGCAGCTTGCATGTTTTGGAAGGCACTATGAATGCTGAAAGGTATATAAAGGTTTTAGAGCCACATATGCTTTCCTCCAGATGACATCTATTTCAGGGAAGGCTTTGTGTATTACAGCTGGACAATGCAAAACCACAAACTGCAGCTATTACAACAGCATGGCTGAATTGGCCTGCCTGCAGATCTTTCACCTAAAAATATGTCAAAGATGACCACAAACTCTTCAGCAGCTGGAAACCATAGCCTGTAGCAGCCATCAAATTTGAAATGAGCTCATTTTGTGCATAAAAGTGTAAAATTTCTCAGTTTAAACATTTGTTATGTTATCTATGTTCTATTGTGAATAAAATATTGGCTCATGTGATTTGTTTTCATTTTATTCAAATTTAAAAAAGTCCCAACATTTCCAGAATTCGGGTTGTAAATTGTGTTGTCAGATCGACTGAAAAGACATTTATAAGTTTATTTTAAAATGCAAAGTATTCAGAATCAAAGAAAGCTCTATAAATACTTGCATTTTTACAACACTGTATGTGTCCCATTGGGTAATCAAAAGTTCTTCACACTTGCAGTCTTCACACCCACTTGAACACTTAAAATAAGGAAATACATCAAATAAGGAAATACGTCATGTAAGTAGACAAGTGAACAACCATCACAAGACAAAAAAAAAACAGTCGTGGATCATCCAGATAACCACACAGTAATAAGAATCAAGGGTATATGTAAACTTTTGAACGGTCATTTTTATAAATTCTGCTATTTTTTTGTCTTGTAGACTTTATGTAAACAACTGTTATGTGAAATTAAGGTCAGTACTAAAAAAATAACATGCAATTTTCATGATCCTTCTTATTTTGATAAAATGATTAACATTATTGCAGATTCTGCAAGGGGTATGTAAACTTTTGAGCTCAACATGTATATAAACCACACGGTATTAAAGATACAGCTCGCACAATGGGTCCAAGTAAAGTCGTTTACAAATGTGTCAGCTGCAGCTTGGTATACGCAACAATTGAAGATATTAGAAAACATGTTTGTTGTAAGAGTTTTATAGTAAAGGCTCTGAAAATACTTCAAAAAGAACACAAAGAATGGCCTTCTCAGCTGCCATAGTTGCAACTCTTGTGTCATCAGAGCAGGGTGTTCAACGCACCACCATTTGCGTTTAAAAAATGTTTTGCAACGTTTTGTCGGGAATGAACGAAGCTCCTCTGTTGGAGTAGAATTGGCTAGGTGGTGGTGTTGCAAAAAAAAACAATAATTGCAATAAAGCAGATACACAAGAATGAAATATGATACAAGAACAAAAATACAATTTAGTAAAGTAATAATGGTTACTGACCATTTTATTGAAAGTGAAAGAAATACAACAGAAAGGCAGTTTCACAGACACTTGATATCAGAATAATAGGGTGAATCAGGGCAATCTACTGTGATTTTCACTTCAACACTTCAGACGAATAAATGAGACGCATGATAACAGAATAAGATCATATTATCATAGTGCTGTTTAAGATGGAGCAAATCATGAACACATCAGAGGTTTGGTGTCTCAGATCACCCTAATTCACATTGTGAGAAACTGGATGTAAAAAATAACGACAATGATGAAAATAATGACAATATTAAATTTTCCTTCTAAGAAATTCATATGAACATCAGCTGGCAGAAATTATACATTCACAATAAAAATGATTCAATGAAATAATAGAAACAAAAACACAAGACTAAATAAAACCTAGTTCTTCTCACAAATCCCTTTCCTCTTGTCAGAGCATGGCACGTCATTCCAGTTGTTCCCGGGGTCATGTGTAGGGATCAGTTCAACACAGTCCTCATCTCCTTTGTTATTCGGCTCACCATCGGACCAAAACCTGAATATAATATTTCAGATTTTCAGTTACTCTGAACCCAAAATGTTCAAACAATATTCACAGCACCACAACAGCAGAGTAGTGCAGAAGTTAAAGCAAAAGTGAGAAGACTTTATCCATATAATGTACCCATGGGAAGTATATATAATATATATATATATTAGGGCTGTCAAAATAACGCGTTAATTTCGATTAATTAATCTGAGAAAAAATAATGCGTTAAAAAAAAAATAACACAGATTAATCCATTCCGTATTGACCTTTGAACCTGGAGCCATTCTAGCCACCATTCGACTGTAAAATGAAGGAGGGAGACGAGAATGCGCTGGCGCTGCCTGGATCATTGACTGGAACATTTACTTATAAAAAACGGCCTGATGGAAGTGTTGATAAAAATAAAAATTGAACTGGCACGAATCTTTTGCTATGTGTTTGATAACGCACAGGCGAGTAGCCTACCCAGAAGCTACAATGATATGACGCCACATTAAAGAGCGCCAAAACGGTATTTATTGCTTGAATTTCTTAATGAAATGGACAGAATTTGAAATCTAAGACTTTGTTCCATATCAAAAGCAACACAAAGCTTTAAGCCTATTGAGATTCATTGGATGGGAGGCGCACTGTAGCCTACTGTTTATTCATCAACTGAAAACAGTATAGCCTGGGATTTACGAATCGATATTGGTTTAATGAATGTGACCAAAACAGCAAGGAGACATTTTAATTGTTTATTAATAAAGTAATGTTTTCTGAATCAGTGTCGGCGGCAAAGATGAACTTGACATTGACTCTTATCATCTCCTCATGGACGCGCTTAGAGCGAGAATGCACATTTCATTCGGTTTATCCTACATAAACAGAGTAGCCTATTTCTTTTCGTTTTGAATTATTTCGTTTTCGTTAAAGTAGATATTTCATGCTTTCTATAGAAATATTTCTCATGCCTGCGAGGCAAGCAGCCGCTGAGTTTCGGTTCATATAGCCTATAAGTCGCGCTCCAGTTCACGCGACAGTGATCGCGCCCGCGCCTCCATGTCATGATTATATTTTCTGCTATATTTGCTTCTTATTTATTACATCCAGGCAATTGGTTGATGAAACATTGATTAAAATTAAGATACAATTTTTAAAAAACGAAATTCACTTTAAAGAAAGGCTTTCTATAAAACAAAACTTAATGAAGTGGTCAAAATCATGTCTGACCCACTCCATGTCTCCCGATATATTGTGCATCTTATGATGCATCTTACTCATGCTGTTCACTTTTCGTAATCAAATAGATGAATTTAAAACATAACATAGGACTATTTCAACATAAATATGAAACTACGTTTTCTTTAATGGCTACCAACACGTAGCCAGTAGGCTACAGTACAGAGAAATTTCACGTGTGAATTACCAATTCAAATGTGAACAAAAATAAAAGCAATTAAATGTGTTATTATAATTAAAAGATGGAAATTAAAATGACGGGTAATAATAGATTATGACGGATTTTTTTATGCACACATCATCAAATCTTCTTCCTGAAGCACTTTTGAATTTATTTCCTTAGCATATTAGGTCATATTGTTGATTGTTATGGCCATTATTTGAACAGTGAAAATAATAATAAAAGAGTTTTTGAACTTGAATTGAAATATTTAATACTTTCACAGCAAAAATTATGTATGTGATTAATTTAGATTAATTAATCACAGAGTATGTAATTAATTAGATTAAAATGTTTAATCAATTGACAGCCCTAATATATATATAAAATACTGTTGTCATAATTGTGTTTGTGGTAGAGCTGTATTTGATTTATGAAGGTTATCATTATCTAAATTTTAAATGAGAATTAAAATGACTTAAATCCACAGTGGTTTTCTGAGTGTTTCATTACTTACCCTTGATTCAGTGTTGAATTATCCACCCATATCATTCTGCCTTCATTCTCAATGTCAGACAAACCAATCCACACTCTCTCCTTAGCAAATGAAGATATGAGTCTCTGTGTGTGAATGAAAACAGGAATAAGTGTGATTCCTCTCATTCATGAACAGACTCTCACACAAACTCACCTGCTTCTCTTCAGTTTTGATAATGACCAGATCAGCTCCTCGATCCCTGCAGTACTTCCTGCTCTCAGACCAGCTCTTCAACTCATTGGATTTGAAAAAAAAACCCTGGACCACACAGATTTCCTTACATATCCACTTTTCAAAACTGTATGCAAATGCAGTAAACATGAAGAGAACTAGAAAAAATAAATTTAGATAAATTACTTAGATAAAACAGTTGTGTACTCACTCAAAAGTTCATCACTCAAAGATGTGACTTTGCTTTCTAACTGCAGATTCTTCTGACTCAAAACATCAAATCTTCTCTGTAACTGACTTTTCTCAGCAGAGAGATTATTGACTCTGGTCTCCAACTCCATTTTCTTCTGACTCAAAGAGCTGAAGTTGTTCTGTAACTGACTTTTCTCAGCAGAGAGATTATTGACTCTGGTCTCCAACTCCATTTTCTTCTGACTCAAAGAGCTGAAGTTGTTCTGTAACTGACTTTTCTCAGCAGTGAGATTATTGACTCTGGTCTCTAACTCCAGTTTCTTCTGTGTTAGATCAGTGTAATTGTCCTGTAAGCTGTTGATGGTCTGATTGATCTCTTCAACTGTGTTCTTGTAACTCTTGAACACAGATTCTCTCTCTGCTGTGATGAAGATGATGATGACCAGCAGAAGAACACAAATGAGCCCTAGACACACTGTCATCAACACCAAACACCTACTTCCTCCTGACAAACAGAGTAAACACAAAAATATCAGTGAATACCTGTCCTATTATTACAAAAAAAGGATTCAAAAGTATTCAAATCAACCTTTTAATCTGCCTTTGTCTTTAGATAATGCTGTAATGAGAGCTTTTACAGTATATTCTTTTACAAGTGAAACATTGCTACTGTAAAGAAGAACATACTGAAAAAGTTGTTGTGTACACACTAATCAGGCATATACCACCTTCCTAATATTGTGTTGGTCCCCCTTTTGCTGCCAAAACAGCCCTGACCCGTCAAGGCATGGACTCCTCTAGACCCCTGAAGGTGTGCTGTGACCCCTGAACCACTTTTGCTTGGCAGAGCACATTATCCTGCTGAAAGAGGCCACAGCCACCAGGGAATACCATTTCCATGAAAGGGTGTACATGGTCTGCGACAATGCTTAGGTAGGTGGTACGTGTCAAAGTAACATCCACATAGATGGCAGGACCCAAGGATTCCCATGCAGCAGAACATTGCCCAAAGCATCACACTGCCTCCACCGGCTTGCCTTCTTCTCATAGTGCATCCTGGTGTTATCCCTGCAAACAAGCTTGAGAATTTGCTCATTTGCAAAACTTTGGCCCCTCAGCGCTGGCCTTGCATGTGCAGCCCTCACTTAGCCTCCAGGAATCCTTAGCACTGTTTTATAGAAAATAATAAAGTTTGAAGTCACCATTATGGAGGTAAGCGCTTGCTTTTGTTGGGCTCTTGACCCTTGACTACTTAACTTTAATGTTGTCACGGAATGGAGGTATTAAAGACAGCAGACAGCAATCTGCGTAGATTGGAAGCAGGTTGGGGAAACTGAGCAAACTGGTCAGGTGGCCTGGGTGACACAGGCTCAGCAGGAGGCCAGCCTAAAACAGACCAGTCAGGTGACCAGGGTGGCGCAGGCCGATCAGGAACCCCAGCAGGAAACCAGGTCGGGACCGGAGGGACAGACCAGGGAGGCTCCATCTGGCCTGGAGTCCTGGCTGAGGGCCAGGGTGGTGCTGGAGGATTGGACCAGGTGGGCTCCAGCAGGTCTGGACTCCTGGCTGAGGGCCAGGTCGGTGCTGGAAGCATGGGTGGAGCCTGCTCGACAGACATCAAGGGCAGTATTGACAGGGCAGAGCGCTTGGTTGGCGGCAGCGGCACTGCAAGGAACTTGGGCGTCGCTGACAGGGCTAGTAGCTTGGGCAGCATAAGAACGGCCACTGGGGTGGCCTCCGGGCCTACAGCGGGCTCTGGGAAGGCCTCTGGGCTGGCAGCGGGCTCACGGGTTGGAGCGGCCTCTGGAGCAGACTCACGGGCTGGAGACTCAGGCGTGATGGCCATTCAGGCTGAAAACTCAGGCGTGGCGGCCATTCGGGCTGGAGACTCGGGCGTGGCGGCCATTCGGGCTGAAGACTCAGGCGTGGTGGCCATTCAGGCTGAAAACTCAGGCGTGGCGGCCATTCGGGCTGGAGACTCGGGCGTGGCGGCCATTCGGGCTGGAGACTCAGGCATGGCGGCCATTCGGGCTGAAGACTCAGGCGTGGTGGCCATCATAGCTGAAGTCCCCAGACTTGACCCCATCGCAAAGACGCCAGCCGCTCGCACTAAACAAAGCGGTGTGTCCTCCAGACTCGATGCCAGTCTTAAATACCTATGGACCACCCTAATGTCTTCATCGGCAACAATCTCAGCTACTAGGAACTGTGACTTGGTATCCATGATGGTTGAAGACTCTGGCATGAGTGTTACTGTATCGACTCCCTCAGTCATTACTGAGCCTCTCAGTTCCAGTGCAAGACCCTTGTAGCATTCCAACGTCCAGTTAGGGTCCCATAGTGGCATGCGTGAACGGAGCGGCTCTGATATCCCCCCCAATCGAGTTGAAGCTGTTTCCTCGAGCCCCTCCACAGCGGACAGCAAGCCAAATACACTTAACCTTATTAGCTTAAAGATTTTATGAGGAAACAAACTCGTGAATCAATGTTATTCACTTCACCTGCAGTGGTCAAGTTATGCCTGATCGGTGTAGATGTTAATACATTAAATATAAAGGCAGAAACACTGACAAATTGTTCTTAGAAAAATTATTTGATTGTATCTCACTTCCTCAAACATTAGTGACATCTTTAACAACACCATCTGTGACACCATCTCTGATTTAAAGTAATTTTCCACTTACTGCGCTTTTCATGTTTTCCTTCATCCTGTCCGTGATTCAGTGTTCGAGGTTTAAATGTGTCCTTAGTATTTCTCAGTCCAACATTTTGATAAACAGGGTCTAATTCCATATTTGGCTCTTATGTTGGACAGTACGTCTTCACGGATGAGCTGTGATCTTCAGAATGAGTGGTGTTTTTACAATTAGTGCTAAACTTAAACAGGAAGTGATTTCATTTCACACTTGCCTTCAACAAGAATAAAGTCTTGCAGTCCAACTTAAAAACTCCCTGCAGATTTAAACTACTATGTTTGTGTATTGAACATTCAAACATGCTATCAACTTCAAAAGCCAACAAGAGGAATCTGTGACCATCAAATGGACTCAAACACCCTTAAACAGCCCAAACTAGACCTTTGTGTTGATGATGCAGGAAACAGCAGCACCTAAAAACAGTACAAACAAAACAATGTTAGTTTGTGTTGTGTTGTGTTGTGTTTTATTCAGCCTGTCCTCTGCTTTTGTTCAGATCAATGTGAAAATTTTTTTACACAGATCTTGTGATTTTTTAAGCCTTTTTTGTGTCTTAAAAACGGCCATTGCTAACAATTTGCTAAAAGGGACTACTTCCTTTGGGGACTTTAGACATCATCATGACAAACAGGACATTTGGACAGCATTTCTCATGAAAAAGTGGATAAGAACTCATAAACAGCGCAGATCATAATCAGCGAGCATGTTTTTTTGTTTGTTTTTTTTTTAAATAAAGTTGTTTTTTAGATGAAGTTTGAGGAAGCTTGGTGGTGGTGACGTTGATCCGCGACCATGGTGTGCTGTAGTCCGTTTATAGCCTACTGTTAGCCTTTTATATCTGACGACTTTATTTAGGCTTCAAAATCTATAAATGTTGTGTTAACTTGTAAAGATTATCTTGATAGACAAAGCGTGTAATTGTCATAACCCTTTGTTAAACACAGAGCTTATTTTCTGCGATTTTCCAAAAGTCTATGGGAAAAATGCATAGGCTTTCAACCGAGGGAACCTGTGCGCTGCTAAGTTCCGGGTTGGCCTACAAAAACGCGTCATCCCTGGGGCACTCTACCCAGCCAGCAGAGCCATGTGGGGCCCAAATGGGTTTGACCTGGGCTATCTAACTGGGACCCAGCCAGTTTTGCATTCTACAGCAAGAGAACAATAGAATTTAATCAGAACATCAAACGATTTATAACACACCATTTACATATTTTGGGCTCCTGTGAGTTTTACACAGACATCAAGAATCAGCATATGAATCTCAACAATGGTGACATGCTTCAATGGTGCAATGCATTCTGGGAGCCATGGATAAGTTTCGTATGATGCACTCAGAATGCATTGCACCATTGAAGCATGTCACCATTGTTGAGATTCATATGCTGATTCTTGATGTCTGTGTGCGAGTAAAACTCACAGGAGCCCAAAATATGTAAATATTTGACGTTCTGATTAAATTCTATTATTCTCTTGCTGTAGAATCATAACAATAAAACAGAATTAATAACATACTACCCATATAAACCTCCCACATAATATCAATGAGTTAAGCCAATATATGATGATTATATTCTTATCATCAATCATCTTACAGCATCTGATTATATTTTCTCTTGCTGTTCTCGCTATAACAAACAGACACAGCTGTCAAGAGAAAAGCTAATGTTAAAAAGTCAAGAGCCTGACTAAAGCACACACTGATCGCCACAATGGTAACATCAAATCAAACTATTACTTTCAAATAAGTAATCAACATCTAAGCCTCTTCTTAATTCTTAATACAAACTTCTGTAAATGTCTGACAGAAATAAAGTCAGTCTGGTTAGTAATAAGTGAAGCTAATGTTGTTTGTGGAGTTGTTTAATCAGATCTTGAGAGATGTAATGTATTTTATCTTCAGTTGATTTCATCCAAGGCTGTGGCTGGAAGTAGTTCTTGTGTTTCTCTTTCCTTCAGTGATTATGCTTGTTAACAGCAGGTGTTCTTCACTAATACAAAATCATTATTCAATCACTTAATTATCTCATTACCTCCAACACTGATTAAGTGTTACATTAAACAGTCTGTAGTGTGCACACTAAGCAGTGTTCATTTCATCTGGGCAAATCCATGTGGGGCCTACATGGAAACTGGGTGCAAAACTGGCTGGGTCCCAGTTAGATAGCCCAGGTCAAACCCATTTGGGCCCCACATGGCTCTGCTGGCTGGGTATTGACAAGCGTTCTTAGACCGCTGTGGCAGACCAGACTAAAAATGTAACTTTTAAACCTTTTTGTCATCAAAAAGGTTTAAAAGTTAAAAACCTCGATTAATTGAACATTTTACCTCGATTACGATTAATGAACGATTATTTTGTTTCTGTTTTTTTTTTTTGTTTGTTTTTTGCCCTCATATTTCACTGACAAGGTTTGTACCGTAAATATGATTGACTATTAAAGATGGGATATTTTTTCCTATTGAAAGAGCCATCTGACATCATAGCTTACTATCAGCAGTTATTTTATCTATGTTCATAACATTTCTTACAGGTTTCTGCTCGTTGTAAATCAGAAAAAGATACGAGCGATTGCGTGTGTGAATTAGACCTGACATAAACAATAATGCATTACCACAAAATAATCATCTATACAGTTTAAAATTGAAAATAAATAACAACATTTCAATATCAATCATGGCACCATCATGGCACCAATTCAAGACACTATTTGAAAAATATCAACAGATTATTATTTTGAGCTTGTATCACTAAAGATGAGCAGTGTTATAAATATTACATAGGCTACTTCGATGGTATAAATCATGTTTTAGTGCAAGTTAAAGAGCAACAAAAACGTTTGAATTTACACAGTTTTGCAAACAATTTTTGAGTTTCTGTTATTAAAGGATTAGTTCACTTTCAAATGAAAATTAGCCCAAGCTTTACTCACCCTCAAGCCAACTGCGTTATAAAGCTTGGATGCGTCAAAAAAAAATTTATTAAAATATCTCTTATTGTGTTCATCAGAAAGAAGAAAGTCACATACACCTAGGATGGCTTGAGGGTGAGTAAAGCTTGGGCTAATTTTCATTTGAAAGTGAACTAATCCTTTAACAGTGATGGGAATGTCTGTGTATGTACACCCAGAACACCCTATCGACCACATACTCGCACATACACACCCTACCAACCACATACTCTTGCAATACCCTAGCAACTGCATACCAAGAGCCAAGCAACCACCCAGAATCTCCTAACAAAGCTTTAGCAAACACCCAGAACATCTATCTATTCTGGCCTAACTGACAAACTATTTGAAACAAGACTTTAAATTGGCTGTATAAATTTGTCTTTCATACTTCTCAGTCTATTTATTGTTTTTCTTGATTGCTAACACACAAATCATAACACAATTCAACATTTTCTCACAACTATAAAAACAATCTCCAAACTATACATCAACTTGCACAAACCTTAAACTTCCAGGTCAAAATAAAATATTCTAGTCGAAAATGTATTCTCTTTTGACAAAATCAAATGCACCACAATTTAGCAGCCTATACTGTCAATTATAGTACAGTAAAAAAAGAAAAAAGAAAAAATGGAAATTCAGCATCCTCTGCACATTTGGAAAAATTTCATTACAGTATACAGTACAATAGCAGTATATTGGTCTTCTGACACAAGATTATATGGGTCATTCTTCATTTGTGGTGGACAGTTGAAATAAATTTTAAATACCAATAAATTATAAAATTTTGCATGTTTATGTTCTGTAGAATAAACACAATTTGTGCACTATTAATAGTTACATTTTTGTTTTAAAATACATATTTAATTAAGTTTGAGAGATTACATTTGTAACAAAATATGCATGTTCCCACCATACCATAGCGAGGTATCATGTAATGTAATTGCAATATAACATTTTTAACACAAATAAAGTGGTTAAATTGTGAATATAGATTTTAACATGTACAATTTTATTAAATTGTTTTTTGTTTTAAATACATAATAATTTATAATGTTTAAGAAAAAAGTAGTGTCCCCCAAATTCATGTCTGTGGTGTTACAACAATGAATGTGTGTAACTACTTCCTGTGTGTAAAGGTCATTGCAGGTGCTGATTGATCTGAGGGGTGCATTCTTTCTTATTAATTTTCTAGCTACGTTTCTGACAGTTTCATGCATCACACTTTATTAGCGTCTGTGGTGTTATGTTGATAACTTGCATATTTTACATATTTTAATTAACATTTTGATAAATATACTTATTAATATTTCCAAAATGTCCCCTGATCTTGAAATCATCATGATGGCAGGCTCCATTTTAGAAAAGTCTGGATTTAGGCTAATTTGTCTGTGGCGTTACTCTCTTTCCTGGTAACACCACATACTCTATAGTAACTCCACAGATATTATACAACCAGAAATGTAGTATTTTTAATCAAACACATAGGACATTCATAACCATATAATTGTATCTCTCTTGTCAGGTTAATTTTCTCATAATTTTGGCAATGAGTGATCTTGAAACAAGTCCCTGCAGTCATCCAATTTTACTCTCATATGCTGATGTAAGATTCAGGAACTTGACAGGTTTGATCACTATCTTATTAGATTAAGGCGATTATCAAAGTTTGATAAAATGTTGTTTAATTTTCCAATAAAAGATTATATATTTTTACATTATTTGTTATATTTAGCAGATTTTGACTCTATTGTGATTCATGAACAGAATATGAGGGGAACATGATCTGTAAATGAAAATATGTTCTCATGTACAAATACAGTGGTCAAAATGTAAACATTGCTGAAGAAAATCAACAAGTTATCATATTTTATATACTTCATTCAAGAACGTCATTGTGATTAGTCTTAAACAGAATGAGTTTCCTTTAATGAAAAGTGAATAACTGACTAAATAAATAAATAACTAAGTGCAGATAACAGGCAACCAATTATTAAGATTAATAGCAAAGCAAACATCTCTCGACAAACCATTAAGTTTCAAGTAAAGGGTCACGGCTCATTCAAAGTGTCTATGACATAACCAGTGCTGATGCGTTTCAAACATCACAGAGAAGCAAAATATATACATGTGAGCAAATATGCTTCATATCAAATCTGTGCTCAAAAAGATCTTCTATAAATAATAATATTAATGTTTTTCCCTCTCAGGATCTCTTGACCTCAACCTCCACCTGCTGCAGAAATCATGCAGGAATAACATCAGTACAACAAGCCTTGAGAGCTGCTGAAATCCACCGCAGTGGACGAAGACGACAATGACACACTGAAAATAGTCTGAGTGTTTCTGATTCTTCATTTATTAGCTGGTGGTGATGTTGCATATTTTTGTTTCTAAAAGCCATAATTGGGAACAATGTTTTCTTCTTAACATATTTAATACAGTGTTATTGTCAGAAGTGTTGAATCTAAGGCTTTAATTGTCTCTGTAAATGTGCTGGAGCTGTTCTGGTTTCATGTGCTCCTGAAGCAGATCTGAGTATGTATGGAGCTCCACCTGTAGAGGACGCTGTTGAGTTACATCCTGAAAATCATGTAAAGCCAAGAGGTCAAAGTCATCCAGCCTGAAGCATCTTCTGTGTGACGCTGCTGGAATGACATTGATGGTTTCACCGCATGTGCTCATTAGTTACTGAAATCAATAAAATATCAATATAAATGTCTGTAGCCTGTCTGCATGATATTTTGCAGGATCTTTTTATTGTGTTTGAATCAGCTGTTTTATTAGTGGATGACCTCAGTTCTCAAGTTCAAACAGGTGTTTGAGCAGAATAACCACAGGTGGAGTTCATCACATGCAGTGACATGCAGACATGTTGGAGTACACCTTTATTACTTGGTGAAAGTGTTTTTCAAATGCATAGCCCTAAGTATGAACACTAGTAGTCATGATTTCTGTCTGGTCAAGAAAGTTCTGCTGCTCATATGATGCTGCTCATATGTCACGTGACAGCTGTGACTGACATGTGCTGATGAGCTCTGGTTGCCATTTCTATCTCATACACCACGGGTCCCCCCTCCAAGTCAAATCATCATTTTGTGCTGGCACGTTTCTACATTAACCCTAAACGGACAAACTGCTCTACAAGAGTGCGTTTCATCACTATGTTGTTCTTCTAAATCGTTGTTTTTTTTAGAGGCAGATTGCATCATCACAACGTTGAATAAGCATAAAGAAGAAGTAGTAGTAGCAGTAGTAGTCGTCTGGTTTATTAGAAGCAGAGACCGTTCTTTGTTAGAAGTAAGAAGAAACCTCATTGCTTGACTGGCTAACATACTCTCTGCTGTCTCAGACGACAACATCTTTGACTTGTGTCGGCCAGACGGCCACCGTAGCTTCTCTATTTTGTTTCAAAAGGGAGGGCTGAGCTGCCGTTGGTTGCAGTTCACAACCTCACCGCTAGATGTCGCTAAAATTTACAGGCTGCACCTTTAAATAATGGACAAAACAGCACAAGCACATAAACACAGTGCACAAGTGAATTACAGCACAGTGACAAAGCTCGCACGTAAAATATAAACCTGCAGAAATAACAAATCCCAAAGTTGAGCACAAAAATGATAGTGCACACAAATCAGCATGTTGCAAGGAGAAATAACAAAACTGCGTGTCCTGACGGGTATTTGACCACAAGCGCGGGTTCCGTTCTGCACGTGCTCGCAGATCTGGGCTGAGTTAGGGCCTGTCCAAAAACCAACACTGCGGTCTTGGTAACTAGAGAGTGCACGTGAATCAGTGGTTCATTTGCAACTGCTTTTTATCACTTAATTAGCAGCTCCATAGGTACTAAATTGTGTTGTTACAACCCGAATTCCAGAAATGTTGGGACGTTTTTTTTTTTAAATTTGAATAAAATGAAAACTAAAAGACTTTCAAATCACACGAGCCAATATTTTATTCACAATAGAACATAGATAACATAACAAATGTTTAAACTGAGAAATTTTACATTTTTCTCCACTAAATTAGCTCATTTCAAATTTGATGCCTGCCACAGGTCTCAAAAAAGTTGGCACAGGGGCAACAAATGTCTGAAAAAGCAAGAAATTTTGAAAAGATTCAGCTGGGAGAACATCTAGCAATTAATTAAGTTAATTGATATCAGGTCTGTAACATGATTAGCTATAAAAGGGATGTCTTAGCGAGGTAGAGTCTCGCAGAAGTAAAGATGGGCAGAGCTGTGAAAGAGTGCGTAAAAAGATTGTGGAATACTTTAAAAACAATGTTCCTCAATGTCAAATTGCAAAGGCTTTGCAAATCTCATCATCTTCTTTGCATAACATCATCAAAAGTTTCAGAGAAACTGGAGAAATCTCTGTGCGTAAGGGACAAGGCTGAAGACCTATATTGGATGCCCGTGGTCTTCGGGCCCTCAGACGACACTGCATCACTCATCGGTATGATTGTGTCAATGACATTAATAAATGGGCCCAGGAATACTTCCAGAAACCACTGTCGGTAAACACAATCCGCCGTGCCATCTGCAGATGTCAACTAAAGCTCTATCATGCAAAAAGGATGCCATATGTGAACATGGTCCAGAAGCGCCGTTGTGTCCTGTGGGCCAAGGCTCATTTAAAAGTGGAAAAGTGTCCTATGGTCAGACGAGTCCAAATTTGACATTCTTGTTGGAAATCACAGACGCCGTGTCCTCCGGGCTAAAGAGGAGGGAGACCTTCCAGCGTGTTATCAGCATTCAGTTCAAAAGCCAGCATCTCTCTATGGGGGTGCATAAGTGCATACGGTATGGGCAGCTTGCATGTTTTGGAAGGCACTATGAATGCTGAAAGACATATAAAGGTTTTAGAGCCACATATGCTTTCCTCCAGATGACATCTATTTCAGGGAAGGCTTTGTGTATTACAGCTGGACAATGCAAAACCACAAACTGCAGCTACTACAACAGCATGGCTGAATTGGCCTGCCTGCAGATCTTTCACCTAAAAATATGTCAAAGATGACCACAAACTCTTCAGCAGCTGGAAACCGTAGCCTGTAGCAGCCATCAAATTTGAAATGAGCTCATTTTGTGCATAAAAGTGTAAAATTTCTCAGTTTAAACATTTGTTATGTTATCTATGTTCTATTGTGAATAAAATATTGGCTCATGTGATTTGTTTTCATTTTATTCAAATTTAAAAAAAGTCCCAACATTTCCAGAATTCGGGTTGTAAATTGTGTTGTCGGATCGACTGAAAAGACATTTATAAGTTAATTTTAAAATGCAAAGTATTCAGAATCAAAGAAAGCTCTATAAATACTTGCATTTTTACAACACTGTATGTGTCCCATTGGGTAATCAAAAGTTCCACACACACTTGCAGTCTTCACACCCACTTGAACACTTAAAATAAGGAAATACATCAAATAAGGAAATACGTCATGTAAGTAGACAAGTGAACAACCATCACAAAACAAAAAAAAACAGTCGTGGATCATCCAGATAACCACACAGTAATAAGAATCAAGGGTATGTAAACTTTTGAACAGGGTCATTTTTATAAATTCTGCTATTTTTTTGTCTTGTGGACTTTATGTAAACAACTGTTATGTGAAATTAAGGTCAGTACTAAAAAAATAACATGCAATTTTCATGATCCTTCTTATTTTGATAAAATGATTAACATTATTGCAGATTCTGCAAGGGGTATGTAAACTTTTGAGCTCAACATGTATATAAACCACACGGTATTAAAGATACAGCTCGCACAATGGGTCCAAGTAAAGTCGTTTACAAATGTGTCAGCTGCAGCTTGGTATACGCAACAATTGAAGATATTAGAAAACATGTTTGTTGTAAGAGTTTTATAGTAAAGGCTCTGAAAATACTTCAAATAGAACACAAAGAATGGCCTTCTCAGCTGCCATAGTTGCAACTCTTGTGTCATCAGAGCAGGGTGTTCAACGCACCACCATTTGCGTTTAAAAAATGTTTTGCAACGTTTTGTCGGGAATGAACGAAGCTCCTCTGTTGGAGTAGAATTGGCTAGGTGGTGGTGTTGCAAAAAAAAACAATAATTGCAATAAAGCAGATACACAAGAATGAAATATGATACAAGAACAAAAATACAATTTAGTAAAGTAATAATGGTTACTGACCATTTTATTGAAAGTGAAAGAAATACAACAGAAAGGCAGTTTCACAGACACTTGATATCAGAATAATAGGGTGAATCAGGGCAATCTACTGTGATTTTCACTTCAACACTTCAGACGAATAAATGAGACGCATGATAACAGAATAAGATCATATTATCATAGTGCTGTTTAAGATGGAGCAAATCATGAACACATCAGAGGTTTGGTGTCCCAGATCACCCTAATTCACATTGTGAGAAACTGGATGTAAAAAATAACGACAATAATGAAAATAATGACAATATTAAATTTTCCTTCTAAGAAACTCATATGAACATCAGCTGGCAGAAATTATACATTCACAATAAAAATGATTCAATGAAATAATAGAAACAAAAACACAAGACTAAATAAAACCTAGTTCTTCTCACAAATCCCTTTCCTCTTGTCAGAGCATGGCACGTCATTCCAGTTGTTCCCGGGGTCATGTGTAGGGATCAGTTCAACACAGTCCTCATCTCCTTTGTTATTTGGCTCACCATCGGACCAAAACCTGAATATAATATTTCAGATTTTCAGTTACTCTGAACCCAAAATGTTCAAACAATATTAACAGCACCACAACAGCAGAGTAGTGCAGAAGTTAAAGCAAAAGTGAGAAGACTTTATCCATATAATGTACCCATGGGAAGTATATATAATATATATATATATTAGGGCTGTCAAAATAACGCGTTAATTTCGATTAATTAATCTGAGAAAAAATAATGCGTTAAAAAAAAAATAACACAGATTAATCCATTCCGTATTGACCTTTGAACCTGGAGCCATTCTAGCCACCATTCGACTGTAAAATGAAGGAGGGAGACGAGAATGCGCTGGCGCTGCCTGGATCATTGACTGGAACATTTACTTATAAAAAACGGCCTGATGGAAGTGTTGATAAAAATAAAAATTGAACTGGCACGGATCTTTTGCTATGTGTTTGATAACGCACAGGCGAGTAGCCTACCCAGAAGCTACAATGATATGACGCCACATTAAAGAGCGCCAAAACGGTATTTATTGCTTGAATTTCTTAATAAAATGGACAGAATTTGAAATCTAAGACTTTGTTCCATATCAAAAGCAACACAAAGCTTTAAGCCTATTGAGATTCATTGGATGGGAGGCGCACTGTAGCCTACTGTTTATTCATCAACTGAAAACAGTATAGCCTGGGATTTACGAATCGATATTGGTTTAATGAATGTGACCAAAACAGCAAGGAGACATTTTAATTGTTTATTAATAAAGTAATGTTTTCTGAATCAGTGTTGGCGGCAAAGATGACCTTGACATTGACTCTTATCATCTCCTCATGGACGCGCTTAGAGCGAGAATGCACATTTCATTCGGTTTATTCTACATAAACAGAGTAGCCTATTTCTTTTCGTTTTGAATTATTTCGTTTTCGTTAAAGTAGATATTTCATGCTTTCTATAGAAATATTTCGCGTGTCTGTGAGGCAAGCAGCCGCTGAGTTTCGGTTCATATAGCCTATAAGTCGCGCTCCAGTTCACGCGCCAGTGATCGCGCCCGCGTCTCCATGTCATGATTATATTTTCTGCTATATTTGCTTCTTATTTATTACATCCAGGCAATTGGTTGATGAAACATTGATTAAAATTAAGATACAATTTTTAAAAAACGAAATTCACTTTAAAGAAAGGCTTTCTATAAAACAAAACTTAATGAAGTGGTCAAAATCATGTCTGACCCACTCCATGTCTCCCGATATATTGTGCATCTTATGATGCATCTTACTCATGCTGTTCACTTTTCGTAATCAAATAGATGAATTTAAAACATAACATAGGACTATTTCAACATAAATATGAAACTACGTTTTCTTTAATGGCTACCAACACGTAGCCAGTAGGCTACAGTACAGAGAAATTTCACGTGTGAATTACCAATTCAAATGTGAACAAAAATAAAAGCAATTAAATGTGTTATTATAATTAAAAGATGGAAATTAAAATGACGGGTAATAATAGATTTTCAGTTACTCTGAACCCAAAATGTTCAAACAATATTCACAGCACCACAACAGCAGAGTAGTGCAGAAGTTAAAGCAAAAGTGCTAATATTTCCTTAGCATATTAGGTAAATGCTAATATTTCCTTAGCATATTAGGTCATATTGTTGATTGTTATGGCCATTATTTGAACAGTGAAAATAATAATAAAAGAGTTTTTGAACTTGAATTGAAATATTTAATACTTTCACAGCAAAAATTATGTATGTGATTAATTTAGATTAATTAATCACAGAGTATGTAATTAATTAGATTAAAATGTTTAATCAATTGACAGCCCTAATATATATATAAAATACTGTTGTCATAATTGTGTTTGTGGTAGAGCTGTATTTGATTTATGAAGGTTATCATTATCTAAATTTTAAATGAGAATTAAAATGACTTAAATCCACAGTGGTTCCCTTTCGATACTTCACTCGTACTGCGTATGGGGAAAAGTCTCCCTTTTTCCCCGTCACTGAAGCCTTTTTCAATAACGCAGTGTAACTGCATCGTCATTGGTTCACTCATAGACAAGTCGTTGAACCAATGACGGCGCGGCATAGCTGCGC
Source organism: Ancherythroculter nigrocauda (assembly GCA_036281575.1). Taxonomy (NCBI): domain Eukaryota; kingdom Metazoa; phylum Chordata; class Actinopteri; order Cypriniformes; family Xenocyprididae; genus Ancherythroculter; species Ancherythroculter nigrocauda. The sequence goes on along the minus strand of VTFQ01000460.1, from coordinate 437,676 downwards.
GACCTATGGCGAGAGAGCGTGCGAACTTTCCCGCCGAAATGGGCGGGGTAAAGGGCTATATAAGCAGGCGTTTCGCCATAGGATTTCAGTCCTTTCTCCTTCAGCGACGACAACGCATCTCTTCGCTGATCTCCGCCTGAAGCCTGAGGAAGCCCGCCGCCTTCGAGAAGCTCCCGCCGCCGTCTGAAGAGGCCCCGCAGCGGACCCAGCTGAACTCGCCAGTTGGAGACAGCGCCGGCGCCCTCGCTGACTGCCGCCCCGAGCGCCGTCCTCGAGACGCCCGCCTCCCGCTCCCGCTTCCGGCCGCCTTCTCAGCGTGTCTCCTGCCGCCATCCGGTGTGCCCTTTGAAGAGCTTCCCGCGGCTTATTGCCGCTCTAGTAGCGTTTCCTCAGCGGTTCTACCGCTCTAAAAGAGCTTCCGCGGCCCTCGCCGCTCTAAAAGAGCCCCCACAATCGCCGTTATAACGGCGCCGCCGTTGCTGCAAATGCCGCGCCACTCTTGTGGCACGTGCAGAGCCCCTCTGCACGATGATGTCGGACACAGCGAGTGTATCGCGTGCCTGGGCAAGTCCCACGCCGACGGCGCGCTCGCTGGAGCCTCATGCCCGCACTGCGAGAGCATGAGCCTCGGTTCTCTGCGCTCGCGGGTCGCCTTCTTCACTGAAGGCGATCTCGCCGCTCGCGCCCTCCCGTCTCCTTCCTCCCGCGAGCCGGCCAGGAAGAGACAGCGGGGTAGAGCGACTCAGCGCCCGGAGTTGTGCGAGCTCACGTCGGCCCAGCCCCCGCGTGCCTCGCCTTCTCCCCCGAGAGAACATTCTCCCGTCATGTTCTCCCGACCTGAGCAGCGTCCCTCTGCAGATGCGAGCGACCTCGTCTCGTTTGGAGGATCTGACGAAGAGCCGGACAACTCCATGTCGCTTGCGGCTTCTGAAGCGGAAGGATGGGCTGGTGAGCCGGACGACCCTGCTCCCCCGCCTCCTCTGGAGCCCATTGATCACGGCCAGGGTATGGATGCCGAGCTCTTCCGCATCCTATCCAGAGCAGTGGAAGAGCTGGACCTCGACTGGGCCCCTCCGGAGGAGCCATCGCGTAGCCGCCTGGATGAGTGGTTCCTGCCAGGCCGCCGCCAAGCCCCTCGCCAGCGTTCCGCTCCATTTTTTCCTGAGGTGCACGAGGAGCTTACGAAGTCGTGGCGCGCTCCGTACTCCGCCCGCCTCCACACAACACATCGTCAGCGCCCTCGCCCTGCTAAGCGCCAATCTTCCTTCCCGAGACGCCAGGGACCCCGGCCCAAGATTGTGCTGGACCCGGTGCCTCCGAAGACGTCCTGATCCAGCAGGAAGGAAGAGGGTTGGGGAATGTCCCGTTGCGACCGGACCACCCCAAAAGCTCCCTCGTGCAGTCTCCCCTCCGCCTCGTTTAATTCCGGGCGTGGGAGAAATGCTCTGTGTTGTAACTGGGCCCACACATGTTGCGCCAAAACAAAACGCTGTTTTCATGGCGAACACTATTTTACTTCCTCAAAAAGAGAGCAAATTTCCTCTTCCACCTCCTTCGGTGTACGGCCCCCTACCCGGCGGCCTGTCATCCGACATCATTCAACCCCTTGTCACTCGGGCCGAGGCCTGGCAGGCCATCCCCGACGTGTCAAGCTGGATCCTCGGGATCATAAAGCAGGGCTACTCGCTCCAGTTTGCACGACGGCCCCCTCGCTTCGGAGGGGTGCTTCAAACCTTGGTGAACCCGGACGACGCTCCCGTCCTCCGGGCCGAGGTCATGACCTTGCTGAAGAAAGGGGCTATAGAAATAGTTCCCCCTTCAGAGAGCGAGTCAGGCTTTTACAGCCGTTACTTTCTGGTCCCCAAAAAGGATGGCGGCCTCAGGCCCATCCTAGATCTCAGACTTTTGAATCGCTCCCTCATGAGACGGAAGTTCAAAATGCTGACGCTGAAGCAGATCCTCGCACAAATTTGTCACGAGGACTGGTTCTGCTCGCTGGATCTGAAAGATGCATATTTTCACATCCAGATAGCCCCCCTTCACAGACGATTCTTGAGATTCACGTTCGAGGGGGTGGCATACCAATATACAGTCCTGCCCTTCGGGCTGTCCCTGGCTCCTCGCACTTTTACCAAGTGCATGAACGCGGCGCTTTCCCCTCTGAGACAGATGGGAATCCGGGTTCTGAATTACCTCGACGATTGGCTCATTCTGGCCCATTCGCGAGTCGAGCTGGAAAACCACAGATCCGTGCTCCTCAGCCATCTCCAATGCCTGGGTCTCAGGGTCAACCTAGCCAAGAGCTCACTGCTCCCCAGCCAATACATTTCGTTTCTGGGGGCAGTTTTCAACTCAGTCCGCATGACGGCAGTAGTCTCGCCAGAGCGCACCCTGGCCATACAGCAGCTCGCGGCTTCCGTCAAGAACAAAGCCTATCTTCCTCTGAAGCTCTTCCAGAGGCTCTTAGGGCTGATGGCTTCCGCCTCCCCAGTTCTGCAGCTCGGCCTTCTTCGGATGCGGCCGCTGCAGTTTTGGCTGAAATCCCGGGTCCCCCCACATGCATGGCGGCACGGCCGCTTATGTCTCAAGGTCAATCGGGCCTGTCTTTTAGCCCTGAAACCTTGGATGAACCCTGCTTGGTTCAGTCTTGGGGTACCCCTACAGGCGGTGTCACGAAGGACGGTGCTCTCGACGGACGCATCCAACTCAGGTTGGGGGGCTCTGTGCGAGGGCAGACCGGCCTTCGGCTCGTGGTCCCACGAAGAAGGCCATCTCCATATCAACTGCCTCGAGATGTTGGCAGTGATGAAAGCCCTACAAACGTTTCAAGTTCACTTGACGGGACGCCACGTCTTAGTCCAATCGGACAGCATGACCGTGGCGTCATACATAAATCACCAGGGCGGTCTTTCGTCCAGCCATTTATGCGCTCTGGCGAAACGTCTTCTGGAGTGGGCAATACCAAGGCTTCGGTCGCTCAGGGCGACTCATATACCTGGCAAAACCAACCTGGGTGCAGATATGCTATCACGGAGCAACGTCCCCTCAGACGAGTGGATGCTCCATCCCCAGATGGTCCTCAAGATTTGGGAGCTCTTCGGGAGAGCAGAGATAGACCTCTTCGCCTCAGAAGACAACTCTCATTGCCCAACATATTTTTCAAAGGAAGTCGATGCGCTGGCCCACACCTGGCCCAGCACACTCCTTTACGCATTTCCCCCGATCGCACTGATCCCACAGGTCATCAGGCGAGTCAAGGAAGACAGACACAGAGTCCTTCTAGTGGCCCCGCTCTGGAGGAGCCAGACTTGGTCCTCAGAGCTGTTCAGGCTCTCCACGGTAGCCCCGTGGCCGATTCCCCTGAGACGGGACCTCCTCTCTCAGGCGAACGGAACAATCTGGCATCCCCAGCCAGAGCTCTGGGCTCTACACCTCTGGTCCCTCGATGGGAGCCGACTGACCTTCCCAGGGACGTACTAGAGACCATATCTCAGGCGAGAGCCCCGTCCACGAGACGCCTCTACGCCCAGAAATGGTCTGTCTTTGTTGATTGGTGTTCCACACGCAACATAGACCCCGTGGAGTGCGACGTATCTCCGATACTGTCCTTCCTCCAAGAGCGTACGTAGCAGCCATCTCAGCGTTCCATGCTCCTATCGCTGGCCAGTCAGTGGGTCGGAACAACCTTGTGGTTCGTTTCTTAAGGGGTTCTAGGCGATTAAATCCTCCTCGTCCCCTTACTGTTCCCACTTGGGACCTCTCTTTGGTCCTTAGAGCTCTCAAAGGAAAACCCTTCGAGCCGCTGAGTTCAGCCGACCTCAGGCCTTTAACCCTGAAAACCGCTCTGCTACTTGCACTAGCATCGGTCAAGTGTGTTGGCGATTTGCAGGCCCTCTCTGTGAGCCCTGCATGCCTCGACTTTGGGCCTAATGACTCTAAGGTCGTACTGAAACCTAGGCATGGCTACGTCCCTAAAGTGCTCTCTACTCCGTTTAGAGCTCAGGTCATCTCGCTCTCTGCTCTTCCTCCCTCCGCGGATGAACAGGAGCTGGAGTTACTCTGCCCTGTCAGGGCATTGAGGACCTATGTAGAGCGATCGCAGCCTTTCAGGCAGTCAGATCAGCTCTTAGTCTGTTTTGGTGGCCGCACCAAAGGGTCTTCGGTCTCAAAGCAACGTCTCTCGCGTTGGATAGTCGACGCGATTAATCTCTGTTACTCCTCACTGGACATTGAATGCCCCTTAGGAGTTAGGGCCCATTCCACTAGAGGAATGGCTTCCTCCTGGGCCTGGTCTAATGGAGTTTCTATTAAAGACATCTGTGAGGCGGCCGGCTGGTCCTCGCCGTCCACTTTTGTCAGGTTTTATCATCTGGACGTTCCGGCCTTACAAGCCCGGGTCCTCTCGGTGTAACCAGGCGGCCTCTTCGAGTTCTGCCTCTCACCGATCAGGAGTTAGCTCCTTTTGTAGTGTAACAAGGGTTTACGACGGCGAAACGTTGAATTCGTTCCCCATACGCAGTACGAGTGAAGTATCGAAAGGGAACGTACTCGGTTACTAACGTAACCTCGGTTCCCTGAGATACGGAACGAGTACTGCGTTACTTGCCGTGCCACGAGGCTGCGGCTTCAGTGTCGTCGCTTCAGTCGATTGGCCTGAAATCCTATGGCGAAACGCCTGCTTATATAGCCCTTTACCCCGCCCATTTCGGCGGGAAAGTTCGCGCGCCCCCATACGCAGTACTCGTTCCTTACCTCAGGGAACCGAGGTTACGTTAGTAACCGAGTACGTTTTCTGAGTGTTTCGTTACTTACCCTTGATTCAGTGTTGAATTATCCACCCATATCATTCTGCCTTCATTCTCAATGTCAGACAAACCAATCCACACTCTCTCCTTAGCAAATGAAGATATGAGTCTCTGTGTGTGAATGAAAACAGGAATAAGTGTGATTCCTCTCATTCATGAACAGACTCTCACACAAACTCACCTGCTTCTCTTCAGTTTTGATAATGACCAGATCAGCTCCTCGATCCCTGCAGTACTTCCTGCTCTCAGACCAGCTCTTCAACTTATTGGATTTGAAAAAAAACCCTGGACCACACAGATTTCCTTACATATCCACTTTTCAAAACTGTATGCAAATGCAGTAAACATGAAGAGAACTAGAAAAAATAAATTTAGATAAATTACTTAGATAAAACAGTTGTGTACTCACTCAAAAGTTCATCACTCAAAGATGTGACTTTGCTTTCTAACTGCAGATTCTTCTGACTCAAAGCATCAAAACTTCTCTGTAACTGACTTTTCTCAGCAGAGAGATTATTGACTCTGGTCTCTAACTCCAGTTTCTTCTGTGTTAGATCAGTGTAATTGTCCTGTAAGCTGTTGATGGTCTGATTGATCTCTTCAACTGTGTTCTTGTAACTCTTGAACAGAGATTCTCTCTCTGCTGTGATGAAGATGATGATGACCAGCAGAAGAACACAAATGAGCCCTAGACACACTGTCATCAACACCAAACACCTACTTCCTCCTGACAAAAAGAGAAAACACAAACATATCAGTGAATACCTGTCCTGTTATTACAAAAAAAGGATTCAAAATTATTCAAATCAACCTTTTAATCTGCCTTTGTCTTTAGATAATGCTGTAATGAGAGCTTTTACAGTATATTCTTTTACAAGTGAAACATTGCTACTGTAAAGAAGAACATACTGAAAAAGTTGTTGTGTACACACTAATCGGGCATATAGCACCTTCCTAATATTGTGTTGGTCCCCCTTTTGCTGCCAAAACAGCCCTGACCCGTCAAGGCATGGACTCCTCTAGACCCCTGAAGGTGTGCTGTGGTATCTGCACCAAGATGTTAGCAGCAGATCCTTTAAGTCCTGTAAGTTGCGAGGTGGAGCCTTCATGGATCAGACTTGTTTATTCAGCACATCCCACAGATGCTCAATTGGATTGAGATCTGGAGATTTTGGAAGCCAAGTCAACACCTCAATCTCGTTGTTGTGCTCCTCAAACCATTCCTGAACCACTTTTGCTTGGCAGAGCACATTATCCTGCTGAAAGAGGCCACAGCCACCAGGGAATACCATTTCCATGAAAGGGTGTACATGGTCTGCGACAATGCTTAGGTAGGTGGTACGTGTCAAAGTAACATCCACATAGATGGCAGGACCCAAGGATTCCCATGCAGCAGAACATTGCCCAAAGCATCACACTGCCTCCACTGGCTTGCCTTCTTCTCATAGTGCATCCTGGTGTTATCCCTGCAAACAAGCTTGAGAATTTGCTCATTTGCAAAACTTTGACCCCTCAGCACTGGCCCTGCATGTGCAGCCCTCACTTAGCCTCCAGGAATCCTTAGCACTGTTTTATAGAAAATAATAAAGTTTGAAGTCACCATTATGGAGGTAAGCGCTTGCTTTTGTTGGGCTCTTGACCCTTGACTACTTAACTTTAATGTTGTCACGGAATGGAGGTATTAAAGACAGCAGACAGCAATCTGCGTAGATTGGAAGCAGGTTGGGGAAACTGAGCAAACTGGTCAGGTGGCCTGGGTGACACAGGCTCAGCAGGAGGCCAGCCTAAAACAGACCGGTCAGGTGATCGCAGGGTGGCGCAGGCCGATCAGGAACCCCAGCAGGAAACCAGGTCGGGACCGGAGGGACAGACCAGGGAGGCTCCATCTGGCCTGGAGTTCTGGCTGAGGGCCAGGGTGGTGCTGGAGGATTGGACCAGGTGGGCTCCAGCAGGTCTGGACTCCTGGCTGAGGGCCAGGTCGGTGCTGGAAGCATGGGTGGAGCCTGCTCGACAGACATCAAGGGCAGTATTGACAGGGCAAGAAGCCTGGGTGGCGCCGGCAGGGCAGAGAGCTTGAGTGGCGCCGGCAGGGCAGAGAGCTTGGTTGGCGGCAGCGGCACTGCAAGGAACTTGGGCGTCGCTGACAGGGCTAGTAGCTTGGGCAGCATAAGAACGGCCACTGGGGTGGCCTCCGGGCCTACAGCGGGCTCTGGGAAGGCCTCTGGGCTGGCAGCGGGCTCACGGGTTGGAGCGGCCTCTGGAGCAGACTCACGGGCTGGAGACTCAGGCGTGATGGCCATTCAGGCTGAAAACTCAGGCGTGGCGGCCATTCGGGCTGGAGACTCGGGCGTGGCGGCCATTCGGGCTGGAGACTCAGGCATGGCGGCCATTCGGGCTGAAGACTCAGGCGTGGTGGCCATCATAGCTGAAGTCCCCAGACTTGACCCCATCGCAAAGACGCCAGCCGCTCGCACTAAACAAAGCGGTGTGTCCTCCAGACTCGATGCCAGTCTTAAATACCTATGGACCACCCTAATGTCTTCATCGGCAACAATCTCAGCTACTAGGAACTGTGACTTGGTATCCATGATGGTTGAAGACTCTGGCATGAGTGTTACTGTATCGACTCCCTCAGTCATTACTGAGCCTCTCAGTTCCAGTGCAAGACCCTTGTAGCATTCCAACGTCCAGTTAGGGTCCCATAGTGGCATGCGTGAACGGAGCGGCTCTGATATCCCCCCCAATCGAGTTGAAGCTGTTTCCTCGAGCCCCTCCACAGCGGACAGCAAGCCAAATACACTTAACCTTATTAGCTTAAAGATTTTATGAGGAAACAAACTCGTGAATCAATGTTATTCACTTCACCTGCAGTGGTCATGTTATGCCTGATCGGTGTAGATGTTAATACATTAAATATAAAGGCAGAAACACTGACAAATTGTTCTTAGAAAAATTATTTGATTGTATCTCACTTCCTCAAACATTAGTGACATCTTTAACAACACCATCTCTGATTTAAAGTAATTTTCCACTTACTATGCTTTTCATGTTTTCCTTCATCCTGTCCGTGATTCAGTGTTCGAGGTTTAAATGTGTCCTCAGTATTTCTCAGTCCAACATTTTGATAAACAGGGTCTAATTCCATATTTGGCTCTTATGTTGGACAGCACGTCTTCACGGATGAGCTGTGATCTTCAGAATGAGTGGTGTTTTTACAATTAGTGCTAAACTTAAACAGGAAGTGATTTCATTTCACACTTGCCTTCAACAAGAATAAAGTTTTGCAGTCCAACTTAAAAACTCCCTGCAGATTTAAACTACTATGTTTGTGTATTGAACATTCAAACATGCTATCAACTTCAAAAGCCAACAAGAGGAATCTGTGACCATCAAATGGACTCAAACACCCTTAAACAGCCCAAACTAGACCTTTGTGTTGATGATGCAGGAAACAGCAGCACCTAAAAACAGTACAAACAAAACAATGTTAGTTTGTGTTGTGTTGTGTTGTGTTTTATTCAGCCTGTCCTCTGCTTTTGTTCAGATCAATGTGAAAACAATTTTTACACAGATCTTGTGATTTTTTAAGCCTTTTTTGTGTCTTAAAAACGGCCGTTGCTAACAATTTGCTAAAAGGGACTACTTCCTTTGGGGACTTTAGACGTCATCATGACAAACAGGACATTTGGACAGCATTTCTCATGAAAAAGTGGATAAGAACTCATAAACAGCGCAGATCATAATCAGCGAGCATGTTTTTTTTTTTTTTTTTTTTTTTTTTTTTTAAATAAAGTTGTTTTTTAGATGAAGTTTGAGGAAGCTTGGTGGTGGTGACGTTGATCCGTGACCATGGTGTGCTGTAGTCCGTTTATAGCCTACTGTTAGCTTTTTATATCTGTCGACTTTATTTAGGTTTCAAAATCTATAAATGTTGTGTTAACTTGTAAAGATTATCTTGATAGACAAAGCGTGTAATTGTCATAACCCTTTGTTAAACACAGAGCTTATTTTTTGCGATTTTCCAAAAGTCAATGGGAAAAATGCATGGGCTTTCGATCGAGGGAACCCGTGCGGTGCTAACTTCTGGGTTGGCAAAACAAAAACACGTCATCCCTGAGGTACTCTATAGAGTGCCTCAGGGATGACGCAATTTTGTAGGCAAAACCCGGAAGCGAGTTAGCATTTTAGGACTTCCGGTTCCAACGCCGTAAAGTCTATGGGTTTTTTGAATGGGTTTTTGCTAAATCGCCTGAAATAAGGTCTGTGGTTAACAAAGCCTCTAAATACTTTCACGTTTTGATCTATGACATAAAACACACCAGTTATAACCCACTTGTGATTTTTTAAACTTTTACTGTGTCTTAAAATCAGCGGTCGCTAACAAATTGCTAAAAGGGACTACTTCCTTTGGGGACTTTAGACGTCATCATTAAAAACAGGACATTTTGACAGCATTTCTCATGAAAAAGTGGATAAGTATTCATGACAGCACAGATCGTAATCAGCAAGCATATTTATAAATAAAGTTGTTTTTAAATAAAGTTTGAGGATGCTTGGTGGTGGTGACGTTGATCCGCGACCATGGTGTGCTGTAGTCCGTTTATAGCCTACTGTTAGCCTTTTATATCTGACCACTTTATTTAGGCTTCAAAATCTATAAATGTTGTGTTAACTTGTAAAGATTATCTTGATAGACAAAACGTGTAAGTGTCATAACCCTTTGTTAAACACAGAGCTTATTTTCTGCGATTTTCCAAAAGTCTATGGGAAAAATGCATAGGCTTTCAACCGAGGGAACCCGCGCGCTGCTAAGTTCCGGGTTGGCCTACAAAAACGCGTCATCCCTGGGGCACTCTACCCAGCCAGCAGAGCCATGTGGGGCCCAAATGGGTTTGACCTGGGCTATCTAACTGGGACCCAGCAAGTTTTGCACCCAGTTTCCATGTAGGCCCCACATGGATTTGCCCAGATGAAATGAACACTGCTTAGTGTGCACACTACAGGCTGTTTAATGTAACACTTAATCAGTGTTGGAGGTAATGAGATAATTAAGTGATTGAATAATGATTTTGTATTAGTGAAGAACACCTGCTGTTAACAAGCATAATCACTGAAGGAAAGAGAAACACAAGAACTACTTCCAGCCACAGCCTTGGATGAAATCAACTGAAGATAAAATACATTACATCTCTCAAGATCTGATTAAACAACTCCACAAACAACATTAGCTTCACTTATTACTAACCAGACTGACTTTATTTCTGTCAGACATCTACAGAAGTTCGTATTAAGAATTAAGAAGAGGCTTAGATGTTGATTACTTATTTGAAAGTAATAGTTTGATTTGATGTTACCATTGTGGCAATCAGTGTGTGCTTTAGTCAGGCTCTTGACTTTTTAAACATTAGTTTTTCTCTTGACAGCTGTGTCTGTTTGTTATGGCGAGAACAGCAAGAGAAAATATAATCAGATGCTGTAAGCTGATTGATGATAAGAATATAGTCATCATCAGTGGCGTAGCGTCTGGGCATGCAAGGTATGCACGTGCATATGGGCCCGGGCGGATTGGGGGCCCGCTATTACGGGCTTAACCCCAAAGTATAATTTGGGCGTCCACGCGCCATCCGCATCGCGAAATTTTCGTCATCAGGAGGGTTCGCGGACGTCCGCACTCCGCGTGCAGCCCAGTTTTTGTGATGGCACGGACAGTGTGTGTACTGTACAACAGCCCATGCGAGAGTGAATAGAGTGCTTGAAAACAAAAGTCCACTAGATAGTGCGCAGTGCACACGCCGAACGCGTCTTTCTGCAGCTAAATACTTTCAAAGGCTCGCACGCGCATCTGTGCGAGAGACAGAAGCCGTGTACATGTTCATAAAAATGAAGTATAATAGAAAAAATGTTGTCAATAACTTTCTATAGCCTATCTATGTTAAATGTACTGAAAATCTTAATAAATGGACCATAAAATGATCCATGCCATGTCTTAGAGATGATCTATTGTATTTGACCGGTATTCGCTTTTCTGTCATTTTTAAAGTGGGTTTCTGAAACTTATGCATGCAGTAATGTCAGTAGTACAAAATTTCGAATGAGTCATATTGGTTTTCTGAAAAAACGACTACGTCTGCACATTTTAAGATACTGCACAAGATGTGAATAAATGTAACTCCTACACTCGCTGGGGTGGATAGGCCTACTTTATATTCAACGAAAAAAAATGCACATAAAACGTGATGGAAACAAATTTAGAGAAGAAACTTCTAGTAAATTTATTATAAAACATGTGCATTAAAAAAGTAGGCTATGTAACGGAATAATTCATTCATAAGGAGCGGATATAGTACTGTACACTCTAAAAAATGCTGGGTTAAAAACAACCCAAGTTGGGTTGAAAATGGACAAACCCAGCAATTGGGTTGTTTTAACCCAGTGGTTGGGTTAAATGTTTGCCCAACGTGCTGGGTAGTTTTATTTAACTCAACTGTTGTATAAAAATCACTGTATTGCTTGCTTAAAATAAACCCAAAATATGCTGGAAATTAACATTTATTAATATGTTTAATAAATGAGCATTTATTAATAAGATAATGAATAATAAACAATAAACATTTATTAAATTGCTTATTAATAAATGTACACCTTTTGATTATTATTGTTGCCTCTAGTAATTATGTGTCTGATTTTTAATTTCTCACCTATTTTGGATTCATTTTAAGCAAGCCATATAGTCATTTTTAATCAGTAGTTGGGTTAAATAAAACTACCCAGCAGGTTGGGCAAACATTTAACCCAACCACTGGGTTAAAACAACCCAATTGCTGGGTTTGTCCATTTTCAACCCAACTTGGGTTGTTTTTAACCAAACATTTTTTAGAGTGTAGTGCTGTTGTCATTCCTAGAAATGTTTTTTTTTTTTTTTTACCATTTTGTCTGCATATTAGTGATAATATCTTATTCATATTAAAGTCCTGGGCTCATTCATATAAGACGCACATTCTCCACCCCCCGCGAAACCGAGAGGGGCCCGTAAATTTTTTTTTGCATATGGGCCCGGGGCTGACTTGCTACGCCACTGATCATCATATATTGGCTTAAAGGGAATATTGCAGGTTAGAGCTTTAGTGATTCAATGTATAGAAAAATAATGTATGAAATAGATTTTCTTGAAAAAACACGCATAAATACGCTACATAGGCTTCTGGAGTCATTTTTTGTGAGAAAATTTTACTTCCGCATCTGAAAAATGCCCAATCGAACGTGACGTCAGTGAAGGGAACGCGATCAATATAAACTATAGACCTTATGTAGCTCCGCCCCTTTTCAGCGTTGCACTCGTTGTCTTTTGACTTCCGGTTTGTATTTCCACAGCGATATTACATTTATGAATGAACTGCTCGTTTTAAAATCTTCCCGACCTACTGACATTTGTTAAGACATCTGCTTTAAACATAACAATGCTCATGATAACTTTCATTAACTCTACAACAAGTAAATCCACTTAACCAACTAATTATTCTTTGACAGCGATGCCATAGAAATGTACAGAGCTACTGCAAAACGGAAGTTCAAAGACAATTTTATAAAGATGGCGGCGCGCTTGTTTCTCTGGTAAATAAGGTCTATAGGAAAACAATGGATCGCAATGACAGTTCGGACGCTGAGGAAATTGTAAATGCTTATTTATACTCGTATAACTAATCACAGCCATATTAGCCTGCTATGTGGTCAAGAGAGCAGGGACAGGCCAGAATTAGACAGAATAACAGTCAAAAGAGACAAATTGAGCTGTTGTGTGAGGAGAAGCAGTGGAGAACGGCAGCGACCGATGTTAGCTTATAGATTACATTACGACATGTGCTCAGATCACAATATTGTACAGATTATTATCATGAATCAGGCAATAGCAAAGCTATTGGTCATCTAGGAGTAACTGATTACTAATAACAGAAACGAATAAACTTTGATCAAGCATATGTCACACGCGTTAATATCCGTCCACACTAACGTTACGTGATATAGCCGTTTCTCATCACGACTGATTTGGTAGTTAGCAAATGTAATAATCAAACACAAAACTTAAAATGTGCACCGTAAGTCTTCATCGAGCTGCATCTCTGACGGATCCGTGATCATGTCTCCCGCCGGCGGCCAAACATATAGAGTGTTACTGTGTGTGTTTCATGTTATCCTTTATTCATTAATTCTGTGTTATGAGTTTATTCCGTGCCCATTCACTGATAGTGTGAGGAATCATGACGCCATGATTATGTAGTTGTGTGAACTTGAATGTAGGCCTATATATAAGTTTACATACATGGCATGCATGAAATTGGAGTATACATTATCAGCACATAATTCAAAACTGTTTTGTGTAAGTGTGAGACTGTATGCATGTGTACATAATTTGTATTTATTGGCAAGTGTAACACGAGTGTCTAAAGTTTCAAACCGCTGCATGATTAGAGCCTTTAGCAAGCTCAGCTGGCACAAATAAACTATGCAGCTTCTGAGTGAAAAAAACAACAAATGTTTGTTTAGACACTTTATACCAGTGAACCACAACTCCTCACAGGTGACACATACTTTCTAGCACATCTCCCACACATTAGTTTTCTGTCCACTGTGTCTCACAGACATGCAGCTGTCAGTGAGATTAGACTTTTAGCAGGTGTCTATATATAGTGCCGTTAAACAGATCACAATGACACGACAGCACTTCTGATCACGCTGTTTAACAGCCTATTGAAAACAAAGATGTACATTACATCATGACATGATTCAGACCTCCAAGCTGTCTGCTGTCCATCAGCAGGTCCAGACTGAACCTCAGCTGGTCTCAGAGGTGGCGAGAGGATTCGGACTGTGCTGCGAATGCCTGACAGTTTATGGCATATGTGCAAGTAGCTGGTTGGGTGAAGAAACTCTTATTAGAAAACCAGTTGAGGTGTTGACATTAACCACACATGTGAGGTCCAGAAGAGCACACTGGGAATCAGTAATTATGTCCACTTGAAAATAAAGTTCTAGAATGTTGAAAATGTTTAAAACAATGTTATGATGTTAAATTGAAACATTAAGATAATGCATTATTTTTAAGAGATTGATCATGTGATCTTTTGCATTCCATTGAAGCTTGAGATACTCAGCATGTCAAATTATACTGGAGAAGATGATCATCAGGTTTTGTTCATGCATCTCCTAAATTTCTGATACTACAGTAGCCTACTGATGTCCAAAAGTAATGTCGCATACAATAGATGGAAAGGGCGGGATTTATGACCTATACTGCATCCAGCCACCTGGGGGAAATCAAGACGCTTTAGCTTCACTTTTCAGTCTTTTCAGGCACACTGGATGATTTGAATGCGTTATCACTTTCCGAGAAGAGGGAGAAAATGACGGCCTGAGTGGCTTACAGAGCTGGGTAGATTACTTATGAATTGTAATCAGTTACTGATTACAAATTACATGACAAAATTTGCAATCAGTAATATAATTTCTTAGATTACACATTTTTGGTAACGTAATCTGACTACTTTTGGATTACATTTAGATTACATTTTTGTGCTAACCCTTATTTGATGTCACATATATTGTAGGATAATCTTGTACTATTTTGACAGATACAAAGAAAAAATATATTCCAAAAAATAGATTCTATTCACCAACAAGAACAGATTCATCGACAGATTCCTTTATAAGTGAAAATATAAATGTTAAAAAAAAAAGAAAAAAACAGGAGAATCAATGAATTGTGAACAACTTACTGCCATTGTGTAAACAATATAATAATGTAATACATAAAATCCGATTATGTAATCCAGATTACATGTAATCCGTTACTTCCCAGCTCTGGTGGCTTCAACATCCTGTCTGTCAGAAACAATAATGTGCATAATACAATACATAATGCATGCGAGTATAAATTTGTTTCTCACTCACTGAAATTGAATCGGAATGATCAGGGAATTGAGGGAAATACTTCACACTGCATGCTAAAGAGAATAAACGCCAATCCAGTTTGTCTGGGTTAGTGAACATTGTTCAACATGTAAATTATATTTTGATGGACATTTTTATGCACAAACTATGCATTCTAATTCTGACATTTCTGATTTGAATATTTTCATTAACTCTTTCCCCATGTGTGCTAAAAAAAAATGTTGCCAGCCACCGCCACCCTTTTTGATCATTTTCACAAGACTTTCATGGCCCCCAAAATTTATTGTTGTATGGATATCTGAACATGCAATAGCCTGTGTCAAAAGAAAAAAACAGAGCTTAAAAAAAAAAAAAAAAAAAAACATTTTCTTCTAGTTCCATGGATTCTTTTTTTGATCAACTCTTGAATGTGGGTAAGTTTCATAAAAAAGCAACATTTTGAACAAAAATGGAGAAAATAGAGTTTTCGTCAAAGACTGCACCCCGAGTACCCAAGCAACCGCATGGCAACACCTTAACAACCACCCCTAGTACCCTAGCAATCGCATAGCAACACACTAGCAACCACCCAAAATACCTTAGCAACCACATAGCAACACACTAGCAACCACCCAGAATACCTTAGCAACAGCATAGCAACACACTAGCAACCACCCCGAGTACCCTAGCAACTGCATAGCAACACCTTAGCAACCACCCCGAGGACCCTAGCAATCGCATAGCAACACCTTAGCATCCACCCTGAGTACCCTAGCAACCGCATAGCAACACCCTAGCAACCACCCAGAATACCTTAGCAACCGCATAGCAACACCTTAGCAACCACCCCAAGTACCCTAGCAAAAATGTAACTGCCGCTGTGTTCATTCTGTAAGTTGAATAGGGAAGGCGTAGGACATACAGCGCAAGCTTTTTGAAGAATACGGAAAGCGGAAGTACGTGCAAGGTGATCATTTGAGTTTATAAAGCATATACAGTTGTACTTTTTTTGAAAATGACCGATCGTTTCTCTAGATAAAACCCTTATTCCTCATCTGGTATCGTTTAAAGCCCTTTGAAGCTGCACTGAAACTGCAAATTTGACCTTCAACCATTTGGAGGCCATTGAAGTCCACTATAAGGGGAAAACTCCTGGAATGTTTTCATCAAAAACCTTAATTTCTTTTCGACTGAAGAAAGAAGGACATGGTCAACTTGGATGACATGGGGGTGAGTAAATTATCAGGAAAATTTTATTTGAAAGTGAACTAATCCTTTAATTTTCTATTCTTGAAACGAGTCCCTGTAGTCGTCTAATTTTATTCTCATTTACTGATGTAAGATTCAGGAACTTGACAGGTGATTTTTATAAAATGTAGTTTGATCACTCTTCTCAGTTGTTTAAAAGATTAAAGCAATTATCAGTTTGATAAAATGTTTAGTTTTCCAATAAAAGATTATATATTTTTACATGATTTATGTATATTATATATATACATGGCCATATTTAATTACCCCTTAGCAGATTTTGAACATGAACAGAATATGAGGGGAACATGATGTTACTCAAACATAGTTTATTCACTGCAATGCATTTTTAGGAGTATTTCTGTTCTGCAAATGAAAATATGTTCTCATGTACAAATACAGTGGTCAAAATGTAAACATTGCTGAAGAAAATCAACAAGTTATCATATTTTATATACTTCATTCAAGAACGTCATTGTGATTAGTCTTAAACAGAATGAGTTTCCTTTTATGAAAAGTGAATAACTGACTAAATAAATAATAACTAAGTGCAGATAACAGGCAACCAATTATTAAGATTAATAGCAAAGCAAACATCTCTCGACAAACCATGAAGTTTCAAGTAAAGGGTCACGGCTCATTCAAAGTGTCTATGACGTAACCAGTGCTGATGCGTTTCAAACATCACAGAGAAGCAAAATATATACATGTGAGCAAATATGCTTCATGTCAAATCTGTGCTCAAAAAACTAATAATAGTGTGTACAGTTGAAACGATCACATTCACAAGAATCAAAAGATGGCCTTCAACTAGCCCTCAATTATTTTTACATCTAAAAATATTAATTACTTGACATCTTTGTGCAAAAAGGATGGTTGTTGGTGATTGGTGAGGAAAATACACTTCTGGTGACTTGCAAAAGTACAGAGTTGCACAGCACTGCATGTGATCAAATAAAACAAACCAAACATCAGTCACTCACATTCAAAAGAACTACATTTTACAGCTGACATGTTAATGACAGGCAGGCTGGAGTGACTAGAATAACATTCTGGAGAGAATATAATAAACAATCATCTGAGTCATAAACAGATATCGTTTGGTCCACTCAAATTATTTTTCATCATTAAATCCCTGCAGCCCATATTTAAAATCAGGACAGAAAATCTGAAACCTTCAAATAACACCATCAAACACTGAACGGGGAATAAAACGACAATCAAATGCCAACAAATAGTGAATAGAAACAAGATATTGGAGATATTAAAAACAATACCAAATGTGTTTTGGTGTTGTAGTTAAATGTTTGGTCCTTGATTGTAGCCAGCATCAAAAAATATTTATATTATATTTAATGAATAACCTCTGTGTTTCATTTTTGTTCTCATATTGAATATAAAGGAATGCATGTAACTTCTTCCTCAGTTTTCCTCAAACTCTTCTGTAGTGGTCCTGTAGTGCTGGTTTGGGATCCGTTTCCTGCGGCCTCGTGTCTAATCCACTGATATAAACTGATCCTGGATCAGCCTCTACCTCAGTCGAGCAGAGAAGCAGCGCATGTACTCCGTCATCCAGCGCTCGTCCGCCATGCTCAGTGCTGATCTACGGGCCTTCTCCAGGTCGGCTGACCTCGCCCTCCGGTGGTCTGATGCTCGTCCACCTTTTTTAGACTCTCTTCGTGTCTGGACGCCCACGTCGGCCCGATGAATCTGAAAATGAATTCAGATTGCAGTTGCAGTTTCTCATTTGCAGTTTCCTACACTGATGAAACAATCACTTAACCCACTGAACCTTTGTATACCAGAGAAGGTAATCTCGCTTAAGGATATCACAGCTCTACGCTGAATAATTCACCGCTTCCACACGCAGTGTCAGATGTCACATGGTGCTTCATTCCACTGATTAGTACACAGCTGTTTAGCCACTTCAAAATTTACCTCTTTGTATGTATAATTTATTCAAATCTGTTAAAAACACACTCATGTTCACTTCTGCTACCCATACAAAGAAAAATAAAAAAATAATAAAAACAAATTTAGCCAAATATTTGCCATTATTTTAGGCCAAAATATTTGTGAACAGTGCAGCTTTTCATAATTTAAGTATATTTTATTATATATATATTATATTATATATTTTTTTAAATATTGAGCAGTATATATATTTATACAAACCAAAATTTATTCAGACACCTTGAACATTTCATTCATTAATACAGTTTATTCACTATAGTTTAAAAAATGGTAATAAAATATGACAAGATCTCATAGTTAAACTGTGTCAGAAAAAATTAATCTTAATTATGTCAGATAACACTTAAGCAAAACATGGTCAGGTCAAAGTGTCTGAATAATTTTTGGTTCCAAATTTTTATCAAATTTACCGGTAGTCCACTGAATAAAGAATTTTTGGGTATAATATGTCACAGTTTACTTTATTTTGCTATCCTCACTTACATAAATGAATTATAGTGTCCTGCACCCACTAGTAAAAATATCAAAAATATCTGAATGTCTGAATAATTTTTGGTTTGACTATATATATATATATATATATATATATATATATATATATATATATATATATATATATATATGATAAAATAAAATAAACCATCTGGCCAAAATACATGTTATAGCTAAGTAGCAATGCTTTTTATTATATTTGTTGAGCAATATAAATATATTTAGACATATTAAAAATTATATAAAATTAGATTTAAAAGTACATATGGCCACATAATATGAGGAAATATACTGAAAAACATCATATATTATATATATATAAAATCTCAGTTCACCAATACACAATACAGCAATAAATTAATAAATTAACAAAAAATATATTTTGTTATGAACTGCATGGCCACATATTATATATATATATATATATATATATATATATATATATATATATATATATATTAATTCTTTGATCAATTAAATAATAAAATAAATAATCTGGCCAAAATATATGTTTAAAGTAAAATATATTAGCTGCTTTTTAATATATATATATATATATATATATATATATATATATATATATATATATATATATGTTGAGCAATATAAATATATTTAGCTATATTAAAAATATAATAAAAAATAAAAAATATATTTAAAGATACATATGGCCACATAATATAAGGAAATATATTGAAAAACACACACACACACACACACATATATATATATATATATATATATATATATATATATATATATATATATATATATATATATATAAAATCTCACTTGGGCTATCAATAAAGCAATAAATAAATAAATTAACCAAAATATATGTTATTGTTATAAACTGCATGGCCACATATTAGTAAATATTGTGAAAAATATCAGAAATATAAAATATCAAAATATATTTTATTTTATTTTATTTTATATATTAGCAATATATATATATATATATATTGTCCATACATATCTAAAAATATTTTTCTGTTGTATGGGTAAAGAAGTTTCTCACCGCACATTTCTGAGATAATGATCTGGACATAATGTCACATTGTATAAAGTTCTCATCTAGATTTCATTGACTCTAATATCAGCTGTGACACAGAAAGCGGTGGTTACAGGCCTCACCTCTCCAGCAGACACAGATGCTCTAATATTTGGTGTTCTTCTTTCCCGGGTCTCCATGTGCCTTTCTGCCCAGTCAGGATGGATAAAAGACCGTCTGTTCTCACGGTTGGACGTCCGCTCCTTGGTGTTGCCCGGTGGTTGGCTCTTGGCCCTGGATGGTTTTCTTGATATGGATAAGTGGGATTCATCACTATCCAGCTCCTTATTAGGGTAGCATGGCTCTGAACGGGGCGCCCGGTATCTCTGACGTCGTTTTGGAATAGATTCTGATGGTCCGTTAGTGGTCACACCTTTGTGACCATTTTCTGTGATAAAAGAACAATGAATAATTTGATATGTTTGCTCACAAACTGAAACTTAATGATAGAACGATCACATAAGACATTAACCTACCCAAGGGAGCTGAGCTTTCCACGGTTGCACTAGTATCCGTGTGAACTTCTCCATTCACCTGTGGCTTCCAGGAGTTCAGAACCTCCGCAGTCTCGTTCTTGGACTCGGACGAGGATATGTAATGTCTGCCATTTGAGATGTTCACCTCTTGAAGTTTGGGACTGGATCTTCCGCTCGAGTCGGACCCGCTGTCCCATCCGTTCTCGAATAAGGGTCTGTGTGTCTGCTCCATCAGCCTCCGCGTCAGTCTGTACTTCACAGAGTCCTCATAACTTTTCGAGAAAGTCTCCCACTTGGGATCTCTGAACTTCTTCATGTATTCCGTCCGGATCTTCTTGGACATGATGTTGTTATTGGTAGACATTTCGCCCTGTTGATATAATGAGTCACCTACGGAATGAAGATTATAATGTAAAAGGCAGTCTTGTCAATGCAAGTACGCATACTTCACATGACCATCTGTTCTTCGAGTGTGGATTGCGATGATTTTGGGATTGCTTCCTTACCGTGAAGGAGGAGTGTATTGTGTTATTCCACTTCTTTAGCAGAGTAGGTTACAGCCCTGTGCCCACATTATTTATTTATATTCTTTACATAATACATAAGCCGATGTCACATCCGATCTTTCTAAAAGGATATTTTTTGCGTTCTTGTGATGTTTTTAATACATGTTTATCGTACGATTGTAATAATGCTGCGACATGTTCAAACACACATAATCATAATCTATCAAAATACACTGTATTAAAGAAAAACGCATTTTTTTTAATTAAGAAATTGGTCAAACCATTTTAAATATCAATCGATAATTTATTTATTTATTTTTTTTAAAAAGCGTCTGTTTTCGCTGGCAGCGCACTATGTTTACAGGTCTGTCTTCACCTGCCCTGAGTATGTATGTAAACATTGACTCGGATAAATGTAAGCGCTTTAAACTCACCTTCTCCTTTCTTTTCCGTTCCTTAGGTTTTAACGTTGGATAAACACGTGCATTTTTATTGTAACATCCTTACGAATTCCTAATGCATCTGTCCATCATTGTTAAGCGCCTGCTGCGTACTGGAAAAACAACCCTGACTGATATTACAGCTTTGGTGATTTACAGTGCGCATGCGCACACCTTCATACTTGGACTGCCTGAGGACTTGATGCGCAAGTACGCACGCACAATCCAATCCGAGCTTTAATTGATCCTAATTTCATTATAATCGACTACATCTGTTAAGAAGTTCATTATTTGTGGACTTCTCGCAATATTTTTTGTAATGGGAAAGGACTTATTTGAGAATATCAACTGTAAAGAGGTATATAATACTACTACGTTCTTATCATTACTAGCGACGACAGTTTCTCAGCGCGTGCGCAGGAGACTTGTCTGAGGAAAAAATTTCACCTCATTACACAATTTAAACAAAAAACTGATTTTGAGGTATGGAAAACAATTTTTGGATGCACAATAATTTTTCTGCTCGTATTGATTTTATCTCTATGCTGTTGGTTAAAACTGAACATGAATGACTGACAAACTTAGCTTGTAGTTACACTGATGGTATCAGGGTGGTACTTTGTCTTAAAAACATTTTTCTTTATAGCTAATAGTACAAATAGTGCAAACTGAATGAAAAAAAATATTCAGTAATATATTCAGTATTAAAACAGTAGGTAACACTTTATTTTATGGTCATTTAACTAGTTGTTTATTAGCACAATTATTACTAGAATATTGGATGTTTATTAGTACTTATTAAGCCCTTATTTTACTCTGTATGGCCATATTCTACATTCTTAATCCTACCCAATACTTAAAGGGTTAGTTCACGCAAAAATGAAAATTCTGTCATTTATTACTCACCCTCATGCCGTTCCACACCCGTAAGACCTTTGTTCATCTTCGGAACACAAATTAAGATATTTTTGTTTAGAAATCCGATGGCTCCGTGAGGCCTTCATAGGGAGCAATGACATTTCCTTTCTCAAGATCTATAAAGGTACTAAAAACATATTTAAATCAGTTCATGTGAGTACAGTGGTTCAATATTAATATTATAAAGCGACGAGAATATTTTTTGTGCGCCAAAAAAAAACTAAATAACGACTTATATAGTGATGGCCGATTTCAAAACACTGCTTCATGAAGCTTCGGAGCATAATGAATCAGCGTATTGAATCATGATTCGGATCGTGTGTCAAACAGCCGACGGCTGAAATCACGTGACTTTGGCGCTCCGAACAGCAGATTCGGCATGCCGATTCATTATGCTCCGATGCTTCCTGAAGCAGTGTTTTGAAATCGGCCATCACTATATAAGTCGTTATTTTGTTTTTTTGGCGCACCAAAAATATTCTCGTTGCTTTATAATATTAATATTGAACCACTGTACTCACATGAACTGATTTAAATGTTTTTAGTACCTTTATGGATCTTGAGAGAGGAAATGTCATTGCTGGCTATGAAGGCCTCAACAAGCCATCGGATTTCAACTAAAATATCTTAATTTGTGTTCTGAAGATTAATGAATGTCTTACCGGTGTGGAACGGCATGAGGGCAAGTAATAAATGACAGAATTTTCATTTCTGGGTGAACTAACCCTTTAAACTTACTAACTATTAATAAGCAGTAAATTAGCAGTTTATTGAGGGCAAAGTCGTAGTTAATAGTGAATATGTGTTCCCTATTCTAGTGTTACCAAACAGTACTATTATTCATTTTAGGTTTACAAGTACTCAACCTAATCAGGTAATGTACACCAAAAGCTAATAAAGATTATTATTCTTTTATGGAGTATAAACTATAAGACTGTCAGTGCTACTGTATGTATTGCTTAACTGTCCCATACACATTCATCCTCCATTAGAGCCCATTTAAACAGCCCTGAAGGTTTATAGTTGTCAGATTACAGACATAACAAGACTTCTCGCAGTGTTATTCATCTGTAAACCATCTGAGAGGAAGGGTAAATGTTTAGTCTGTCTCAGTGTGGGCTGAAACCCTGTCTTATAAGAGTACTGAAATGACATATTCATTGACAAATACCATGTTTAAAAACAGATTCTCAGTTTTATTTGTCTGCTGAAGTGTGATTTGCGTTGGTCATCAACTGGACCATGCGTACAGTGGAACGTATGGCACTGGAATCTAAGAGAGAGGCGTCCCAACAGCATTCGCCAAAATACCAAGCCATGGAAGTCAGTAATAAATACATTTGTGTGCAATAAGAGCGCTTGGTATTTTTCTCTCCCTTGACGTTAGTGTCCTTTTCTCAGTTTATGCTTCTTCTGCTCATTCCTGCGTCATTGCATAAATAACGGCTGTAGAAAAACTGTCCATAGGAGCAATGCACCATCGCTTGGTTCCTGAGCAGAAAGCAATGATACGGGCGCTTTGAGCCAGGCGCTTAGAAGCACTTGCGGTGGACGATGCTGGGGCCGGCCTCATCGTATTCCTGCTTGGTGATCCACATCTGCTGGAAGGTGGACAGGGATGCCAGGATGGAACCGCCGATCCAGACGGAGTACTTGCGCTCAGGAGGAGCAATGATCTACAGAGGAGGCGGAGGAGATCAATTATTACTCATAAAACCAATCTAGGTGGTCAAAACATGGAAAAACCCTCAACATGACTCATTGAGTATTATTGCTGTAGGCCCTTTTACCTTGATCTTCATTGTGCTGGGAGCCAGGGCTGTGATCTCCTTCTGCATACGGTCAGCGATACCAGGGTACATTGTGGTACCACCAGACAGGACGTTGTTGGCATACAGGTCCTTCCTGATGTCAATGTCGCACTTCATGATGCTGTTGTAAGCGGTCTCGTGAATGCCAGCAGACTCCATACCTGTTCAAGTGTTTTAAGGAGAGCATATAAATGGATGTAGCACTAAAAGGTAAGACAACAACTGATAATTCCAGATGTTTTCAGACATACCAATGAAGGAAGGCTGGAATAGGGTCTCGGGGCAACGGAAACGCTCGTTACCGATGGTGATGACCTGACCGTCGGGAAGCTCGTAGCTCTTCTCGAGGGAGGAAGAGGAGGCGGCGGTGGCCATCTCATTCTCAAAGTCAAGGGCAACATAGCACAGCTTCTCCTTGATGTCACGGACAATCTCACGCTCAGCTGTGGGGAACACAAATCAAAAGTAGTTTATTTGGTCTGTTTCACACATGCTAGAAGGATAACTACATATTCCATTAATAAGCAGTGTTGGGGGTAACGCATTAAGGCCCGTTCAAATCAAGAACGATAACTATAAAGATATCGATAAAGATATAGTTCTAAAAATCATTCTAAATATAAAAGAATAGCAGAGTCCACACCACAGCTATGACGATAACGATATAGAGAAATTATAACATTGGGATCACTTTCAGAACAATTTTTTTCCAGCTGTTGAACGATAAAACACTGACAGCCAATCAGAATCCATTCTAATTGAAGGGCTAGTGCATTTAAAATGGCAGATGACAAGTTAATCGCTGAGGTCAAGAAAAAGCCACCACTGTTTGAGGATACTTTAAAGAAAATGGATATATGGAAAACAATAGGCCATACCCTCTGAATAAATGGTGGGAAGAATTAACGATGAGATCATTATGCCAGGCTAGCAAATAGAGTAACATAAAATTACCTCAGGTATCCTGCTCTAGTTTCGACAACATTATCTAGCTTCCTTTGAAGTTGCAGTGAAAAAGACTAGGCATTTTTTTTATTCTATCCAGTCAAAACATAGCATGCTGAGGACATCGGCTGGTTAAAGCCGTGTAAATTCAACAAGAACCCCCAATAGCTTAGATTAAACTGACCTTTATCGTTTATTGGTGTGGATGCAAATATAGTTAACATTCTTGGTGTGAACGGGCCTTTACAAGTAAAGCGAGTTAGGTAATCAGATTACTTTTTCCAAGTATCTTGTAAAGTAAGGCATTACTTTTAAATTTTCTTTTAAAAGTTACTTTTTTAAATAAGTAATGCAAGTTTTTCCATTTATTGACGGACACCTCTCCTGTCCCCATGTTGAGAGAATCGTAAGTGCAGAGGTGTTTTATGCGCTGTGTGAACATGATGGTTTTTGTAGTTAAAAAGTAACTAAGTAATGCAATATTGCAATTACAATATTGTAATACTGCATTACTTTAAAACCTAACTTTCCCCAACAATGGTAAGTGAAAAGGTACACAATAAGTGACAAGGTACACACCGGTTGTGACGAAAGAGTATCCGCGCTCAGTCAGGATCTTCATCAGGTAGTCTGTCAGATCACGACCAGCCAAGTCCAAACGCATGATGGCGTGGGGAAGAGCGTAACCCTCATAGATGGGCACATTATGGGTCACACCATCACCGGAGTCCAGCACAATACCTAATAACAGCCGGGAACAAGAAATCAGTCAGCAAGAGATAACAGTAAGCATGTTTGAATTCATTATTAGTGGATAATATATAATTTAAAAATGCCCTAATTGAGTAATTGTTGCCCTTTCATTTGCAGAATGCTGTCTTACCGGTGGTACGGCCAGAAGCGTACAGGGACAGGACGGCCTGGATGGCCACGTACATGGCGGGGACATTGAAGGTCTCAAACATGATCTGGGTCATCTTCTCACGGTTAGCCTTGGGGTTCAGAGGAGCCTCAGTGAGCAGGGTTGGGTGCTCCTCAGGGGCCACGCGCAGCTCGTTGTAGAAGGTGTGGTGCCAGATCTTCTCCATGTCGTCCCAGTTAGTGATGATGCCATGCTCGATTGGGTACTTGAGGGTCAGGATACCTCTCTTGCTCTGAGCTTCGTCTCCAACGTAGGAGTCTTTCTGACCCATACCGACCATCACACCCTGGAGGAGAGCAAGAGTGACATGATCAGAATAGCTCAAAGATATCCCATACAATCCTGTCTCTTTCACCTTGCGAAGACTAACATAGATCCAGCGAGGATCTCTGTATGTACCTGGTGACGTGGGCGGCCGACGATGGAAGGGAAGACAGCCCTGGGGGCGTCATCACCGGCAAACCCAGCCTTGACCAGGCCAGAGCCATTGTCGCATACCAAAGCTGTAGTCTCGTCGTCGTCACACATCCTGATGGGTTCTAAGAATAGACAATGCCATTGAGAAGTTGAAAAGGACACTACAAACTCAAAATGGTAAACATATAGAAATTTGTTGAGAACTGACTGCATTATCCAAACCAAACCTCTGACAAATGTTCAATGAGATACGCATTAATAAGAAATTAAATTAATATTGATCTTAAATTCTATTTATTCAGTTACCTAACACAATATTTTTATGGAATTTGAATTAAAAGATGCGAGAGAAGACAGTTTTGTATTTCATTTGCACTAATATCATCAACATCACTGAACTGCATAATGCATACTGACAATTGCACTAAAAAATAGCTAGATAGAAAATACTTTAGGATAACTTAAGTTAATTACAGTTAAGATACACCCCAGGTGAAAAATACTATAGTGTTTTTAACCATACTATGGAAAATTGTAGTATACTGTATATATTATAGTATTTACAACACTGTTAATGAATGCATACTGTAGCATTAACTATAGTGAACTGATAAACAGTAATAAATACTGTAGTATACTTTAGTTTTTACTACAGTAAACTGTAGTGTATATTGTAGTATAATATACATTATATTATTATATATCATTATTATATTAGTATATTATCACAGCAACTATAGAGTTACCACAATAAATTAATTCAACTACTTTACTATAGTATGGTTCAAAAACACTATAGTATTTACTATAAATTACTATAGTATTTTTCACCTGGGACAGCAAAGTGTCCATATAATCATTCAAAGAAAGAAGTTTTGCCCCCTCTTAAACAAAAGCAAAACCGTTGTAAAAAGATTAGCGTTAAACCCTTCCATTCACATCTTAAATTTTCCAGGTCTGAATCGCCATAGTGAAATAGTACGTCCACTACTCAATTGTACGGGTGCGCGTTCTCGTGTCGGAGCGCGCTTACCTGTGGCTGCTCGTGCTCAGAGTCCTCAAGTCAAACTGAAGTGCCGATGGCTCCTGCAACACAATGAGTCGCACCGCCTTATATATACCCGGCGTCCTCTGCTTTTCCAGCTCTTCGGACAACCATTAAGGAATGTCCATGCTTTCGAATGGAATTCTTCCCGTTCCTCGTCCATATTTGGGTGTCGTTGGGTCGAGCGGAGGGTCTCAACGCCTGCGAGCTGCACAGCGCCGCGCTCCGGGCGCGCGGGACGGTCCATATATGGCGCTCTAGACCCCAAACCACTGCGGGCGGGTGCAGGGCCGTGTAAGGCGAGTCCAGCGCCACCAAACGAGTGGACACAGAGGCCAGCACTGGGTGTTTGTGGGCTATATATCAATATAAGGGCATATCAGTGGGTTAGGATTGTTTACCTTTAAAAACGAAAAAATATATAAAAATAAACTTTTTCTTTGGTGAGGCATTGATTCTTATTTAATTCTTTTTAATTTAAAGAACAGCAGCAAAACCAGGGATGATTAAACCTTATTAGGTGCAATATATTTAATATTGTGAAATCAAATAAATTGGGCCAGTCATCATAATGTCAAAAAGTGTCTGTTTGCACGTATAATATCCAATAAAATCATAGCAATTCTGAATTAAATTAGGGGTGCGATCAGTCTATGCGATTGGTATATCAGCGTCTATTTCAATGTCTTCCTTTCCCCTTTAGAAAGCCCCAAATGCAGAAGTCACATCCCTAAAATGTAGGAAAAGTAGGAAAAAACATCTTGGAATATCTCCTACTTGCAGTCACCATATTAAAAACATACCATCACCTTTAAAAGAAGGTTGACAGTGTAATTTCCTGTTCATCAGCTGGCATTATGTTATAATAGTAAAGAAGTGCTGTGAAGTCATTGCAAATGTATCACCAATGACCAATAATATCAAAATAACCACTTAGCAAACCTCCCTGCCTTTCAAAGAACAGGATATTATGATGATGCTTTTCCTTTTTTTACTTGGAGACGATTATTAAATTATTAGACAATCATTAGACAACCCTTTAGGCATCTCAATGATATCTGATGCCAAGCCTAAATGCCCCATCATAAACAACTGAGTATCATATTTCCTAGACAGTTTATCTAGTGTCTTTAGGGAATCCAGAGGCTCCCATGATCCCATATAGGGTGTCCAAGAACCCCCAGTGAAGTCTAGTAAAGTTTACTGTGGACAGCACTAATTTTACCCTCCCTTCCCTATTTTTAGGAGCTCATAAAGACATTTGCTTCTCCATCAGTTCAGCTGCTCTCTTCACACCAGCTGCAGGAGGAAGGAGAGGAGGAAGATTGGGAGCGACAGATGAGAACAAGGAGTAAAAGAAAAACAAAACGATGTCAGAAAGGTCACACAAAGCCTTGCACATACATTGGGCCCAAAGTGTTTGGACACTTAAGAATGCATTTCATTGCATTAGATATCTAACCAGGTGGTATCTGCATACAAAACACTTTTCTTAACTACTTTTGCACAATTTTACATTTGATAAACTAGTGATTTTTAGTGGATGCATGTTAGCTGAACATGGTCAACTAACGACAAACACAATGCTTCATTTTGAACACTATAATTTTAAATGTTTTGCTCTAAAAGCATGTGCTTCTTTAAAATAGTCACTTCAGGCATCTTTACACAGCTGAGTTAAAGGGTTAGTTCACCCAAAAATGAAAATTCTGTCATTAATTACTCACCTTCATGCCGTTCCACACCCATAAGACCTTCGTTCATCTTCTGAACACAAATTAAGATATTTTTCATAAAATCTGATGGCTCAGTGAGGCCTGCATTGCCAGCAAGATAATTAACACTTTCAGATGTCCAGAAAGCAACTAAACATATTTAAAACAGTTTGTGTGACTACAGTGGTTCAACCTTAATGTTATGAAGTGACGAGAATACTTTTTGTGCGCCAAAAACGACTTTATTCAACAATTTATGGTGATGGGCGATTTCAAAACACCGCTTCATGAAGTTTTTGAAGCTTTACAAATGGTTTGTTTCAAATCAGTGGTTTGGAACGTGTATCAAACTGCCAAAGTCACCTAATTTCATTAAACGAGGCTTTGTTATGTCATAGGTGTTTTGAAATTTCAATGGTTCACGTAACTTTGGCACTTTGATACTCGCTCTGAACCACTGATTCGAAACAAAAGATTTGTAAAGCTTCGAAGCTTCATGAAGCAGGGTTTTGAAATCGCCCATCACTAGATATTGTTGAATAAAGTCGTTATTTTGTTTTTTCGGTGCACAAAAATTATTCTCGTCGCTTTATAATATTAAGGTTGAACCACTGTAGTCACATGAACTGTTTTAAAAATGCGTCTTTAGTAGCTTTCTGGGCATCTGAAAGTGTTAATTATCGTGTTGGCAATACAGGCCTCAATGAGCTATCGGATTTTATCAAAAATATCTTCATTTGTGTTCTGAAGATGAATGAAGGTCTTACGGGTGTGGAACGACATGAGGGTGAGTAATTAATGACAGAATTTTCATTTTTGGGTGAACCAACCCTTTAAGGCTGCTCTGTGCCTGCTCAAAATTCAATGTAAAGATGAAATGTCGCATAAAAGTCAGACTAAATTATGCCTGCTCTGACCCACCTCAGCCCTAGTAACAAAGCATACTGTTGTAATTGGTGTATAAATGCATTTATTCCACCTCTAAGCAGCATTAAACAGTCTGTGTAATGCCACTTCAGAAGTGCTTCTGTGCCACCTTTGCAGTGTAAATGTCACCATTTGGTTAGCTCTAATTTGGCTTTGTTATTTTACCCATAGGGATCTTTACACAGCTGATTTAAGGCTGCTCTGTGCCTGGTCAAAATTATGTGTGAATACATAATGCTGCTTAAAAGCCAGACTAAATTATGCCTGCTCTGACCCACCTCAGCCCCTAGTATAAAGTATACTATTAAAAATGCTGCATAAAAGCATTTATGCCACTTTTGAGCCGCTTTAAACAGTCATTAAGTCACCTTTATTTATAAAGGCATATCTTACAAAAGATATGCCAAATTTAATATGTAAAGGTGGCACAGAATACTAGGGGCTGAGGTGGGTCAGAGCCAGTTATAATTTAGTCTGGCTTTTATGCTGCATTGCATCTTTACACATAATTTTGACCAGGCACAGAGCAGCCTTATACAGCTGTGTAAAGATGTATTTTGTCCTTCAGCAAATGAAAACCATTGAAAATGATCTGACTGTAAATTACAGAAATACATTTTATTCAGAAAAGGAGTTCAAATTCAATATTTTTTACTGAACAGTACAAAACAAAGTTGGAATATTAACAAGGACACAAAGTAGAAATCATATCTGAGCTTTCAGGTAGTGCTCATAATTGGCTCGCAGGAGGAACTCAAAGTACGGCTTAGATTTCAGACTCTCCAGCTCATCTTCCTGCAGGAGATCCTTCACGTCAGGCAGGTACGACTGCAGAGAAACACCTGTGGGCACAAACACAAAACACACTCTCACTGTATATAAAGAGTTTTTTCACTGCGACTCGCTGCATGTACTAAAGTAGGGTTTTTCATGCTCTGAATGTCAGATACTATATTTTACACATCATCTATCCGCTCAAATCAAATCTCAAATAAGCCCTAAACCATTTGAAACCTCAAGACAAACTTCTAGAACCGTACCTTCTTGAACGAGTTTCTGTAGGATCTTGACGAAAGTGCTGTCTCTGGCTGCTTCTAGAGGATCATCATTATCGTCAGAAGCTGACCAGCTGCAATCAAATCAACCAGTTAGTCAATGCAGGACCATTGGAGTCAAGTAAAATGAAACATCCACCCACACTA
Organism: Ancherythroculter nigrocauda; assembly: GCA_036281575.1. Lineage (NCBI taxonomy): Eukaryota > Metazoa > Chordata > Actinopteri > Cypriniformes > Xenocyprididae > Ancherythroculter > Ancherythroculter nigrocauda. The sequence goes on along the minus strand of VTFQ01000460.1, from coordinate 406,855 downwards.
ATCTCATTTCAGTGAGTTTCGTGATGCTCACCTCTCCTTCCAGTCTTTCTTTAAGGCTTTACTGAAGATCTCTCGTTTAAGGGCGTCGACATCAACCGCATCCTCCTACAGGTGATGAATACATATAAGAAACATACGTGCCTGGAAAAGTAACGTCTTTTTAAACGTTGTCTTGTTTATTTACAGATACCTCCTCCAAGTACTCCAGCAGATCCAGAGCTTTTTTAAAGTCGTACTCGTTGGCTCCACGGTTCTCGTCGCAGATGTACAGCTGGAGGAAAATAGAGAAATAAAGTAAGAGAAATGAGGATGAAGAAGTCTGAAGAAATGACAAACTGCAGCCAAATGTGCGTTACTCACATATATGAGGTCACGAGGTCTCAGTAGAGGCATGATGTCTGGATTCATCTGCTTCTCATCCAGCAGCTGTTTAGGAAGAGTCTCCTGATGAAGCAGAAACCTCTCCTGCTCCACTATATCTGTTTCAGAAAATGTTTTTTGCAGATGAAATAATCGCGGGCTCAGAAGATTTGGGAAGAGAGAGAGGGGAATGCAGGTCAGATTTGAAGCCATGTGGCCTGCATGAACATCACAGCCCAATGGTCTAACCATTAGGCCAGACATACTGAGCAAAAACTACATGTCCCATCATTCTTTGTGTCTACACATAAAGGATCAATTACAATCTGTGCATCATTTTTCTCCACATTTTGTTGATGTACTAACACTAAAAATGCATGACAAAAAAGAAAATAAATATGCAATCCATTTTATATGGACTACATCAGATTTTAAAGTCAACATGAAATTGTCAACATATTTTTAAAGGAATATCGCAGTTTATTAAAAATGATTTATCCGTGCACATCATTTTTTAAAATTCATGGGCCTCATAATCTTTAATCAAAATAACTTCCCCTCCCTCTTGCAGCATCATCTCTTCTCTGATGATGTTTACTGGTGTGCGGGTGGGGCAACCTGTCACTCACGTGAGATCCACCAATAGCACAACCATCCAATCAATTCAACATGGACAAAATCAAGCCCCGCCCTACATTTGTTCTTGTTTGCAAAGCTGTTTCACTCTGATATACATCACAATAGGGAAGAAAAAACCATTGCAACTTCCATTTCCTGCTGATGGATAACAGTAATTATGACTTCCATACTCATATGAAGGCACATTACTGACCGGTGAGCTGTCTGCGGTGCACGACTTCAGGCATGTCTGACGTGAGAGCCGTGAGTTTGCTGAGGGCCAGCAGGGTCTTCTTCTTGCTGAAGTATCGCGTCTCTGTGTTGGCCTGACTGTACAGTGTACGATGGGCCTGTCGTGAAGAAAAAGCATTTAGCACATCCCAAGGACTTTCAGTGAAGTTAAGGTCTGGACTCAGATGTGCCAATTCATGTGTGAAAATGATTCTTCATGCTCCCTCCCAACCATTCTTTAACAATTTGAGCCTGATGAATCTTGGCTTTGTCATCCTGGAATATGGCCATGATGTGTCTTCCAACATGGTTGTTTAAGAAATGAAAAGCTAAGAAGGTGCTCTTACTCTCTGATAGTCCTGCACATGTATGTCATGCAGCCAGCTGAGGTGATCGTGAGCCTGCAGGAAACTGGCCAGCTGCTGGTGTGTTGCTATTGGTTGAGACAGCAGCTTCCCTCTCTTGCCTTTCTCCATGTACCAGCGGAACAGGAAGTCAGCGAAGTTCTGCAGGGAACAGAGAGGGCTGTGGGTAAACGCATTTGGCACAGGTACTGTAACCCAACTGGGATTTTAGTTTTGCAACAATGCATATCTTCCAATAAAAAGTTTGAGGTAGGTAAGTTTTTGAAATAATCTCTTCTGCTCACCAAAGCTGGATTTATTTGATCAAAAACAGCAAAAACAGTTAAATATTATTACAATTTATAATACTGGTTTTATATTTGAATATATTTTAATATGCAATTTATTCATATGATCAAAGCTGAATTTTCAGCATCATTACTCCAGTCTTCAGTGTCACATGATCCTTCAGAAATCATTCTAATATGCTGATTTGATGATCAAGAAACATTTTTTCCAGGATTCTTTGATGAATAGAAAGTTAAAAAGAACAGCATTTGTTTGGAACAGAAATCTTTTGCAACATTATAAATGTCTTTACTGTCACTTTTGATCAGTTTAATGTGTCCTGAATAAAAGTAATTGTACTGATCTCAAACTTTTGAACAGTGATGTATGTTTTTGGGTTTGTTACCTGATCAGCGAATTTGACCATGTACTGCTGTAGTCGACTCTGGTTATCCGTCCGCTCGCACATCTGCACCAATATGTCAAAATCACAGTATTTCTCCGCCAGCGCCGCAACCCACTGATGCTGACCCAACTCCACTGGGAGAATCACAGACAACACACATGTATTAAACAGAAAGAGACCATCTGACCGACATGCAAACTGACCAATCACAAAAATAACTCACAGAGAGGTGCGAGCAGCTCCGAGCGTTTTTGCGTGTACTCGTTCTCCAGCGTGTCGTAGCGGTCCTGTTGTCCGGAGCGGCGGAGAGACGTCAGCTGAGCCACGTAACCGCTCAACAGAGAGTCCAACAGCGCCACCAGCTGCTCGCTCAGGACAGCGCGCAGCTCGGCATCTGCGTGAGGATACGCCGCGTGCAGGATCATCTCGTGCTGCCGTGTGATGGCGGTCCGAACACCGCCGACTCCTCCTGAGGCTGAGAGGAAGATGGACAAGCTATGAGAGCCAAACTGATGGAGAGCTTCAAGTGCTTACAGCTCACAGTGGTCAGAAAAAGCATAGGAAGTCCTTTCAGTGGTGTGTGTGTGTGTGTGTGTGTGTGTGTGTGTGTGTGTACCTGTCCATGGGATGTACTCCGGCTCAGGGCTGCAGTTCTCTGGTGCTCTGTACAGAGATGCTTTGGATTCTCGGTACTGTGCTGCTGCTTGAAGCATATCCTTCACCACACAAAACATGATGATTATTCATTTCACAAACTCAGGGACCAGGAAGATGATCCAAAATATTCTCTTGGACCTCATGAATTTGGAAATGGAGTTTATATAGCTTTAAGTCCATGCAGGGCTTGACATTAACACCCAAACCACCAAATGCTGGTGAATTTCAGCAGTGTAATGCAGTCACTCCTGCTATCCACTTTGGTGGGATGAATTTTATATATAATATTCATGCTACTGGCAATGTGTGAGTGCATGATTTAATGAATAGGTGAAAAAAAGCTGGGCACCTTGACAATGTCATTGACGTTGAGCACCACCTCAGCCCACCTGGAGGCATCTGGATGTTCTTTTAAAGCTTTTTCCTCCTCATCCAACAGACACTCAAAGATGGAGGAGATCTGAGACACCTGGAGAGACAAACATGAGATAAATCAGGCAGAATTACATATTCTACATTAGAGTTGGATGAACAGGTGCTGAAGTCTCGCACCTCTCTGAAGAACACGTCGGCGGGTGTGAGGTTGGATGGTATTTCGGTGTTGTTCTTCTTCAGGGCTGATAGGATGGCTGTGTTCACCAGCTCGGGATGCTTGGCATGATGGTTCTTCAGCACGATGGCGGCCGAGAGCTTCTCTGCATGTTCACACAGCAAGAGCCGTGTTGCCATCGGGGACGAGCGCACCGTTGTGGAAGTGAGGCGGTCTAGAAGACCTGTCTGTAGAGCAGACAGAGAGAAAAGGCATTGTTGAATGCTGTGTAAAGGATGAGTCGAGTCTCATAGATTGTGTGGCTATTGAGGAACCTGAAGCAGGAAGTCCATGAGGCAGCGGTGAGCTTTCATCTTATCCTCCAACTGATGCAGCAGGATCAGTGACGTCAGTGTAAATCCAGTGCCCTCTACAGGACAAAACACACAATCGCGAACAAATTAACCAGGGTTTGAGGGTGTGTTCACACTTGTAGTTCGATTCGTTTGGTTCATTTGGTCCGGACCAAAGAAGAAAAAAAACATTTAGTCCTGGTCCGATTAGCGTTCAGATTGGCAATTTTATCACCGAACCAAAAGATACCGAACCTTCAGGCATAGGGATACATTCACAACGTGATTGGTCGGATTTTATGACGTATTGCCTATTTTGAGACGGAATTTACCGAACATCCAAAACGGTGCTGTTTTCTGAGGTAAATGCGCTCGTTGTGTGTGTGTAGCTGTCCGTAGCCTGCATGTGATGGTATTTTGGCCAGCTGGAAACTCGTGAAGAGTTTATAAAATGTGTAAAGTAGTCAAAACAGCGGCGAGAATCCCTCCATCACGTGAGGATCCCATTTTAGGGTCTCGTCTTCCTGTTTTTGGTTCGTTTACATGTCTTTGGTCCGTGTTGCGTTCATATATCATTCGAACCGCACCAGAGTTCGTTTGGAAGCGGACCGAGACCCATCTTTTCAGCGGTCTCGGTCCGCTTGCTTGGTGCGCACCAGGGTTCGGATGGCAGCGTTCACATATGTTCAAATGAACCGCACTAACCGAGCAATCGCACCAGGGTTCGTTTTAATCGAACCAAACATGACAAGTGTGAACGCACCCTGAAACTAACAAATTTACCTTCTTAAATTTAACTTATATGTTTGTCTTTCAAACTCCATGTGACAAAGCACATATTATATATATATTATATATATATATATATATATATATATATATATATATATATATATATATATATATATATATATATATATATATATATATATATATATATATATATATATACACACATACACATACATACATACACATACATACATATATAAAACTTTGGAAATTGTTTTACAAATATATGCTACTAAAATGATCTGAGTGCATGAATCAATGAATATATATAATGTTATTTTAAATATATAAAAAATTCATTAAATAGTAATAATATTAATAGTATGTTGTTATCATACATGCATGCAGGCATACATACATATGTTGTTTAATTCATGCAATTAATGATGCATTAAAATGTTTATTTATTTAGTAATAAAAATAATGAAAAAAATAAAAACTTTCATTGATGCAAGAAATATTTATGGCTGGAATTTTTTCTTAATTCACTCGCATACATTTTAAGACGGTTGCAATGAACTCATTTATTGGTCCATAATGAAAGATTGTCTCCTCATCGCTTACCGTCAGGAACAGACTCAGCCCAGCGGGGGTCACATGCAGGGTAGTCGTCCACCAGATCCAGATCAATCTGGGTCACAACGGCATCCAGCTCTGCACCTCCCTCTCCGTCGCTGGGGAAGAGCTCGTCCACCATGTTCTGAGCACCAACCAGATCATGACTGCAGATCAAACCACAGCAGATGATCTATGAGCTACACAGTCATAAACAAAAGCAGCTACAGAGATTACGTCTGTGACGTGAAGGAAACTCACCGGCAGAACTGTAAGAAAGCCTGTTTCAGCAGTTTAGTTTTGTCCTCCTGTGCCACCATATCCATTTTGGGTGGCGTCTCTAACGGAGTGCCCTGAAAACATAAAACATATTTCATTTATAAGTATATTTTTATATTTTGACTTGGAAAAAAATGATGCCCCCTTTAAGTATATTGACTCCAGACCTCAGGTCCAGGTCCAGCCACCGAGGTGCAGAGAGAATCCTCCATAGTCTCAGGCAGGAGGGAAGGGCTTTCTCTTGCTAAAACAGCAACCAGCCCGCTGTTCTGAGAGAAAAACACCGGCAGACCGGCACACACCCCACCACCACGGATACGGTCACCTTGAGAACAGACACAAAAAACATGAGACAGACTACAGGAGGAAGACTAGCTCCTTTGCTTTGTTTTCGCAGTCCGACGAATGTACCTGGAGCGCTGAAGGAGATCTTCTCCTCTGCGAGACCTCCGCGTCCAGCTCCAGTGCTGCAGGCGAACACCAGCTCCTCGTTATAGAGGTACGCAGCGGGACTCGACGGCTCGGGCAACACCAAACGTGTCTTCTGCAGCTCTTCCTCACTCTGAAGGACAAAACCAGAGCAGAGTTCATTTAGCTGTATTCAGAAGCTCACATTCAGATGATTCAACTATGGTTGAAGGATGTACCTGGAAGGGTGGGTTGTGTTTGGTGACCTCCACAGTGAGCAGGTCTGGGGAGGGTGCTGCACTTTCTCCAAGAGTGACCAAGCAGAAATATGCCAAGCATGGAGTGTCACCCGGATGCCATGCTGCCGCCAACACCACCAGCCCCGCGCTGAGAAACACAGCATTAGCTGTCAATGCTGGCATGTACTGTGTGTGTGTTACTTTAATTTGAACATGATATTCAGAACTCACTTGCTGTACTGCATGTCCAGATATGAGACATTCACTCCTTTCTTGATCTCTGAGTAGTTGCTTTCCGAGTCCTATAAGACAAGTAAAGGATATCACACAAGCACACACACTATATGCGTCATTTCATAGGAAGATTGAATGCTTTGCTCAGCAAGGACTAAATAGATCAAAAGTGACAGTACAGACATTTATAATAAAATGATTTATCTGTTCTTTGAAATTTTCATCAAAGAATCCTAATAAAAATTAATCATGGTTTCAACAAAAATATTAAGCAGTTTTTTTAACATATATGGTAATAATCAGAAATGTTCCTTGATCATCAAATCATCATATCAGAATGATTTCTGAAGGATCATGTGACACTGAAGACTCAGCTTTGATCACAGGAAATTACATTGTGAAAATATATTCACATAGAAAATAGCTATTTTAAATTGTAATAATATTTCACAATATTATTGTTTTTACCGTATTTTTGATCAACTAAATGCAGGTTTGTGAGCAGAAGAGATTTCTTTCAAAAACATGAAAAAATCTTACCAAGCCCAAAATTGATTATATAAATATATACGCTATGTTGCTCATTTCACGTGTAAAAAAAAAAAAAGTAAATTAATATAAAAATATTTACATTTATAAGAAAAGGTAGAGTCAGAAAATAGGTAGAAATGGCCATGAAAGAAAAATAAATGACTGTTTTGGCATATAAAATTTACTAATATAATAAAAACAATGACAAAAACAATGTTCTGTATGACATGACTCCTTTAAAAGGATAGTTCACCCAAAAATGAAAATTATCCCATGATTTACGCACCCTCAAGCCAATCTGAGATGTATATGACTTTCTTCTTTCAGACGAATACAATCAGATTAAAAAAAATATCCTGGCTCTTCCAAGCTTTATAGTTGGAGTGAATGGTACCCTAGACTTTGAACCCCAAAAAAGCACATCCATCCATCATAAATATAATCCATACAGCTCCAGGGGGTAAATAAAAGCCTTTTGAAGTGAAGCAATGGGTTTCTGTAAGAAAAACATCTATATTTAAAACTTTATAAACTAGAATCACTGGCTTTGTTATGTGAGACGATTCCAGCAAAAGAGAGAACTCTGACCTGAGGCATGACGTATTGACGAACGCGGAGGCGCAGAGGAAAGAGCAAAACAAAACACCGGTCATGAATTAGAAGTCTACAAATGAGAAATTTTACAGAGAAATGTCAGAGTAGATTGAGTTTGTTGCCCAGCCCTGTTTGTTTAAACCGCAAAAGAGGCGTCTAAACTTACGATACTCATACATCCTATGCAGGAACTCGACTTTCTCATGAATGCGCATACAATCGTTACCGGAAGCTAGTGATTATATTCTATAAAGTTATAAATTATGGATATTTTTCTTACAAAAATGCATCGCTTCGCTTCAGAAAGCCTTTATTTACCCCCTTGAGCCGTATGGATTACTTTTATGATGGATGGATGTGTTTTTTTGGGCTTCAAAATCAGGCCCCCCCATTCGCTCCCATTATAAAGCTTTGAAAGAGTCAGGATATTTTTTTAATATAACTCCGATTGTGTTTGTCTGAAAGAAGATAGTCATATACACCTGGGATGGCTTGAGGGTGAGTAAATCATGGGATAATTTTCATTTTTGGGTGAACTATCCCTTTAAGCATTAGGCTTTGCTTCTGTGCAAGGACCTGAATTCTGTCACAAAAGCTCATTTGTATATAATTCTAAAAGCTTCCAGTAAATGTTTCTGACCCAGATGGCGTCGGTGATGCTGTCTGTGATGATCTGATTGGTGCTCCAGCTCAACACCTGCGTCTCACCGTTCTCATCCACCTCCCATTTACTGACGCCACAAGAGCTGAGAGAGTATAGACAGCCGGTTTCCTTCACCCACAACACACTGAACACCTGCGGAGAGAAATATCCTGTCACTGCGCGAACAAATCAAAAGCATGATCTGCATCCACCTGTAAAGATCAGACGGTACTGACCGTGAGGTCGGCTGGCTGGCCGCGGATGCCGAACAGACTGGAAACCCTGCGTCCAATCCCTGATAGCATCCCCTGACCCTGCTGCACGGGCCTCTGGTGAAGTTTGCCGGAGGAATCCGGACTGAGCCGGAGCAGGTGTCCACGGTATGATGACATGATGAAACTACCGCCCTGAAAGAGCAAGAGAAACACTTCATGGAAGAACAGAAGTCCTATAATCCTATAAAACAAGTAAAAGATATTACACAAGCACAATTTCCACAAACAGGTGCATATATATATATAGAATGGTTTCTGAAGGATCATGTGACACTGAAGACTAGAGTAATGATGCTGAAAGTTCACAGGAATAAATTACATTTTACAATATATTCAAATAAAAAATGTTATTTTAAAGACATTTCACAGTATTACTGATTTTATTGTATTTTTGATCAATATGGACTTCTTATAGGACTCTTATATTGCCTGATTGCCCACCTTAACGGCTGTGACGTAGTTGCACAAGTGTCCGCCCAGGTCCAGAGAAATCTCAGTGTAAGTCCCCTCGTGAGCCAGACTGGGCCAGAACCGGGCCGAGCCGTCCGGAGACACAGCCAAAGCACTGATGGACTGTGAAAAACACATTTGCATTAAACAAATTGCATCATGGGTTTTAAAACACACTTTATATTCAGTAATATTATGGATTTGACTGCACTGACACTATCAGTTGAGAACAAACCTTCACCATGAAATCAAAATGACAATTCTTGTTTATTAATGGAATATAGCAGTATTTGTTATAAATGATTTATATGTGCACATTTTTTTTATTTTTCATGTGCCTCATAATTATTAATCAAAATATCTTCCCCTCCCTTCTACAGCTTATCTCTTCTCTGATGAAGTGTTTACTGGCACGAGGGCGGGGCAACCTGTCACTCACATGAGATCCACCAATAGCAAACCACAACCATCCAATCAATTCCACATGGACAAAATCAAGCCCCGCCCTACATTTGTTCTTGTTTGAGAAGCCGTTTCACTCGGATATACGTCAAAACAGAGAAGAAAAGACTATCGCAACTTCTGTTTCATGCCGAATTTAAACTGAATTAAGCTGAATAATCTTCTTTAGAGTTGCTTTATAGCTGAATCTAATTCGTTTCATAATTGATTGACTTTGCAACAGTGACACTGTTATTGAACCAAACTGAATTAACATTGAACTGACATGATCTAAATAATGACACTATTTTGTTTTGTAGAGCTGCTTTAGAGCTGAAATTGAATTTGATGAAGAAGTTTGCATTATTGATTGTGTTATTTTCCTGTTTATCACTGTGAAGCTGCTTTGAAACGATCTGTATCGTGTAAAGCGTTATATAAATAACGGTGGCTTTACTTGAAATCTCCCGTGGTAACGTTCAGAGATGCAAGATCTCACCTGTATAGCTGCGAGATTGAGCGGACCGGAGGAATTGATGGAGATGAGATCAGCACTGTATGCAAACTCACTGGAGGGCAGCTGGAGGTCTTTACACACCGACAGCTGCAATGACAGCAAAGCATAAATTTCATATAAAACTGTCATAAAACTGGCAGTGTTTAAAAATAGTGTCTCATTCTGACCTTTGCCACAGACGTCTGAGACACTTTCCAGACGATCAGATGCTCTCCACAAACCATCCACGCCCAACCGGACGCCTCGACCTTCACAGAGATCTGATCATCCACTGCAATAGACACAACGTCACACATCGAGATACATCCACTGGATCTGCTCTCAAAACTTAGTGATCTGTCCAATACTTTTATGCCCAAAATGACAGCCAAGTAGACAGATTGCCAGGTTTTGAGACACAGGCTCTATGTAAAGTTAAAGGTGCAGTATGTAATATTTGTGTCCGCTAGAGGCCTATTCAAAACAATGGCGTAGCTTGATGACGCCAAGATTGAGAGCGGAATCTTGGGATATGTGGTCTCCATCTCAACGGACTGTGCAAAAGAATTGGGATAGGACTCGGGAAGAAATCATGTTCATGGATGAGATTATTAACGTTACTGTAGTATGAAGCAGAGCAGGACCGAGTGTTGTGGAGCTGAACGAGGAGCTGGAGCGATTGATCAACACACGCCTCACGAGCAGCGGGACTTTTATTATGACACAGTCGCCGACGCTGCTTCCGCTTCTGCTTCCATGAGTATGAGGTAACGCAGCTCTGTTTATCATATTAGATACATTTGAGTGTGTTGAAAATGATGTTATAACGTTACTCTGTGCGTTCGCTCCGCGGCTGCTGTGAGACACTGTTACACACTGAAGTAAGATCGATCGATTTAAGAATATCATATGAAACGCTGGATGTCTTGTGTTGATAAATGGCAAGCAATACATTTTAAAACATATTGTATGATGGAGAAAATGCTGCACTGTTACTAAAAATAAAGCTGCATCTGATTATGCTGTTAGCTACTTCACAAAATAGTGTTTTTCTCTGAGGCATGGTAAAGCATGGTACTCGCAAAACATCAAGAAAATCAGATTTAAACAATAAGACTAAACGTGTTGAGCTATATAACAACAATTCGTTTTCTGTCTATAAATATATCAAAACAGCTGTTCCCTTGTCTATTAAAACATGTAAATATTAAAGCATCTTTGGTGTTTCCATGGTTTCTACAAAATCAATCCGAAAACCGAGGGTAACGCGGGTCTGACGCAATTGACAGGCGACTCCTCACACGTCCCGGAGCCTTGGTTAAATTGCAATTTTCTCACGATTTACAAATAGTTGGAAACATTTGAGATATTGTAAGTACTCAAGTGAACAAAATATATAACACTGGCCTAGTGGTTTTTGGATATTTTACTGCAAAAATATTACATATTGCACCTTTAAAGACAGCAATCTTTACCATCAGCCATGGTCAGTGCCTCCATGACTTTGACAGGTAGAGATGATCCGAATGTCTGAACGTCGAAATTATACGAATCAACAACAGCATGACTCTGAACTCGTGTGGGAGTAGATCTGGAGAAAAGAAAGAGATGCTCTCACAAATCAGTTCAAAAACAAAAGTAAACTTTTTTTGTGTATTATGGAAACTGGTCATGTTCAGTATTAATTTAATGTTTGTATATGTTAGTATTATGTAATTTTAAATGTTTTGCAATCATAAAAGTGCCTTAAATCTAGACTAATTTGCTAGTTTCTAAAAAAAAAAATACAAATAATAACTAATACAAGAATTTAATTATTTGCAGAATTGAAAGATTGAATACTTTACAAAACATAAGTAAATCAGATGGTAACTCGATATATATATATATATATATATATATATATATATATATATATATATATATATACATATATATATCATGATACTTAATGATATATTTATATATTTATATAGTGTTTACATCATGATCCAACATGGTATTATGTCACACGAGAATATACAGGAACTTTTTTGTTGAGGAATATAATTTTTAATGGTTTCTCAAGCTTCTTGATCAAATTCACATGTATAAAATAGAAATATAAAAGCCTGTGTGTGTGTTTACTGTTTTACCTGGCTGCGACAGCGGAGCGGCGTGGAGAGAACAGCAGCCCGGGCTGAACGGAGCTCACACTCTTCCGACCGCCGGTCCGAGGCGCCTGTCTGCGGCCTGAGCTCGGTGTGCCGCGGGGAGAAAACATAATGGGCCGAAGCTCTGTTTACAAGGCTCAGAAACTCATTCGGAGGCCACGAAACGCGATAAACTTTGGAAAGCCCTTTTACCGCGCGCTCACTTCAGTCAAGCGCACACATTGTGCGTCATTCAAATGCGCATGCGCTCATGCTGCGGATCTCTGTGGATGAAGCGTGTTTAAGACATAAATCTGGTCCATTACTTTTATTATTTGAAAATATGTTTTAGTTGTGAACGGTTAACTCAGTTTGTATGCATTTTGTTTGGTTGCTTTCTAGTTTATTTAGCTGGTTTATTATGAGACACACCAAGACTACATTTCCCATCATTCTTTGTGGCAAAAAAAGTGATTAAATACATTAAGCATCAGCCATACACCAACTGCACATATTTTGCTCTTAATTGTTACTTTTATAATGCCTACTATTTTAAAATAGTAAAACAGTTTTAATCTTGGGTCAGTTTTACAGGACAAGCGCACTGGGAAATGTAGTTTCACTTCACTCTAAAACCGATTTTTTATATTTAAATTAAAATAGGCAAATATTAAACTGGTGCATATTATAATAACACAAGTGTGTGTGCACCAAAATGTAGTATGATATTAAATATAATTTCTCCTTTATTTCTGTACTTTAAACTACTCTCCTTTTTCAATATACACTGACTTTATAGCACTTGTCTTTATTTACTTTTTATTTATGCATATTTTGTTTATTTTATATATGTGCAATTTATTAACAGTCTGAATGTGAATTTAATGTAATAACAATGTAAATGTATTTTTAAGTAGCAAGAATTGCACCCTAAAGTCATTAATTTAAAATTAATGCGTAATAAATACGCCTATTATTATATAATTACAATATTAAATTCTATAATACATGTAATTTAATATGCCTCTCTGTTTTCAGCTTCATACTTCAAACTTCAACACATGTCCGAGACGAAAGAGTTTTGATCCGGTCGATGCGCTAGAGGGCGCAGTGCAGCACCAGCCGCTCAGCGCGCCATCAGTGGAGGCGCAGAAGAAGAGTGCGCGCGACCAATGGAGCAGCGGTGGGGAGTTGCTGTCTTCTCCTGAACACTTTATCTATGGCTTAAACGAGTGCTTTTCTCTCGGACTGTCATATACGGATTATGCAGTAGGTGTTAAAAATGTTTTCTAAACTGTAAAACAGATCTGAACCGGAATGAGTTGGGTGTATTTGAGATCAGAGTGTGCAGAAGTGTGATGATGAGAGGCCGCGCGTATATTTGGACGTTCATGATTTATTCAATTTATAAATCTTATCTAAGGATAACTAATGAATTGATATGTGTTTTGGCTTGTCTGCTCGACTCCCATTGACTCGGCTGCATTGCACGGACAGTAACCAGCTGTGAATGTGTCACAACACCTAACGAGCTGTCTTTCTAGGCAGCATTATAGTCCGAGAGCGCCTCTGATACCCCGAAATCTAACAGAATGTTCGAATATGCCTGTGATATTCAGACATTCAGTCCAATGTTTGAGCGCGCCGAGCAAATTAACAGAATGTTCGAACGCGCTTATGATGATCAAAGAAGAATCGAACGTTCAATTAGAATGTTAAAACGCACGTATGATGCATTAAAATCGAATCAAATATTCAAGCATGCTTATGATTCCCTAATATTGAATCAAATATTTGAGCATGTTTATGATTCCCTAATACTGAATCTAATATTTGAGCATGTTTATGATTCCCTAATATTGAATCAAATATTTGAGCATGCTTATGATTCCCTAATATTGAATCTAATATTTGAGCATGCTTATGATTCCCTAATATTGAATCAAATATTTGAGCATGCTTATGATTCCCTAATATTGAATCTAATATTTGAGCATGCTTATGATTCCCTAATATTGAATCAAATATTCGAGCACACTTATGATTCCCTAGAATCATATCAAATGTTTGAGCATGCTTATGATTCGCTAAAATCTAATCAAATATTCAATTAGTTTATGATGCCCTAAAGTCAAATGAAATATTCATGCATGCTTATGATTCCCTTGAATCATATCAGATGATGGAGCATGCTTATGATTCACTAAAATATAAAAAAAATATTCAATTAACTTATGATGCCCTGAAATTGAATCAAATATTCATGCACACTTATAATTCCCTTAAATCATATCAAATGATGGAGCATGCTAATGATTCCCTAAAATCTAATAAAATATTCAAGTATGCATATGATTCTCTACAAGTGAATCATATATTTAAGCATGCATGTTTATGATGCCCTAAAATTGAATGAAATATTCAGATTGATCTGATGTTTTGAGACACAGCCAATGAATAATGTGAATTCATGCATTAGTCTGTATGTTGTGACTGGAGATGCATGACTCTCAGTGTATGTTATGTGCCCTCTTCAGGAGATGAAGCGGGTCCGGACGGAGCAGATCCAGTACGCGGTGACCCAGTACCTGAAGAGGAGACAGTACATAGACACCGATGGCTCTCTGAAGGGGGCCAAACTCTCCCAGTCCGCTGAGGAGATGGCTGCCAGTCTGACAGGTGACTGAACTTCATGTTGTTACTTAAATGACTCCTGAATGACAGTAATAGTGAAGCTCATCTTTCTCTCTTTCTGTTGTGTGCAGTTCAGACGGAGTCTAGCTGTGCGAATGTGGTGTCCGCTGCCCCGTGTCAGTCAGACCCTCAGCAGTATGAGACCCAGTTCTCCAGACTGCGCTCCTTCCTGCAGGGTGAGATGAGCTCATCACAAACACACATAATGCTCTAATCCACAGCAGGAAGTGCTCTAGTTTTAACCACCGTTCTCTTCGTCTCAGATGCAGAATCACCGTTAGTGAAGGAGGTCAATGGCGTCTTGTTTCCGCTCTTCCTCTACTTGCATTTGGACATGGCACGATGTGGCCTGAAGGGGGCGGTAGACTCATTCTACGGGCGCTTCCACTCGCTCTTCCAGCAGGACCCCGAGCAGAAAGCCATCGTGGACCTGCTACGAGGAGCCCTCACACTGCAGGTCTGATACTTTTACTGTTTAAAACTATGTTTTAGTTGTGAACGGTTCACTTAATTTGCACACATTTTGTTTGGTTCTTGTTGGTTTATGCTGTTTATTTAGCTGGTTTATGATACAGACCAAACATTTCCCATCATTCTTTGTGGCAGGACAAAAGTGATTAAACACATCAATTAAGCTTCAGTTACACACCACATGCACATATTTTGATCTTAATTGTTACTTGTATACTGCCTACTATTTTATAAAATAGTAAAACAGTTGAAATTTTGCTAAAATAACATTTCAAACAATTGCAGTATTGTACTTTGTCACATGACCTCATTTTGTTTAATGCGAGTAATGTTCAGTTACCATTTTACAAAATAAAAGCGGTCAGTTTGTGAAAATATCTTTATATAACAAATTAATCGATTTATCGCAAGTAACGTAAAAGTATATAAATATATTTACATATATTATATATATAAACGATGTTAGATGCGATTAATCTATGATTTTTTTGTTATTTTGTTTATAATATATTTTTGTTAAATATTTACATGCATGTGTGTGTGTTTATATGTAACTATAAATATACACAGTACACACATATTTTGTAAACAAACTGCTATCATATTAATCGCTGTAAATATATATATACACTACCGCTCAAAAGTTTGGGATCGGTAAGATTTTTAATGTTTTTAAAAGAAGTTTCGTCTACTCACCAAGGCTTAATTTATTTAATTAAAAATACAGTAAAAACAGTAATATTGTGAAAAATTATTACAATTTAAAATTACTGTTTTCTATTTGAAAATATTTGAAAATGTAATTTATTCTTGTTGGCAAAGCTGAATTTTCAGCATCATTAATCCAGTCTTCAGTGTCACATGATCCTTCAGAAATCATTCTAATATGCTGATTTGCTGCTCAAGAAACATTTATTGTGTATAGATGTACAAAATATTTGTGTACAGTATTTTTTTTTTTTCAGGATTATTTGATGAATAGAAAGTTCAAAAGAACAGAGTTTATTTGAAATCTAATCATTTGTAAAATTATAAATGTCTTTACTGTCACTTTTGATTGATTTAATGCATCCTTGCTGAATAAAAGTATTAATTTCTTTAATTTCTTTTCAAAAAAATTGAAAAAATCTTTGAAAAAAAAGTACACAACTGTTTTCAACATTGATAATAATAACAAATATTTCTTGAGGAACTAATCATCATATTAGAATGATTTCTGAAGGATCATGTGACACTGAAGACTGAAGTAATGATGCTGAAAATTCAGCTTTGCCAACACGAGAATAAATTACTTTGTAAAATATATTCAAATAGAAAACAGTTATTTTAAATTGTAATAATTTTTCACAATATTACTGTTTTTACTGTATTTTTAATTAAATAAATTTAAGCCTTTGTGAGCAGACAAAACTTCTTTTAAAAACATTAAAAATCTTACCGATCCCAAACTTTTGAGAGGTAGTGTATATATTTAAAAATATATAAAGTAAAAACATTAATAGTGTGAAACTTCTATTTTAACATATTTTAAAATGCAATTTATTCCTGTGATGCAAAGGTGAATTTACACACATATGTAAATAAAAGTAAATAGAATAACTGAGTGTTAATAAAATAAATACTCAAAGTAAATCTAATAAAAAAAAAAATGATAAAAAAATACATTGTGCATATATATATTTATTTACTTTCTATAGTTTCCGTGATAGCTGTTATGGTGCTAAATTATAAACAAACAAAAAATTTAAAATTATTGGAAAATCCAAATTAGAAATAGGTCAAATAACACACATTGCATTGTGGGATGCAGTACTCCAAGCCAGAAGGGAAGTTGTCATGCTTTTTCTAGCTTGCTGAGCCTTTTTTTTTTTTTTCTTACAGGATGTGACCTCAAACCCTAAACTCTGCTCCCTCCTGGATCACAAGTATGTGGTGCACCTGACGGATCAAGCATACAGCTACCTGCTGCGTTACCTGCAGAGTGATGACAACAGCGCCATCTGCTGGGTGCTCAGCACGCATGTGCAGGTATGATCAGCCCAGAACACCTGCAAAAACTATTTGAGAGGAGTCGTCTTCCTCTTTGACCTAGTCTTTGTTTTCTTTGTAAATAGTGTCATACCTGTCATAATTATCATACCTGTCTTTTCGTAGGTGGAGGTGACGGCAGCACGCCGGACCGACTACCAGCTGTACGGTGCCGGGATAGGAGCGGGAAACACAACCTCCACTTCCTCTTCCTCCACTACATGGGCTGCGGTGGATGGGTCAGAGGGGGCGGAGCGTGTAGAGGTCACAGCGGGGTTACCTCAGAACGAGGCGGCGATGGAAGCGCTGCAGGACTGCATAAAGCGCGTGCGAGAAGGTCCGCCTTCGCTCACCACCGTCTGTTTCTACGCGTTCCAGCACACGGATCAGCTGCTGAACACGGCCGAGGTGTCGGCGGACAGCCGTCTGCTGGCGGCGGGGTTCGATAACTCTGCCGTGAAGCTGTGGAGTCTGCGGGCGAGGAAGCTGAAGGCGGGGCCTCACAGGGCCGATGTGTCTAAAATAAGACTCGCCTGTGATGTGCTGGAGGAGGAGGTGTGTGACAGCTGTCAGTCTTGTGTTTTGGGTAGCTGATGGTGTATTTTCATATTAGCATCAAAATGTGCACATCTAATGACACCTGATAGGACTAGGAGCTAAATTGTGTCTGGATATTTTTAATCTTTAGATGAATTTCAGTATGTCTCCCTTTTTGTTTTGTTTTTTTGCTCTTAAATGGCTTACAAGGGTTTTATTTCACCCTCATGTTGACCAAACAGTCTTTGTCAAGTAGATTAAAATGTTTAAGTAAAATAAAGTAAAAGAGTAAAAGTAAAATACATTATAATTTACAATAGTCTTTGACACTGTTTTTTTTTTTTTTTACTTAATGAACAGTGTAGTGTTGTCAAAAGTACCGCTTTGGTACCAAGTCGGTACTGAAATGTTAAAAATGTGATGATACCACCATTTCTCCCTAACATTTTGAGTGCTGTTGAGCGGATTCTTAAACACCTCTGATTGGCCATTGTGTTCACGCACTCAACAGATATGTCTGTGATTGGCTACAATGCTGATAGACGCCTGCTTTCAAACGCTCCTGTGTGTATCTATGTAAGCATTCGGTGAAGAGTGTCAGACGTATCTGTTGAGCATGTGAACACAATGGCCAATCAGAGATGTTTAAGAATCCGCTCAACAGCACTCAAAATGTTAGGCAGAAATGCTGGTATCGTAACAGTTTGGTACCGAAGTTGGTTTTTATACAATTTTAAGCCTTGAATATTGCCACAAAATGATTTCCGTAGTGATTTTTGAGTAAATGTAATTTCATATTATTTCTGTATCATCAACACAATATCAAATATATCATAAACTGTAATAATGTTGTAAATATATCAGAATCTAATTGGTCCAAAATCACACTTCAGATTAATTGCATTGCAATAGAGATTCTCTTCTACAATATTTGTAATCATATTAATTATTTTAATGTGTTTTCATCCATCTCAAGTCATTGTCATGTATTTTTGTTTCTAATCAGGCAGATGATGAGGATGCCTCGGGCAGTGAGATAAAGACCCTGCGCGCTCACAGCGGCCCCGTGTACCGCACAGCGTTCCTGACAGACTGCTCCGGTCTGCTGTCCTGTTCGGAGGACTCCACTGTACGCTTCTGGGATCTGAACAGCTTCACAAACACCGTCCTGTACCGCGGCCATGCTTACCCCGTCTGGGACGTGGACGTCAGTCCCTGCAGCCTGTACTTCTCCACGGCATCTCACGACCGCACCGCTCGACTCTGGAGCTTCGCGCGCACATATCCGCTCCGCCTGTATGCCGGCCACCTCTCTGATGTCGACTGCGTCAAATTCCATCCCAACTCCAATTACGTGGCGACAGGCTCGACGGATAAAACCGTGCGCCTGTGGAGCACGCAGCAGGGGGCGTCTGTGAGGCTGTTCACCGGGCACCGAGGCCCCGTGCTCTCGCTGGCATTCTCACCCAACGGGAAGTACCTGGCTTCGGCCGGAGAGGACCAGAGACTGAAGCTGTGGGACCTGGCGTCCGGGAGCCTTTTCAAAGACCTCCGCGGTCACACCGACAGCATCACCAGCCTCTCCTTCAGCCAGGACAGCAGTCTGGTGGCCTCCGCCTCCATGGACAACTCCGTGCGAGTGTGGGACATACGCAGCGCCCATGGCACCGCCCCCACCGACGGCTCCAGCAGCGAGCTGATTGGACAATACACGGGCAGCACTAGCAACATCCTCAATGTGCAGTTCATGGCCTGTAACCTGCTGCTGGTGACGGGCACTGCGCTGGAGAAACAGGAACAGTGAGAGTGTGTGGGGGTCAATCTCAGCAAATCATGTCTAGGGCATATTTCTATGGAAGCTTGGTTCTGCCACGGAATAAAACGACTCATAAAACAATAATTGCGACTTTTTGTCTCACAATTCTTACTTTTTTCCTCATGATTGTGAGTCGCAATTCTGACTTCTTTTCTCAGAATTGGGAGATATAAACTTGCAATTGCGAGTTATAAAGTCCAATTCTGAGGGAAAAAGACTTTTCTCCGAATTTTCGAGTTATAATTGCAATTTTATATCTCGCATTTTTAACTTTTATAACTTGCAGTTGCAAGTTTATATCACGTAAATCTGAGAAAAAAGACGATCGCGAATGTAAACTCACAATTGCAAGGAAAAAAGTCAGAATTGTGAGATGTCGCAATTATATTTTTTAATTTTTGATTTAATTGCTGAATTAAGCTTCCATATGTTTCACCCCAAAATCAAATAAATAATATATATTTTACGTAAGAAACATGAAACCTTATAGTACCATTTAAGATAGTTTGCATTGGGCGTCACTTTTATGACAAACTCATTCCCAAGTTCTCATAATTGTAATGAAAAAGGAGATATTTAAATGGTCAAGTGTTTATCATGGTGGTATTTGGTGTAATTTGATTTAAATAAATCAAGCTCATAACCCTCATTACTTTAATGCTTCTGAATATTTCCCAATAAAAAAATGGTGTAATACAATAATTGTGAATGAATTTTACTTATGCATTTATTAAAAATTCTGCTATTATTTATAAGTTCATAACAATGCACTGTAGTTTTTCTATAAGTACAACAAATACTACCTTGATGTTGGCAAATGTGTTTGAATAGTCACAATTCAAACAATCTTAATGGTACTAAGAGTCTTAATTTTCTTTGCACAAAATATATTTTATTTTTTCTTGTGAAATATGACCTGCACATGTTCATGACAGGTTTTGTGAGATTCACCCTTGTGTGTTTTGTAAAGCCCCAGAATGTTTGTGATGTTTTGCTTTATTTTTGGTTTCGATGTGTGTTAATGCCTCTTGAGGTCAGAGGTTCAGCCTGCTGTTTTCATATATATGTAAATATTAGACAAGTTAGGTTATTATTTCCTTGTCTGGATTTTTCAGTTCAGCTAATTTCCGTTGTGGCATTGCTGTTTTGTTGATGGCCCATGTTCTGAAAGCACATCCAACACTGTTCCTCTGGATTTTCACCATGAAGCCAGATGAACAGGAGTATTCTACTTCAGCAGTCCTGATGAAGAACCATCAATGCATACATCCTTGTTTTGTTTCACATCAATTTAACATGCCATTTACCCAGAGTAAGTTCCCTATAGATTGAGTTTAACAGGTTTTCTCATCAAGGGTAAATTGAGATTTAATTGTGCTACAACTAAGAGAATAATTTAGATGACAGTTTTGTCTTTTGTTGCCTGTTGAACAGAGTAACTCATGGATGAATAGATGATGTGAGTTTCCTTGAATTAAGTCAAGTTCCTTCATCTCGAGCACTATCTTTTTGTGTCCCTGGTGGTCAACAACACAATCATGGGATGTTTGTCTGGAACTGTGAAGAAAAAAAAGAATTTTGTATTGTTTGTTTCCTTCAAAAGAAATGATTTTGCATCATTCTGATACTTGTAAATATATTTTTGTAACATTTCATGGCTGTCCCGATCTCATTTCTGATGTTGCAAATCTGATTATTGCCATTGTAGTACAGTAATACCATAGTAAAGTTCTCAAGCAGCAGCCGATCCGCCTCCTCACTAACAGGCGTGGCCGCTTTCACCCTAACCAGTTTCTGCTCTTGATGGGTGTGACGCCAACCTGACAAGCCTGTCCATCGGCCAGTGTGGCTGAATTTATCTCACACATATACAAGCTTACTGCTCCAGAAGAGCGTCACAAGTGTCCTCTCTGTGGTTTTGGAGCTTGTCTCGTGGCTGATTTGAAGATGCCCTACATTGTGCCGAGTGGCTCTGGGCAGGCGACCCTAGTGGAGAGCACCCAGGCGGATGGGAAGACATTTGAACAGCTCCGGCTGGAGTGTTTGCAGAAGGGAAAGTTGTTTGAGGATCCAGATTTCCCTGCCGTGGAAGCCTCGCTCTTCTACAGCCAGAGGGTCCCGGTTAACTTTGAATGGAAGAGGCCGGGGGTAAGTGAGCACTTCTGTAGAATCATAATTCTGCAAGATAAATATATTGGAGATTCTGGATAAGGTTCCTGCTGGAATTAGAGTTGATGTGTCTCAGGTATGATGGGGTAGCCTGGGACATTTTAAGCAATTTTGACTTCAATAATTCACTGCAATATCAAACAAGACTTGTTCACCCAAACAAAATGAGACTCCAATCATATTACAAATTAGCTGGATTGATGGAGCACTGAAGCAGGTTACCCTAAATGGGTTTTTACTTTCATATAAATGGGCACTGCAGAGGGAATTGTGGGCTACCTCAATACTAAAGTAGAGGATGAAATTATGAATTTAATTACTTTAATGTCAGATAAAGGCACTAAATATTTGTTAAAAGGCGTGTTGTTTTTAAATGGGTTGAAGCATTTCCTTCTCTGTGATGATCCCCCAGTTCATGTATAGATGGATGTTAGATGAATGGATGGGAGTGTTTTTACAGTTAGTAATTATAACTGAATTGCTAATTAAAAATGTTGGCATGATTTTTGACTGTTATGGCAGATGACATGATTTAATTTTGCATGCAATTTACATGTTTTAGAATGTGACTTTGCACATTTTAAAACCTGTCATGCAAGTTTGCAGAGTAATTCCAGGACTCAAATCAACCAGGGCTGCTTTTCCCAAAAGCATTGTTACAAAGCCCAAGAATGTCTCAGAACCACTGCCAATAATCACTCTTAAAAATAAGGGTTCTTTACTGGCATTGATGGTTCCATAAAGAACATCCATGGAATCTTTCCATTGCACAAAAAGTTATTTACCTCAGAAAAAGGTTCTTTAGATTTTTCAAATGTTCTTCAAACTAAGGTTCTTTTAAGAACTGTTCATGGAAAGGTTTTTTAGAGGAACCCAGAATGGTTCTTCTATGGTATTGCTGTGAAAACCCCCTTTTGGCATGTTTATTTTTAAGAGTGATGTCTCTATGATCAACTTAGCTCACAATTCTTTTGGTAAACACCACAGGTTGTCCATTTTATGAACACAACACTGCTATATTTCCTGATATGTCAATGTGTAACATCACAAAGAGTCATATTTGTGCATTAAATACATTTATGAAGCAGCCATTGGAGACAGTTGCCATGCAACATGTCAGGAATGCAGGTGGAATGTCGGCATGCACAGAACTCACATTGTTTATTTTGTGTTGTTTGTTCGAATGAAAAATGGATCCTGGTTTTATTAAATTGGAAATGGACTAATGGGTTGAGTTTAAGAACAGGTTATCAGTGGTTGTGACAAATGATATCAGATGATCCACACCCCTCACACTTTAAGGACCTCTGAATGAAACTACAACTGCATTTCATTCCAGGGCGTTCCTGTAGAGTGACCTTAGATATGCAACGAGTGAAGAGTGTGGAAAAATGTGAACACACCTCACACAGGCATCATGGGCGTTCTCCCTTTGTCTTTAATCAAACGCTCCATTAGGTCTACAGTAACCGCAGGTCATGTGATGTGTTATAACTTCTGTAAATGTCTGTAAAAAGTAGCTTAAAGTTTAACAACAGCAGAATGAATAGGAGCAAAGTTTATTGTTGTATAAACAACCTACACTTACAAACTCTTCTGTCATTTTTTCCCCAAAATACATCTAAAAAATTTTGGATGGATGGATGGATAGATGATTGGATGGATGGATAGATGGATGGGTGATTGGATGGATGGATGGATGGGTGATTGGATGGATGGATGGATGGATGATTGGATGGATGGATGGGTGATTGGATGGATGGGTGATTGGATGGATGGATGGATGGACAGACGGATAGATGAGTAGACAGATGGATAGCTGGATGGACAGACGGATAGATGAGTAGACAGATGGATAGCTGGATGGATAGACAGACAGATGGATGGGTAGATAGACAGACGGATAGCTGAATAGATAGATCAATTGTTTTATATTTTTCTCTGACCTGTTCAAATTCAGGAAATCTGCAAAGACCCAAAATTCATCACAGGAGGAGCCACCAGGACAGACATCTGTCAGGGGCAGCTGGGTATGTTTTCATCTTGTTTCAGGTTACTCAAATGGTTAATGAAAAATTAGACCCTAATCTGAGTAAAACACCTTCAATGACCAAAGAATGAGATAATATATACTAATCATATTATAAATGGCCATCCATTAAATGTTGTCCTTCATGTATGACCAAACAGGAGACTGCTGGCTGTTGGCAGCGATCGCCTCCCTGACCCTCCATGAGGACACGCTCAAGAGGGTCGTACCACATGATCAGGGCTTTGATCGCGGCTATGCCGGTATCTTCCATTTTCAGGTGAGTCTCACTTGCTGAAGGTCTACAGGTTCATAGTCGCCTTGAACGCTTATTAAACTCACCTTGTTGTGCAGTTCTGGCAGCATAATAAATGGATGGATGTGGTGGTGGATGACAGACTCCCGTGTGTGAGGAACAACCTGATGTTTGTCCACTCCGCAGACCAAACTGAGTTCTGGAGTGCGCTTCTGGAGAAGGCCTATGCCAAGTATGCACTTCAGTTTACAAAACAAAATGTTGTCAAATCTAGTTCTGAGATGTCGAACTCAATCCTGTGCATCTCTCAGACTGAACGGCAGCTATGAAGCCCTGAAAGGTGGCAGCACCATGGAGGCGATGGAGGACTTCACCGGCGGCGTGGGGGAGATGTACGAGACGAAGAACGCTCCCAGCAACCTCTTCATCATCCTCAAGAAAGCCGTGGAGAGAGGGTCCATGCTTGGCTGCTCCATCGATGTAAGCATAGCTTTGTTGGATTCAAAGTGAGATCAATAACACGTTCTTCCATTCCTGATTTTCAGATGATTGTGTTTTCATATCACTAGATCACAAGTTCTGCTGAATCCGAAGCCCAAACCACTACTGGTCTGGTTAAAGGTCATGCTTACTCCATCACTGGAGTGCAAGAGGTAATCGCATCAACCCTCATTAAAACAAGATGTTTGTTTATTGCCATCTTCTTTTTTTGGCATAGATTCACTATTTATTTTCTCTCTTTCATCTTGTCTCTTCAGGTCAACTACAGAGGAGCGAAGGTCCAGCTGATTCGTATCCGTAACCCCTGGGGTCAGGTGGAGTGGAACGGGCCCTGGAGTGACAAGTAAGCATCCAATGTTTGCTCAGGATGTATTCCATGCAACAACAACAACAACAAAAAAGACGGAGCAGAATGCATAGATCTTTTTATTCAACAGAGCATTTATCTTAAAATTAAAAATGCTGTTTCTTTATACCAGTTAGGTTTTACATGCACATTACAAAAAAGCCCCCCAAAACAATGACATGAGCAAATATACCATGACAAATTAGCAGTTAAAGGTATCAGTATAAATAATAATTTCATTTTACCACTTGTAAGTAAATATATTGGCTGTCAATATATAGTGCACCTCTAATATTTTAGCAGTTTTTTAGTACTTATTTGCAGCTTAAAAATAGTTTGTTGATAAGTATATTTAATATGCATTTAAATTCTTCTTAAATTCTTAAATACATTTAAAAGGTTAGTTCACCCAAAAATGAAAATTCTGTCATTAATTACTCACCCTCATGTCATTCAAAACCTGTAAGACCTTCGTTCATCGTAGGAACACAAATGAAGATATTTTTGATGAAATCCAAGAGCTCTATGTCTCCTCAATAGACAGCAATTTAACAACCACTGTCAAGGTCCAGAAAGGTACTAAAGACATCATTAAAATAGCCAACGTGACTGCAGTGGTTCAACCTTAATGTTTTGCACAAAAAACTGTTTTTATGTGCAAAAACAAAACAAAAATAATGACTTTATTCATCAATATCTTCTCTTCTGTGCCATTCTCTTACACTGTTTACGTTCAGCGCTTCCAGGTTCTACATCAGAACGGCAACTCATTATTGGCCGACTCCTGCGTCAGCATTACATGCATGCGTCGTGCTACTCACGTGATCAGCTTTGGCCAATACAGAGCCGGCATTCGGACGTAGAGCCTGGAAGTGCTGAACGTAAACAGCGTAACAGAATGACATGGAAGAGAAGATATTGTTGAATAAAGTCATATAACTCTTGGATTTCATCAAAAATATCTTAATTTGTGTTCCGAAGATGAACAAAGGTCTTACGGGTGTGGAACGACATGAGGGAGAGTAATTAATGAAAGACTCTTTATATTTGGGCAAACCCTTTAAATATATTACATTTGTACTTGGGATGTCACCGTAAATGCTCCAAATCTTGTATTTTCAGCTCTAGGGAATGGAACGTCATTGACAGTTCAGAGAAGAATCGATTGCTGCACAACTCCCTGGATGACGGAGAGTTCTGGTACGACCCATCAGTCCAGTTCACATCAGGCTGAATCCTCTTAAACAGCTTCACTAAAAAGCTCTGAGAAGTTTCTGCTGAGCAAGCGTCCAATAAGCTCTTTCAGACCTGTGGTACTTTAACTTCTATGACTTGCTGTGTTGCAGGATGGAGTTTGGGGACTTCAAATCCAACTACGATAAGATCGAGATCTGTAACCTAACTGCAGACTCTCTATCAGATGACGTTACAAAGAAGTGGGAAGTGAACCTGTTTGAGGGCAACTGGATCAGGGGCTCCACTGCTGGCGGCTGCAGGAACTACATCGGTCAGTATCATGTAATGTGTAGATTTCATCATAAAAGTATGCATGTTTATCCATGCTATCATTCATACTTACGGTAATAGTATTCTTTAGTGTTACAAAGACCTACATTTGTGTTCTTCTTGATCTTGATTTTCTCAGACACATTCTGGACAAACCCGCAGTTTAAGCTTCGTCTGAAGGATCCGGATGAGGGTGATAAGCTGTGTAGCGTCATTGTGGCTCTGATGCAGAAGAACCGCCGTCGGCTCAGGAAGGAGGGGCTTGACATGGAAACCATCGGCTTTGCCGTTTACGAGGTGAGAGAGATAAAATGCTGTAGATGAGTTTGGAGAACTTCTTCAGTTCCACTGAAGTCCTGTTGACCTGCTCACTTACAATACTCATAGGCTCCTGATGATCAAGACCACCAGGGGAAGGACTTTTTCCGCTACAATGGCTCTAAAGCGCGGAGCCGTTCTTACATCAACATGAGGGAGGTGTCCGAGCGCTTCAGACTGCCGCCAGGAAATTACCTGCTGGTGCCCACCACCTTCCAGCCGCATCATGAGGCGGACTTCCTAATCCGGATCTTCTCAGAGAAGAAAGCTGGAGCTATGTATGTCTATCCAACCTACTCTTCAGTTTTATCAGGCAGATTTTGTATATACACTTTTAATTTTGGAAACATGTTTCCATAAAATAAAATAACATTTCTGATGAGAACTGAATCAAATCTTAGGCAGAAACTAACATTTATTATTGTTGTTAGTAAGATGGTGGTCAGTGAGGTACTTCTTCGTATAGGCTACTCAAAGCATTATTCAGTATGTTTACAGCACATAATTGTACAATGTAATATGTTTTGTGTTTACAGTGAGATGGGAAGCACCATTCAAGCAGATTTGCCAGAAGTGAGTAAAAAAAAATCATTGGTTCATGGTTTATTTTTGTCTTTGTTCGCTGGGAAAGACTCAAAAACAGTTTGTGTGTAAATAATAAGACATGCACTTATGTTGTAGATGTTAAAAGTGTGTGTTTCTGTCTAATTTCTTAAGCCACCGAAGCCAAACCCACCTGAGGAAGAGACAGACGAGGAGAAGGGCCTGAGGAGACTTTTTGAACAGATCGCCGGATCGGTAAGACAGAAAACTATGGAAGCCTGATAACAGAATTATTATATATATAAAAAAGAAGTTAACTGTGATTTTATATCTCACAATTCTGAGGGGAAAATCTCATAATATCGGGATATAAATGTCAAATTTGATAAACTCTCTCTCAGTTGCGGAAAAAACAAGTAATATTTAGCAATTCTGACATTTTCCTTAGGATTGTGAGATATAAACTCGATACGATAAAAAGTCCTTAGTAAAGTACTTAATTACCTTTCGTGTAAGCTCCCATCGATAACTCCAAGTCAGTCAACCGTCGTCTGCCACAGGGTTTCCCATGGGGAAATGCAGGGTGTTCTTGAGATGATGAAAAACTAATAATTACATCATAAAAAATTTAAGTTAAAACAAATAATTAATAAAAAAAAACAAAAAACAATCCAAATAAAAATGTTTAATTAAAATATATAATTAATATTTTATTTGGTTGCCTGTATGTCATGTGACCATTACTGACTGAGAACCGCGAATGTGTTACATTTTTGAAATATTAATTTAAAATCTTAGAGGGTACTTTATGTGTATGTTTTAGGTCAAAGGGGTTCGGCTTAAAAACAATTTTGGGAATCCCTGAGCAGTTCTGTGTCGTTACAGCAGTGATGGACATAGACATTATAATGTCTATGGTGATGGAGATAGTGATGGCATAAGAGAGATAGTGCGCGCCCTCGCCTGGTCACAGTATGTTTTACACTCTCCTTAATATCTCTGTGTAGGATAAAGCCATCAGCGCCAGAGAACTGCAGCATGTGCTGAACAATGTTCTGAGCAGAAGTAAGTCTGTCACCATTTCAGGCATTTAATCCAAGAATAATTTCTATATGCATTGATAAGAATGCTAACATGTCATGTAACTGTGTCTCTCTGCAGGGAAAGAGGTGAAGTTTGATGGTTTGACCCTCAACACCTGCCACAGCATCATAAACCTGATGGATGTATCCTCTCAGTGGCTGTACATGTGTTATTAGGCTTAAAACAATAAATTAAAAAATATTAACCCATTCCTGCCCCAAGCTTAATTACAGAAACTAACATATAAAGTCTATTAAACTGTTCTCAAGTTTGGAAATATGACTATAATACTCTGAGCTGTATAATTGTGTTGCTCAGTTTTCCTGAACCGAGTACAGGTGGATGGCTCAGGAATGCTGGAATTCGAGGAGTTCAAAGTCTTCTGGGATAAGCTGAAGAAATGGATCGTAAGTTGCAGAATCATACATTTACTCACGAATTACCATATTTCTCAGAATGAAGTTTCCACAGAGAAAGTTGTGTCGTGTTGTGTTGTAGATGCTGTTCCTGTCTTTCGATACGGATCGTTCTGGACGCATGTCTTCCTACGAGCTCCGCAGTGCTCTTAACGCCGCAGGTAAACGCACAGATGAACTATAATAGTGCAATTTACATTATTTACACATTATTTATCTGTTTTTGTGTATCTTTGGTTTTCAATCTTTTAGATGCAACAGACCCCCAAAATATGTTCATTCAAATTAATAAAAATTTACATTATAAATATTATTATAAAATATTATTATAATATAATAAAATATTATTTGAAAAATATTTTGCTCTATTAAGTTAATTATTACTTTTTTGTTCACATTATAGCACTGTACTATTAGATTCATTATTTACTTGCTTATTTACTTATTGTCTTATGTTAATTACATTTTTATTTATCTATTTTTAATGTATTTTTAACTAAAATAATTGTATTTATTTATTGTTATTTGTATTTTATTTATTTTATTATTATTGTGATTATTTGTATTTAAAAAAAAAAAAAAAATTTCACTGTTTTTCTCTAAACATTTCCATTTTGAAACCCCCTGATTTAGACTTTGTGTGTGTTTTCTTCATTCAGGGATGCAGCTGAACAATAAGATCTTGCAGTTGCTGGGTCTGCGGTTCGCGGACGAGAACTTTGAAATCGATTTTGATGATTACCTGACGTGCATCGTCCGTCTGGAGAACATGTTCCGTAAGTGACGGCGGTGCATTATCGTACAGGGCCGTTAACATGAAGGTCTCATCAGTCTTAGACTCAGGAAATTTCATTGCTGATGTTTCACTAATGTCTACTTTGTCTTATGCTGGTATTTGTTCTGTGTTGGACTGCAATTTTTATATGTGATTTATTAGTAATATTCAGTATCTTCCATAACATGTGGGGTGTAAATCAAACCTGAGCACTTAAACAGAGATTTTGGCATTTGTTACAGGAGTTTTCCAGGCCTTTGATAGCAAAAAGAAAGGAGAGATCAGTCTGAACATGCAACAGGTAACGCACCATTTTTTACCTTTTGTATTTACATTAGTAAATGTAAAAAAGGAATAACGGAATAACTAGAATATATAAATGTAAAGCATGTAAACTCACATATTATTTAGTAGTTTCCTTATTTAACAACTTTTGACAACTTTTAACATTTGATGTGTTTTGAGGTGCTCTAAATCTACTAAAAAATATGTTTCAGTTGTGGCGTTGATCATTTCAGTATTTCTAACACGCAGTCAGATCAAAATTATAAACAAATCTTCATTTCTTCACAGTTCCTGATGTTGTCCATGAACATCTGAGGATTCAACCAAATTCAGCAAGAACAATATGATGGATGGAGTCAGTGGTGCTACTGTGCATTTTCACTGTTATTCTGAACAGATCTACACACACACACACACACACACACACGGTCTTTCCCATTGCTACTGACTATGGATTCATGTGAAAGCTTTACTATGATTGTTTTGTGAACAAAGTCTAAAATGTTGTGTTCTTGTTGGCACGTTTACTGTTATTTTTCTGCGATTTGAGGCATATTCACTCTTTATGGATTTTGCAAGAAATTGTGATATTTGCAAGATGTTGTATTCTTCACAGAGCTGCTAAACCACCACGTTTTCATCTTGAAAGGTGCATGCATAAATGAACAAAAACAGGAATATAAATGAATAAATATTACAATAAATGACTGTGGCTTTTGTTACTGACAAGCTGTGACAGAGCAACCAATGAAATATGTTTAATAATTTGTTGAATATTAAATGCATTCTGTCAATGAATCATCACTAGGAACAAATAAAAATGAACTGAATGGGCAATGCATTCCTGGTTAATGAAACTGAACATAAAAACATAGATGTATGCATAGCATTTTTAACATGAGATTTTAACCAAATGTTGATTTTGGTAAAATGTTGCAACAATGTGTTAATTTTTTGCTTGAAAAATTACAGTTTTGGACATTAAGGGATTGAACTTTTCATTTATTGCCCTGTAAGTAACTACAAAAGAGAATGTGAAGCAAATAACTAAAAAAAAAAAAATTAAGTGTGCAGCATGCCCCCACCCTGCACAATGTTCTCACCTTTTTTCCCCTTACCTGTTTGCATCCTTGTAAAAAAAAAAAAAAAAAAAAAAAAAAAAACAGTAGGAAATTGCAAATAAAGGACATTTATATTGATGTACATTAAAAATATAAAGGTGTATGTTACATAAAAACTGACCTTAAATTACACATACTGAATTAAATGATATTTTTATGATTAAGAGATGTAATAAACAGAACAAATGAATTTAAATAGTTAAAACAACAGGCATTGCAACAGCAACAATGGACATATTCATAAAATAAGTAAATCATTTAGAAAAAAAAATTACTACATAAAAATGCAAAACAAAAAAAAGGCAGATGTAATGTGTGTCGGAATATAAAGTTTTGCCATATATTTTCGACGAAATGTAAAGTTTTTATTTTTTTTTATTAAATGCCAGTCACATTACAAACATATAGTATAAAAATATTGAACAACAAATAGAAACAAAAAATATACAGTATATAAAATAATAATACAAGGAAAAGGAGAGGGAAAAAAAAATATATAAACAGAAAAAAAACATGTATGAGATCATCATCATGTAAAGTTTGCGGGGCAGCGTCGAGCGTCATGATCATCACGTCGCGTCCCCCATCTAGACTAAACCAAAAGTGAATCAGGGGTGTTTCTGGAACCACAATGGTCGCGTCTGTATTCCTGTCGCTTCAGTATTTGATTACAATCCTTTATATAAAAATTAGCCGAATATAAATGTATATTAACGTGTTGTTTATAGCAGTTCTTTAAGGCACAATTATCGCACGGATTGTGCTGCTCCCCTTCACTCGGTCAAGATGATCGAGTCTCAAAATGGCCGCTGTTGTCCATGTGTTTCGAGCTGACAGAAGAATCTCTATTATTTGAGTCCACGTTGTTTACTTTAGATAACATTTAAGCTAATATAGTTACTTGAGATCTGAAATACAAACGCCTAGTTAATATATTAACTTGTAAAAATGGTAAGTAATTGCATTCTTGTTTACATTTATTATCTGTCATCCTAGTGAATCCATGTGTTTACATGTAAATCATGTTTCACTGTTAATTGTTTATAACAGTGTTATTTAAACACTAAGTACAGTGACTATGCTCTAAAAAAAGACTTGTTTATGGGTTCTGATCACAAATCTATTTGTGTTGCTTTAGCAAGCTGTGTTATTATAATAATTAATGTGTTTATTGTAAAACAGTTGGCCCAAACTCACTAAAATTCATCCTAAAGTCACTAAAATGATCATGCAGTCACTGAATATGGCAGATCTGTATGTTAGTTGTGATCTGTGTGTCTTCAGCCTCACAGAAAGAAGAAATCCTTCATCAATAAGAAGAATGCCGTGTCCTTCCACCTGGTGCACAGAAGTCAGAAAGATCCGCTCGCAGCAGACGAGATGGCACCTCAACATGTCCTTCTGCCTGCTGCCAAGGTAAAACAAACACACTAAACTGGTTTTTCAAGGGCTAAACAGTCACAACATTCAAATATCAGTCACTAAAGTTGCCATCTGATCCAGCAGGTGGAGGTGGAGAAGAGGAGGGAGGAGCAGCGCAAGTTTGGAGTGTTTTTCGACGACGACTACGATTACCTGCAGCACCTGAGGGAGGCGCCCCAGCCCACGGAGCTGGTCTCCGCCCCTCGCCTCCGCAGAGACGCACGGCCAAAGCCTGCGGAGGATGAAGAGGACATGGAGGAAGAGGACGTCACCGTCCCTGTAAGGCCGAACGGCAGCAGCTTCTCCCTGCAGCTACCAGATTTACAAATCTGATAATGTTCTGACACTGATTATATCATTTATGTTTTGTGTTGACATATTTACAGTGAAAACAGGATGATTTGATCACAGATATGAATCAGTCTTCATTATTTGTTATTACTAGTCACAAGTAGGTGATATTACAGGACAAAAATGAATACACATATCTGATTTTATCAATATTTTTAGTCAGGGTAGATTGTTTTCACTCCTGCCAAAAATTAATTATGGTGCTACCCTGACTAAGGTCCGTTTTCATTGAAGAGAAAGACTTGAAGTATTAGTTCACCCCAAAATAAAAATTCTGTTGTTAATTACTCATCCTCATGTCGTTCCAAACCCGTAAGACCTTTGTTCATCTTAAGAACACAAATTAAGATATTTTTGATGAAATCTGAGAGCTTTCTGTTCCTCCATTGACAGTCTATGCAACTACCACTTTCAAGCCCCAGAAAAGTAGTAAAGACATCATAAAAGTAATCCATGTGACCTCAGTTTTATGAAGCGAAGTGAGTGCTTTAAGGAAAAAAACATAAATATATCACTTTATTTACAAAATATTAATGTTTTTTACGCAACTGGTGTCTTTACTACCTTTCTGGACCTTGAAAGTGATAGTTGCGTAAACTGTCAATGAAGGAACAGAAAGCTCTCAGATTTCATGAAAAATATCTTAATTTGTGTTCTGAAGATGAACGAAAGTCTTATGGGTGTGTAACGACATGAGGGTGAGTAATTAATGAGTAATTAATTTTTGTGGGTGAACTAACCCTTTAAAAGTGTGGTAATTTTTACTAAAAATATTAGCGCGTCTACAGTGAGGGTGACAACAAACAGTGTTACGGTCCGGTTGTGTCTCTTACAGATGATGAGCGTCTTTACGCTTGTGTTTTTGATGACCTGCTGAAGTTTTATGTTAATGTGTGTTGTTCATGCAGGCTTCCTCAATTAACCTGCCCTCGTCTGTGTTTGCCTCAGAGTTTGAAGAGGAAGTGGGTTTATTAAACAAAGCAGCTCCTATTTCAGGTGAGTTGGGTGGAGATCAGAATCAGTCCTGCTCATGTCGCTGCAGAAAAACACTTATTTCATTTACTTTATTTGGAATCGTACATCATTAAATTGATCAGAAGTGACAGTAAAGACATTTCAGATAAATGCTGTTCTTTTGATCTTTCTATTCATCAAATATTCCTAAATTTAAAAAGTATCACGTTTCCATACAAACTTGAATCAGCTCAGCTGTTTTGCAACACTGATAATAATCATAAGTGCATCAAATCAGCATATTACAATGATTTCTGAAGGATCACGTGACACTGAAGACTGGAGTAATGATGCTGAAAATTCAGGTTTAATGAATAATAAATTACATTTTAACATATATTACAATAAACAGCTATTTTAAGTTTTTTGATCAAATAAATGCAGCCTTGATAAGGAGAAGAGACTTCTTTCAAAAACATTTGAAAATTTCACTGACCCCAAACTTCTGAACGGTAGAGTTAAGGACTCGTTCACACAGAACACGTCTTTGTGTCTAAAAATGCGAGATGCTGCACAGGAATGTTTTTTTTTAAAAAGCACAGCACAGAACACGTGTGTCTCAAAAGGTGCTTTTGAGACGTGATGCAATAAAGAAACTGTCTCATTTGTATTTGGCAATGTAGTTTTGCATCTTTCTTTCCAGGGCCGCGGTTGGATATGGATCCTGACATTGTTGCTGCGCTGGATGAGGACTTTGATTTTGACGACCCAGAGAACATGCTGGAAGATGACTTTGTCATCAAGGCCAATGATGTCATGGGTGACACTGGGTAAAACTGACAAATTACAAAAAAATTCACCCAAAAAATTAATTTTCTGTCATTAATTACTCACCCTCATGTCATTTCAAACCCGTAAGACTTTTGTTCATCTTCAGAACACAAATGAAGATCTTTTTAATGAAATCTGAGAGATTTCTGTCCCTCCATAGACAGCTACACAACTGACACTTTAACTCTTCAAAAAGTTCATAAAGAGATTGTAAAACTAATCCATATGAATTGAGCGGTTTAGTCCAATTTTTCTGATGAACAGATTTAATTTAGGCTTTTATTCACATATAAACATAAAAATCATATAAAACTCTTTTGAACAGTTTGAAGCGTCAAAGTGGAAGTCACATAGCTGTCTGTGGAGGGACAGAAATCTCTCAGATTTTATTAAAAGGATTTGTGTTTCAAAGATGAACGAAGGCCTTAAAGGTTCACCGTGAGTGTGAGTGAATGACTGAATTTTAGTTTTTGGGTGAACTATCCCTTTCAACGTTTAATGTGTATGGTTTTGTTGCTGGTACTATGTAAAATTGAGTCAGCCTATGAGTTGAATGCTTGAATCTGCATAACCCTGCCTACATCAGATGTCATCACCAGTTTCCTTTGTTTTTGTCCTCAGTAATGATGATGATGATGATGAGTGGGAGGACACGGATGATGAAGGTGATGAGGAAGATTATGACTCAGCGGGTCTGTCAGACGAGGAAGGCGGCCAGAGAGAGTTTATGTTTGGCGACTGCGAGACGAAGAGTCGTTTTACAGAGTACTCGCTCACATCCTCCGTCATGAGGAGGAACGAACAGCTGACGCTGCTGGACGACCGCTTCGAGAAGGTCAGTCGGCAGATCTTCCACACAGATAATGAGGAACATAAGTGTCTGTTCACATCTTCTGTGAATGTGAATTTTTCAGCCACAATTTTTTTTTTCTTTGCTGGGTAGTTAAAAAAAAGTTACCAACCAATGTGGTAGTATGGTTTTTCTTATCTATTAAATGTAGC
This sequence comes from Ancherythroculter nigrocauda, assembly GCA_036281575.1. Classification (NCBI taxonomy): domain Eukaryota; kingdom Metazoa; phylum Chordata; class Actinopteri; order Cypriniformes; family Xenocyprididae; genus Ancherythroculter; species Ancherythroculter nigrocauda. The sequence goes on along the minus strand of VTFQ01000460.1, from coordinate 371,546 downwards.
AAACTTTTTTTTATCTCATAGTTTGTATATTGCCTTAAACTATGTAAATATGTACATTTGTTTATTTGTGCTGATTATAAGTCATGTCAACATATAACAAGCAAAAAATATGTTTCTTTCTCAGTTGTTCAAGCAAAAACACTGAATGACTTAAACCATAAACCTGATTTATTATTAATGTACACTTCTATAATAAAGCATGATTCCGATGATTGAGTGTTTGTTGTGTTGTTGAATAGTTTTTCGAGCAGTTTGATGATGACGAGATCGGAGCGCTGGATAACGCGGAGCTGGAGGGCTACATTGAACCGGACAGCAAGCGCCTGGAGGAGGTCATCAAAGACTACTTCATTCAGAAAGAGAAAGAGTGAGTGTGTGTGACTGACACAACATCTGTGTATGTGTGTGTGTGTGTGTGTGTGAGATCTCTCTTCATCATTTTACATGTGTGTAGTTATCAGAAACCAGATCAGCTGGGTCCTGCGGAGCTGCCCTCTGTGAGAGAGGAAGATGAGAATGATGAAGATGATGAAGAGGTGGCGATTGATACGATGGTCATAGAGCCGCCTGCGGAGCGCTGGGACTGTGAGACCATCATCAGTGAGTCTGAATCCATACAGTTTATCAGAGCAGTGCACTTTCTGATGCCATCTGTGGATGTGAGTGTATTATTAATTTACAGAGGCTTTTAAAGGGTTAGTTCACCCAAAAATGAAAATTCTGCCATTATTTACTCACCCTCATGCCGTTCCACACCCGTAAGACCTTCGTTCATCTTCAGAACACAAATTAAGATGTTTTTGATAAAATCCAATGGCTCAGTGAGACCTCCATTGACAGCAAGATAATTAACACTTTCAGATGGCCAGAAAGCTACTAAAGACGTATTTAAAACAGTTCATGTGACTACAGTGGTTCAACCTTACTGTTATGAAGTGACAAGAATACTTTTTGTGCGCAAAAAAACAAAATAACGACTTTATTCAACAATATCTAGTGATGGGCGATTTTAGTGAAGCTTTGAAGCTTTACGAATCTTTTGTTTCGAATCAGTGGTTCAAAGCGTGTATCAAAATGCCAAAGTCACGTGAACCATTGAAATTTTAAGACACTTATGACGTAACAAAGCCTCGTTTACTGAAATCACGTGACTTTGGCAGTTTGATATACGCTCCAAACCACTGATTCAAAACAAAAGATTCGTAAAGCTTCATGAATCAGTGTTTTGAAATCGCCCATCACTAGATATTGAATAAAGTCGTTATTTTGTTTTTTTGGCGCACAAAAAGTATTCTCGTCACTTCATAACATTAAGGTTGAACCACTGTAGTCACATGAACTGTTTTAAATACGATTTTAGTTGCTTTCTGGGCATTGAAAGTGTTAATTGTCTTGCTGGCAATGGAGGTCTCACTGAGCCATCGGATTTTATCAAAAATATCTTAATTTGTGTTCTGAAGATTAATGAAGGTCTTACAGGTGGAACAACATGAGGGTGAGTAATTAGTGACAGAATTTTCATTTTTGGGTGAACTAACCCTTTAATATATTCTTTTACATGTTTTTGATGGCCATAAGTCAAATATTGCAGTACATAAATGTATATGGTGTAATGGATCACAGTTGATCCGTAATCTATACGGACCAAGCCAAACGGTTCGGCACACATGTGATTCGCGGATTAATTGCAAAGTTTAACCATCATAGAGTGAACGTTTATCATTTGCATGTGTTTATATGTCTGGCAAATGTACACATTCAAGTGATTTTTAAACCATTCCAGCTCAAGGAGACGCAAAAGACTCAATTCAGTCTGTGCACAGCCGCACACATACAGAGAGCCGCAAATACCAGAATGATTCCTCTTTCACATCTCCTGAAAATGATATTGTTTTGAGGATGTTCTGGTGATTCTCACCACAGCAGAGAAATGGACAACAAAAACACTATTTATTTTCATGATCTTCCTCTTCAGTTGTCATTTTACTAATCTGCCATATGATGATATCGTGTCCTCATAGTTCAAAGCCTGATTACTGAGAGATGCTGGAGTATCAGGAGTTTGAATGATGCTGTAAATCAGGGGTGATTGATCATCTTTATCTTTCTCTCTCAGGCACTTACTCCAACCTCTACAACCGGCCCAAACTCATCCAGGACCCTCCAAAGGTGAAGAAACCTTTCTCACATGTCTCATTCGGCCAAGGATATTTCATAATCTGCTATTTCATTACACAGATAAAGAACCCTAGGGTGAAATGCACTGGAAGTTTAATTTCCAATTCAAATCCACATCCATTTTGCATGTGAACCAAATTTAAGATGTGGTTTGAATTACATGTATGAATGTTTTCACCTACAGCACAGACACAGAAGCAAACATACTATATTTGTAACAATAAGACAGTGATTTTTTTCTGAAATGTGATTTGATCTTGTATTAATCAATTGATTCATATTAATCTTAACAAATATTACCCCGCCATATGACCTCATGCAGTTAATGGATTTTTAATGCATTATTCATTGAGTTCATTCATAGTATATGTGACTAATAATGCTGTTATCATGGTTATCATGGGTCACACACACAGACCTATGCTGTGTTTACTCTCTATTTACAATAGTTTGCATGCGATGTATCGTGACCAAAATACATTTCAGAGGTCAGTAAGGCAATAGATGTTTGTTCACAGGGATGGATAGGGTTACCAAAGGATTTACAGTGCTTTAAAACACATTAGCTTATAATCACTGATAGACGTGACACGTAATACAAACAGTAGAGTAGTGAATGCCGCTTGCAACCCCAAGGTTATGGGTTCAATTTCTAGGGAATGCATGCACTGATAGTATGTGTATTTTGAATGCAATACAAGTTGGTTTTGATAAAAGCATCTGCCAAATGAAATAATTGTGAATATGTTTGCAGCCCAAGCAGATCCGAGTGTCCAGTAAGACGGGGATTCCTCTGGACGTTCTGGCGAAACGAGGCCCGACGGCTAAACAGGTGGAGAGGATGGAGAGGATAAACGACTCGGACCTGCCCAGAGTCTCGACGCAGCCCCGCTCACGGGACGAGAGCGCAGAGGAGAGGAGAGCCAGGAAACAGGCCATCAAGACCGAGAGGAAGGTGCGTAATCTCATGCGTCATGCTGAAAATTATTTCAGTTTATGTTGTAATTACACATGATTATCTACCTGTTTCCTCTGTGTTATTGCCTGTCCAACATTATTGGCTTGTTGAGGAGACTAGGCTTTTTTTTTTTCTTGTTTTACAATAAAGCAAGTGGAAAAATCCATCAGAATAAGAAAAAACAGAGTCAGTATTTCTCAAAATAAATAAAAATAAAGGAATGCAATCTCAGAATATTTGCACAAACCCTGCAATAATTAAATATGTTAAATTATACAAATATACTTTATATTTAATTTAACTTTATTAACCAATGTCTTTACTGCTGACCTTTACTAATTCAACCGTACTAATAAGCAAAAATGACTTTAGAAAAAGTGAAAAACATCACATTTCCTTCAGCCTGAGGCTTATTCATTTCACTTTTGGTGTGAAAGAGCTTTTACATTTGCTAAAAATACAACTTTTTTTGTTATTAAATCAATGAAGCTCAGTCCAGGTGAGAAAAGCTAACGCAAAAGTAATGTATTGTATTACTTTTCATAAAAAGTAACTAAGTAACGCAATTAGTTACTTTTTTAGGGAGTAATACAATATTGCAATTCATTACTTTTAAAAGTAACTTTCCACAACACTGGCAGCATATATAGGTAAAAAGCACCCTGGCATTCATATTTTCCCTTTCATTGTTTCAGGAGAGGAGGACCGAGAAGAAGGCAAACAAACTGGCATTCAAACAAGAGAAACAGATGCAGGAGAAACAGATGGTTAATTTAAGAGCAAACGTTCAGGGCCTGAAGCTCTCGTAGGACGGCAGAGACACTCCAGAGACTATCAAAAACACTGCGACACGTTCCCAACACCAGCGGACACTATAGGACCTCACTGAAGATGTGTGTTGCAGTACATTACATCATTTACCTTACCAGGACTTCCATGTTTTATTCTTCTCACGAAGTGTACAAGCAGTTCTAAATGATGTTTATGAATAGTGTTGCCGTGGATACATCATAATGAAAGGAATCTATAGAAACTGTTCTGTTTATCAGGCTTGACTGTTTAAAGGTAAATATATGTACAAAAATGTAATTAAACCTATTCATCACATTCTAAAAAGTTTATAAAAACACACATACACAGTAAAACACAAGTACTATTTTTTCCATAGAATCCTAACCCCACTTTTAATAAAAAATAAAAAAACATTATGGGAGGGAAAAAAATCAATCACATTTTCACCGATGGCACAGTAATGAACTTAATGCAACTTAAAGCTGCCTGTAAGGACTGATGGCTTATAAAGTGGCTTCTCAGTTCATTATGACGAAATTCTCTTCTCTACCATGTTTAGGCAAAGTGCATAAATGTCATTCACATGATCTGAACAATAAACAACATTGACCTGAAATTAAAGTTCCTGTTTTCATCTGAAGTGAGCCTGAAGATCTGCTACATGACAATGTGCTCCAATTGTTCCCATCATGTCAGAATTACATTTACAAGTTTGTGAGTTGACAATGTTCATGTTTTTGCTGGAAATTGTAATTGTGAGCTGGAAGTATTTTATAAAAGTTAACTACATACACTACAAAATCTTACCGACCCCAAATGTTTGAATGGTAATGTTTTTGAAGGAAGACTCTTATTAAGGCTACGTTGCTGAAAAAGTACATTTTTGTTTGATGTGCCATTTTATTATAGCTCATGATACCTGCTGCACTTCATATTTAAAAAGAGGATAAATATAGAGGTGAGTATTTCACTGTCACTCAACAAAACTGCTGAACGAATGATCCGTTTGGTGTTGTGAGTGTTGCCACAGAAGCACAGTTCTTTTGCAAAGGCGGTAATTCCGACGAGACGTGCGAGAATGAGTCACATGACCTGAGCAGCACTTGTAAATAATGTTGTAAATCTTTGTTCAAAGGCCAAAGAATATGATTCTGGCCGACCTGTAGATCAAACTGCCACATGTAGCAACAAGTATAAGCATTATGCTGAACTAGTGTCAATTCAACAGAAGTTTCAGTTCAAATAAAGGGAGTGTCAGTAATGAAGACAAATGCCAAACACATGATTTTTCCATTGTGCCATGAACCGGAAAACCTCGGGGGAATTCCATTTCGTGATGTCATGTGAGGGCTTGTATTTGTATGAACAGTCCCAACCTGTGTCATGTTCCCAGAACATCCCGGCAGCAGGTGCTTTTATTGTCTGTTTGGAACTTTCCTTTACTTCTAAACCTCTGAAAGCAATCCGAAGAGTGCTTTGGGGAGTCTCTGGGGTCCATAAACATTCACAGTATCTCCAGGACTCATCTACAGACTGAGGTTGATGTGCGGACTGTCGTAGCCATTCGACAGGCTGCCCGGCTCATCTTCATTATCTTCATCATCTTCATCGAGCATGTTAGGCCCATATGCACTTTCATTGTCCAAGTCACCTATTCGCACATCCCTGTCACCGGAGGACTGCTCCTCATCGCTGTACATCTCTATTAACGTGGTTTTCTCCTGAGGATCCCCGACCGGTTCGATCTTCACTTTGCTGTCCATAATCTCAGTCTCCACTTTCAGCACTTTGCACTGGCCTGCTGGTGCTGGGTTGAAAACCTACCAAACCAGAAAGACAATTTACGGTCATTACCCAGCCCTGTGTAGGAATGCTGCTGTAACAAGCTCACGTCAAAGAGACCAGGACCAAACTTATTAAAAACTGGCTAATTAAAGGAATAGTTCACCTAAAAAGATGTTTGGATGAACACTGGGAACCAAACCACACTGGTCCCATTGACTTTTATCGTAAGGACATAAAAACACTGATCTTCTGTGTCGCACAGAAGACAGAAAGTCATTGGTCTGGAACCACATGAGGTCGAGTAAATGATCACAAACATTTCATTTTTTGGGTGAACCATCCCTTTAAATCAGAGTTGCATGCGGTTTACTAGCTCTGATTTGTCAGCCCACATTTGAATGGTGATTTGTGTTTTTTTTTTTTTGTTGCATTTTTCATATACTATACTAGTATTTAGTCATATTTTAATATACTTTTTATTTTTATATTTTCAGTTTTTATTTGAATTTTAGTAGTTTTGCAAACATTTTAGTATGTTCTGCTATATTTTATTTTAGTTTTAGTCATTATTATATTTTAGATAGTTGCCAAGGTAACATGTCTAGTTTTCTTAATTTTTATTTTTTCAAAATATGTAATATATTTTATTATAATATTTTGAAATAGCATTTATTTTTATATTTTCAGTTTTTCCAATTAATTTTAGTAATTTTATGTTCTTTTTTCATTTTTATTAGTTTTTTTGTTATTTCTATTTAATTTTAATTTATTTTTTATTGTAGTTTAATAGTTTTAGTACTTCAGCTTATTTTATTTCAGTTAGTTGCCAAGGTAACAAGTCTTTTTTTCTTAAGATTTTTAAATGTAAGTTTTCATCTAATATTTTTTTTACTTCAGCTTTATTTCAATTACCAAAAACAATTAACAATTTTGAAATCGCATTTATTATTATATTTTCAGTTTTCAATTAATTTAAGTTTTAGTCATTTTGTTGTTTTTGTCATTTTTATATATTTCTATTAAGCCTTTAATATGTTTATATCAGTTTTAGTTTAGTAATTTTAGTACTTCAACTTCAAACTTATTTTTATGTCAGTTTCACCATTTCTCATTTAAGTTTTTCACCTCATATTTATAATTTGTTTTAATTTCAGCTTTTTTAAATTACCAAAACAACAACAACAACAACAACAAAAAACTATTTTTTTTTTGAGGAGCTGCTTGTTTATAGTTGTCTGGAATATTAGATGGATAGTAGTCAACTTTATATCCATTATCAACTTTTAACCAAATGTACAAATTATACAGTCAAAATTCAGAATTATATCTATATTTTGACTGCTTCACTATCACTTTACTGTGCTTTTAAACATTCTGCCTTCATTTTTGAACTGAAACGTCCAAATTTTGAAAGTCTGAACTCAAACAAACTAGAAACACTGTAGAGCTGTTCATTTCATAAATATTTATATGTCTTTTAATGTCTTGCTTAAACTGGATTGTGCACCAGTGATTACATAAACAGATGATAAAAAAATAATGATTATGATTTTGTGTAAATTGTTTGTGCAACTATTCTTACACAATTTGGTGAATTCAATACAATCCAGCAATTACATCAGAATGTTTTACTGAACAATTTACACATAAATACTGAGAACAGGTCAAACAAAAACTTACCAAAAACTTGGGAAATGCAGTGATAGCATTCTTTTTAATTTCTGAGTCGAATTTCTTCGCTAGCAGCATAATGATGACGGTTATGAAAATCAACGTTAAGACGACCCCCAGCACTGGATACAGGTACATGGTGAACGATGTATCTGGGTGGAAGAATGAGAAACATCAGTGAATTACATCATCCTCAGCTGTGCATGTATTTATTGTTAGGTTTGTTTTTTAATATCCTTCAATATTGCTAGGTTTGTGTTTCATACTTTGTACCCGTGAGCTTGTACAGTGTCTGTTTTGTCTTGTGCGTAAAAAAAGTCCTTTGCCTTGTTAAACTGCTTTAACTGGAAACCTTATTTGTTGGAAGTCAAACATTTGGATGCATCTAATAACTAATTATGTTAGTTTCACAATGTTAGTTTCAACATTTTAAAATAGGGATGGCATTGACACAAATTTCATGATTTGATTCAATTTCGATTCACAAGCTTGCGATTTCAATTCTATTTGATTTGATATAGATTAATTTGGATATATAGCGGGTACAGTACATGTATATTGATTGTGTATACAAACATTTAAATGCCATTATTTATAATAATTATAATAATTTTTTATTTATAACTTTTAATGTCATTATGTTTCTACTCCAACTCATTTTTTGAAATGTAACAAACAGTTGATAAAAACTTGATGGATTTATGCAAACACATTAAATACTGAAGAACAGTTTAAGTAAAAATATAATGAATATGTAATATAGTGCATGTATTTAGCAAATGCTCGTCTCTAGAGTTAATTTTTCTAGCTGTCTATCAAGCTTTTCTGAGATAAATTTAACGTTACATGACATTGTTTACAAGCTGATTAACTGATGTCTTTCTGCTGTTGTCGAAACCATAATTAAGTGACCATCACATGAATCATTTCAGTAAGTTGTGCTGTATCTTTTAACATATGTTCTAATGTTCACTTGTTTATTTGGTTCTGTAACTAGTAATAAAGCAGGAGAGATGATCGGTTCACATGTCGCTTGAACTGAGGTGCTACAGCGATCCATCACGCCACATTAGAGCGCCAAAACGGCATTTATTGTATGAATTTCGAAATATAATTGACTAATTTGCTAAGACTTTCACCAAATATTTACAAAAGTAACAAAGCTTAAAGCTTAATGCAATTCACTGGATAAGAAGAGGCGTGCTGCAAATGTTTTGTTCATGCACCTGAAAACAGCATAGACTAAAATTTGAAATCGGTTCATAAAAATGGGAATCGATTAAAATCAAGAAAACAGTATTTTTAAAATATTCTGAAATAATAGTAAAGTCATCATAGATATGAACAAATAAAATATATGTAAATAAAAACACTTATATTTGTCTATATTTCAAGCACTGTTCACTGTTTGCTGTGTTTCCACTATTATCTGCTGTAGAAATCAGTGGAAGTTTGTTGAAACTGCACTTACAGATTCTTATGTCTCCTACAAAACAGCTGCTTCTAGGATTGAGTGGTCTCGGTTCAAACTCTCCTGTCAGAGTGACACAGTAAACTCCTCTGTGCTCAGAAAACTCAATGGACGTCTCGCATGTTTCATTCTTCATTCCACAGGTTAATCTATTTTTACTCTGGGGGGACTAAAACAAACAATTCACTGAGACTCACACAGGATTTACAGAAGATGTGTCAGAATGTGTTAAAACAAAGAATTTAGAGTAACAACTAGTTAAAAGAACAATTCCCACAAAAATTTACTTAAGATGTCCACAATCATTCAAAGGTTTGGGGTCAAATTCAGTGACAAGGAAAAGAATAGTTTTATTTAGCAAGGGTGCATTAAATTGATCAAAAGTGTCAGAAAATGTTAAAAAAAGATTTCTATTACAAATAAATGCTGTTGTTTTGAACTTTCTATTCATCAAAAATGAAATCCTGAAAAATGTATTGATATTAAAGGTGCCCTAGAACGTGTTTTCAAAAGATGTGATATAAGTCTAAGGTGTCTCCTGAATGTGTCTGTGAAGTTTCAGCTCACAATACCCCATAGATTTTTTTTAATTCATTTTTTTAACTGCCTATTGTGGGGAATTATTAAATATGAGCCGATTTACGCTGCGGCCCCTTTAAATTCTCCTGCTCCCCACCCCTCGAGCTCGCGCTTGCCTTAAACAGCATAAACAAAGTTCACACAGCTAATGTAACCCTCAAAATGGATCTTTACAAAATGTTCGTCATGCATACTGCATGCATGCGTCGGATCATGTGAGTATAGTATTTATTTGGATGTTTACATTTGATTCTGAATGAGTTTGAGGCTATATGCTCTGTGGCTAAAGCTAACATTACACACTGTTGGAGAGATTTATCAAGAATGAAGTTGTGTTTATGAATTATACAGACTGCACGTGTTTAAAAATGAAAATAGCGATGGCTCTTGTCTCCGTGAATACAGTAAGAAACTATAGTAACTTTAACCACATTTAACAGTACATTAGTAACATGCTAACGAAACATTTAGAAAGACAATTTACAAATATCACTAAAAATATCATGTTATCATGGATCATGTCAGTTATTATTGCTCCATCTGCCATTTTTCACTATTGTCCTTGCTTGCTTACCTAGTCTGATGATTCGGCTGTGCACAGATCCAGACGTTAATACTGGCTTGTCTAATGCCTTGAACATGAGCTGGCATATGCCAATATTGGGGGCGTACATATTAATGATCCCGACTGTTACGTAACAGTCGGTGTTATGTTGAGATTCACCTGTTCTTCGGAGGTCTTTTAAACAAATGAGATTTATATAAGAAGGAGGAAACAATGGGGTTTGAGACTCACTGTATGTCATTTCCATGTACTGAACTCTTGTTATTCAACTATGCCAAGATAAATTCAATTTTTGATTCTAGGGCATCTTTAATAATAAACAACAAAACTGATTTCAACATAGTATGATCATCATATTAGACTGATTTCTGAATGATCATGTGACACTGAAGACTGAAGCATTTGATCACAGTTATAAATTACATTTTAAAATATATTACAATACTAAATGGTTCAAAAAGTTTAAAAATTGTAGCAAACCTTAAACTTGTAAACAGTATAGTGTACATAAATTTTTTTATGAAAGATTAAATTTTAGCATTAATAATTAGTTTTCAGTCGTATCCTCACACAAAGATATCATATGACTTAAGAATATATATCATAAGTCACATGGACTACTTTTTGTGTGAACTATTCATGTGAGAGGACAGGAAAGTGAATGTTACCTCTTCTGTTTCAATATAGTAATTCAGTTTTTCTGTAAGGTTCCTCAGAGCCGGCGTGTTTCTGTACAGATGCGAAGGGTTGATGAACTGAATGTGAAGTTTACCATCTTTAGGAGAAAGTTCAACCTCGGGAAAATCCAAATAACCTGAACATACAACAGTACTGTTAGATCATACTGTGTGTGTTTGCTATGATAGAAGATATTTCAGAGTTCAACCAATAATACAGGCTAAACATACACTTTATTTTGCTGTCAGCTTCTGCAGTGAAGCTGAAAATAGCTGATTCGCATAGATCTGACTGCAGTCCTCCCCGCACGGCCCTCACAGTGACAAAATAGCGATTGTATTCTGGTCCAGACAGCATACTGGATATGTTTAAACTTAGATTTCCGGTGGTCTCAATTGTACTGAAACACAAATAAGTAACAGTAAGCTCTTGATGGCAGACAAAACTCTTTCAAACTACAAATGAACAGCCTTATGGTTTGACTAATATTTTAAAAGGGTCCAGCAGTCACTTAATCAAGCTAAAATAAACATTTAAAGACCATAAAAGACTGAAGCTGTTGTTGTCTGGTGTTTTTTTTTTTTCATTCATACCTTGTATCATGGGAATCCTTCACCTCCACAAAGAAGCGTACGTCCTGACTGAGGTCAGGATATTCCCATCGTGCTTCAACTCCATAGTTGTCACACTGTATGGACACGTTAGCAGGAGGAGGCAGGCGACTCACGGCTGAAAGAGAGTTAATCATACCTGATTTTCATTAATATTGCATTTCTTATTATGCTAAGTTTAACAATGCTCATAACTTCCATTCAGAGTAGGGACAAAATCCTATGAATACTGTCACATATGTGCATAAAATTTTAGAAAAAATAATGACGGATGTTGTATAATGAAAATTAAGCCTGTTTTTAGGACCATTACGATTTTTTTTTTGCATTGTAACATAATTCTCAAGAAAACTGTACACATGTAATTGTCAGTAAACTACAGTAAAGTTAAAGTAATACAATTCTTATTTGCATTACTTAAATGCAAAAAAGTGATATATTTAAATATTCAATTATTTTCGTTAAGTACATTATATAGTTAATTATATATTAAGTATACATCATGGCAGTATTTGTTTTACTGAATATGCACAACAAACATTCAAATGTTTGGGGTTGGTACAGTAAAAAAATACAGTAAAAACTATAATATTAAGAAATATTCTTACAATCTAAAAGTAACATTTTTTATTTAAATATGTTCAAATGTAATGTCTTTGATGCTCAAGAAACATTCATTATTATTATCAATGTTGATTCATATTTGTGTGGAAACCATGATACATTCTTTTCAGGATTCTTTGATGAATATGAAGTTCAAAAGTACAGCATTTATTTGAAATATTAAACTTTTGTAACATTATTAATGCCTTTACTGTCACTTTTGATCAATTTATTGTGTCCTTGCAGAATAAAAGTACTAAATTGTTTGAAAAAAAAATGTTCTGCCCCCCAAACCTTTGAATGATAGTTTACATTATATATATATATATATATATATATATATTTCTTTTTTGTCCAGAAAATATTATTTTCATTACTGTATAACAAAGAGGCTGATTTTTGTGAGCTGCCAATACTTTTTATATAAAAAATAATGTTGCAATAACAAAAAAATTCTTAAACAGGCTTAATTTGCTTCAAGTATGCAAACTATACATTCTAATTTTTTTTACCTAAACAGCCACAGTGACAGTAATTCCTTTTGTATTGATTCAAACTGACCCGACACACCAACAAACAATGACTTCCAGCGGTTCGCGCTGGATGACTGTTGGTGTTTGGGATAGTATGAACAAGTCTTTACAGGCTCCACGCCCCCATGTGACCCTTCCCAGTGTTTGCTCTCATCAGGTCTTCATGATAAACACAAGCCGAATCAAAAACCGTCTTCTCTTCCCTCTGGCTCTACCGTCCAAACACCCACTCACACACACGCTCACACTTGCCGTATGCTATCACATGACACCATTTTACACTATTATTATCGTCGATCATGCCAGTTTCTGTCTGCTGCCGCTTGTGATGTTAACCTTATAAACTTTGGACTTTGCACTGCAAATGCCTTCAGATGTGTTTTAAAAACCTATAAAGTCAACATTTGATTGCTGTAATATGACATATTTATGAGTATTTAGCATTTAAAAATGCTGGGAAGACATTTTATTCTCCTGATATTTTTCTTCTCTCTCTTAAAGGATTAGTTCAGTTCAGAATTAATTTACTCAGCCCCATGTCATTCAAGATGTTTATGTCTTTCTTTCTTCATTTGAAAAGAAATTAAGGTTTTTGATGAAAACATCCCAGGATTTTTCTCCATATAGTGGACTTCAACAGTTACCAATGGGTTGAAGGTCCAAATGTCAGTTTCAGTGCAGCTTCAAAGAGCTCTACATGATCCCAGACGAGGAATAAGGGTCTTATCTAGAGAAGCAATCTGTCATTTTCTAAAAAAAATATAAACCGTATACTTTTTAACCACAAATGCTCATCTTGTGCTGCTCTGCGATGCGCCACGCATTACATAATCATGTTGGAAAGGACATCTATGCGATAGGCTGAAGGGGCGGCGCTAGGGGTGGGCTAAGTGGGCTGGAGCCCTGAATGTTTTTCCAAAAGCTCAGAATCTTTCAGGTTTGAGGTTTCTTAACAGTGCTCTCAAAATATAATTTTTTAAAACATATCTCTCTTTTAAAATAAAAGTGCAAGGGTTTATCTTAGAAATTAGTATGAAAGTATTGTAATCTCCCTGTTGTGTAAAGTAACTAATAAAAATTGTCATTTATTTTAGAGTGCATTTGTTACAATACTGTCATATGAATAATTATATAGGCCTAAAACATTATTATATTATTGTAATAATTGTTTGGCATCCTAAAACACAATATAGACTGAGACTCTATATCACAACTAAAAATATGTTTGAGCCCTCTTTAATGTCCTGGTACAAGTCAATGCTGTTTCTTTGTTCAATTTGCACACTGTACATGGGTGAAGCTCTTAATTTTGTGCTTCCAAAGTGCATCAGATTGATGTATTTAACCTTAAAATGTACAAAATTTTCTTATCGGGGGAACTTTACTCAAGAATACTACAAAAAAACTCCTTTCATGTCAGTAAAGCTGAAAATGAAGATGTCATTGGACAAAATAGATTTGGGCAAAGCCCCGAATGTTTACAATGTCTGTCTCCACCCCTGGGCTGAAGTACCGATCCAGTGCCTACAAAGTGAAGACTAAGTCAAAATGCCCTTTACAAAAAAAGGTAAAACAATGATGTCGGGTGATTTTGAAGTTGGAGGAGAAAATGAGATGGAGCTTTGCGCCCTACCGCGGTACTTCCACCTACGTCACGTGTGACCTTTCCAGCATGATTATGTAATGCGTGGTGGATCACAGAGCAGTGCAAGATGAGCATTTGTGGTTAAAAAGTATATAATTTTTTTTTTTTTTTTTGAAAATGACCGATCGTTTCGCTAGACAAGACCCTTATTCCTCGTCTGGGATCACGTAGAGCTCTTTGAAGCTGCACTGAAACTGACATTTGAACCTTCAACCCGTTGGTAACTGTTAAAATCCACTATATGGAGAAAAATCTTGCAATGTTTTCCTCAAAAACCTTCATTTCTTTTCGACTGAAGAAAGAAAGACATGAACATCTTGGATGACATGGGGGTGAGTAAATTATCAGGAAATTTTAATTCTGAACTGAACTAATCCTTTAACTTGTCTTTTATGTCTAAGGTTGTCAGATACAGGTTATGTTGTGAGAACAAAGAAAAATTTAATGGAGATAATGATGTTGAAAATGCAGCTTTGCATCACAGAAATAAATTACATTTTAAAATATATACAAATAGAAAACAGTTATTTTAAATTGTAATAACATTTAAATTTTTTTACTGTTTTCACAGTATTTTTGATCAAATAATTAAATGCAGCCTTTGGTGAGCAGAAGAGATTCTTTCAAAACATCTTGCCAACTCCAAACTTGATAATGTGTGTATGTATATATATAAATATATATATGTTTTCATGAATGGCTTGATTGGCGTCATCATTCAGTCACTTGTCACATGTGCTATTGTAATGAAGCTCTCAAACTGGTTTTCCCAGTTCTGACTGTTTCCCAATAACCATTACTAGCCGTACCATCACTGAGGAGAAATGTGACACAAACACACACATATCCACCCATTTCTCTCAGCACTGATGTTATTTTCTGAGAAATCATAGAATAGAACAAGATCCGATCCGTCACAGTCTGTCTTCATGCTCATTTCATAAGAAAGACTTCAACTTCCTTAAAACTGTCAGAACTTCTGAGAACTACAAATCCCCACCCAAAACATCTCACATTACAACAAAAAGTTGTAAGGAGCAAGCTGTTCCTCTTTCATTGGGGTTGAAATATGGTTCAAATTGCGTTGTCTAAAAATGAGATCTTTGTGTATACAATCATTTTCTCAATCTAAACGGACGTGTTTTACACCTGCCATCTGCCACACATTTATCACATCAGCCACTTCTAATCAGATTCATTTATTGAGTCAATCAGATTAATTCACAAGTCAGCTGTGATAAGCTTGAAATTTGACCTGTTTTATGGATTTAGATAATGTGTAGAGTAAAGTACGTCTGTCATGATTGTATTTCTGGCCAGATGTCTCATTAGTGAAGCACACATTAAACCATCATGCACGACTGGAATATGTGAAATGTTCAAATGTGAATTGACGGTAAAGAGACGTGTTTGCGCCCCTCTCGGATGAGTTATGAGACACTTGTGTTCAGGATTAATCTCAAGTGAGTGCAATAAAAACAGGGCCCACGCCAGCCCTTTGGACCACACCAGCACATAAAACAATGCTCTTATTCTTATCATCATGTTAAACAACACTGTAAAAAGAGCTCCAAGAGCAAAGACCGAAATTGAGATTTCAATATGGGTTGTTCCTATGATCCTGAATACGGGCATGACGCCATTTACAGGCAACTGGAAGAAACCAACACAAAAAGCATATGTCTTCTTGCTGGTTTAGAGATAAGAATATGTATAAATGTACATAATTCCTTATATATACACTGCATTAACATACATTTCTATCAGTTCTTGCAGTACCTGGGAATCGAACCCCTGACCTTTGCATTGCAAGAGCCATACTCTACTCAGTTTGAGCCACAAGACTGCCATTAGATTAAAAAAATAGGTTTCTAAAATTAAAGTACTATAAATAATCATTAAATTAAAATAAACATTTCTAGCAACATTTAGTGGCACTGAATGGGTTTGCTTGTTTCCCCCAAATATATATATATATATATATATATATATATATATATATATATATATATATATATATATATATTTAAAAAAAAAAAAAAAAAAAAAAAAAATTATATATATATATATATATATATATATATATAAATTTTATATATGGATTTTTGGGGAAAACAAGCAATAATAACAAATATTATTGCAAATATAATAAATATTTTACGGATAAATGTTTAAAATATTTAAACATTTTAAACAATACAAGCTAATATATAAAAATACTATTAATAAGATACTAATAAAATAAATGTAATAAACTCATCTTACCCTCTGAGGCGGATTTCTGGAATAAGATCAAGACAGTGACACTGATATAGATCTGTATCCGCATTATTGCCAGCGAGTTTTAATACAGTTTTCACATAGTATATCTTCTAGTGAACAAAAAAGTTAATCCTTTCGAAATGATTGCTCTTCAAGTGAAGTAAATCCCATTTTGGTAAGATCTGTATACTTCCAGAGTAAGATGAGACAGAGTGAGTGAGCAGCGCGTGCGGTTCCAAGGAAGCGGCGCTCTTCAGGGAAATGACGTGCATCTGCGCACTCCCTCAGACACACAAAGGTGTTTACTGTAGCTACAGGTAACTCACTCATCCCACCGAGCGTTGCTTTTGTTAAGGCTTGACACAGACTTGACTCAGACTCAATTGAATTAATTCACAGTGATGAAGGAGAATCATCTAGAGCGGGTTCATTCATTCACTCGCGTTTAATTTTAAAAGGAGAAGATTTTCATCACCTTCATCTAATGTATAGCCTATATGTAGGAACCGATCATTTTAATGGGATAGTGCCCTCTAACGTTAAATGATTATATTACTCATTAGTCTACTACATGATACATTGTGAAATTATTCTGCTACAGGGATATCTGTGCCTGTTTTCTGAGAGTGAGAGACATTCCCAGATTATATACTTGGATCTGTGTCTCAATTAATATTCTGTGGCGCCAAAATTTGAACACTTTAGTCACTATGAAATCAAAATGGACAGTTTTTGTTGTTCATGGAATATTGCATTTATTATGAATATAAATTTATTCATGCATATTGTTTTTTTTTTAAGTCCTGTGCCTTAGTAATCTTTAATCAAAATAACATAGTGACTTCTCTTCTCTGATGACGAGGTGTTTACTGGCAAACCACAACCATCCAATCAATTCACCACAGACAAAATCAAGCCCCGCCCTACATTTGTTCTTGTTTTTTATATACAGTGGCATGAAAAAGTATGTGAACCCCTTGCAGAATCTGTGAAAATGAGAATTATTTTAATAAAATAAAAGGGATAATAAAAATTGTATGTTATTTCTTGTTTAGTACTGTCCTGAGTAAGATATTTTACATAAAAGATGTTTGCATTTAGTTCACAAGACAAAACAATAGCTGAATTTATTAAAATAACCCCATTCATAAGCACGGGCGGACTGGCCATCTGGCATACCGGGCACTTTCCCGGTGGGCCGACGTGCTTTTTGGGGCCGACGGTCGCCGACCGCAAAAAAAAAAAAAAAAAAAAAAAAAAAAATGAAAGTGAAAGTGGTAGGCCTAGATCGGCGGCCCAATACTTTTTCAATAAGTAGTAAAGCAATACAAACGCAAACGGGCGTTTTAAGTTTAGAAACATTTTGAGTCACCCCTCCCTTGCCTCACAGTGGTTTGGTCCACCGCGCACGTCACACTCGCGTGTGTGTAGATTCTGTAGAAGTCCGGCGGCGCCGGCGGGAAAGAACAGTTCTACAGACAGATGAGTTCCAGTAAGTCGGCTGTCAAGGCTATTTTATTCAAAAACATCGGATGAAGTGATTATTTTCTCTTTAATGCTGACGGTGCTGAGTAATTAGTCATAACAACAACAACAAAAAAAGATGATAATTGATTATTTTTTCCCCGTGAGTCCGCTATTTTAGCGATTATAATGTTACCTAGCTTGTTTACCATAGCTTGTTGGATATGTCACCCACACCAACAACAATTAACATTGTGATAAGAATATGTAAACTGTAATAAGGCTAATAGATTTACTGTTGTGTGTTGGGTTATGCTCAGTGTGTATTCATCGTATTTTGATGACTTGGTTGCAGGCACGTGCACAGGTAGGGCTCAACCTGTGCAGAGCACATGCCCTTTTTGTCCTTACACTCCGAAGTGCCCTTTTTTTGGGTGGTGTTTTATTTTATTTATTTATTTTCTTGAATAAATCAATGGTATTGGGCACCCTTTACGTCTGTCTGTCTGATTTACAAATATATTTAGCCTAATAAAAGTATTAAAAAGAGCTTGTGACAAAATCTTTTTGGATCCGCTCAAACTGTCAGTCAAACCTCTTAACTCCGCCCCCTGAGTGCAGCGAACTGAAGTTCCACAGCAGAGCAGCTGAACGTCTTGCAACGGTAAATAAATATCTTGTTGTTTGAATAAGTAGGCTACAACGTTGTCTTTACAAAAGAAACATTTTTATGTCTATAAAGTTTCATATTTTATGCATTTGAAGCCCGAGACCGGCGGCGGAGAGAGAGGGAGGGGGCTAGCATTTGCCTTCTAAGTTAGTCATAGCCAATAGCCTACAAATAGCCTTAAATAGCCTGTGCATACAGTACAGTAGTATTACATCTTTTAGAAATTGAGATTTTGGCAAAAAACTGAGCGCTCATAACCTATTGATGATGACGTAGCACGTAGCCTAATGTGATGCCATCGTTTTAACGTTTTATTTTGCACATATTCGCTGGTCAAAAACCCGGCATAACTGCATTTGAGTTTGACAAAAAAGCGACTGAGTGATCCCCGTCGTCAGCTAGGTAAAATATATTTCTAAGGAATTTCTTCTTTGATTTGTGATGGCTATCTGCTGATACACTTAATTCATTAACATTTAATCATATTATATATGGTCACACAGTATGGTTAATGTTTACGATGTTAATATGTATTTGCTCGCTAGATAATTTTTTTTAATCTAGTATTGTATACTCCCCACAGTCTTCACATGTAAC
Source organism: Ancherythroculter nigrocauda (assembly GCA_036281575.1). NCBI lineage: Eukaryota > Metazoa > Chordata > Actinopteri > Cypriniformes > Xenocyprididae > Ancherythroculter > Ancherythroculter nigrocauda. Next base: position 352,484 of record VTFQ01000460.1, on the reverse strand, counting down.
ATAGTAAAACATGGTTTTACTACAGTAATGTTGTAGTAACTAAAAAAACATTACAGAATCGTAAGGTCACTGTGCTTCTTTATATTTTATCATGCAGAATGTAATGTGTGTGTATTAATGTGTTGAGAGGGACATCCCTGGATCAGAGTGAAGTCAAACATCTTCAAACACATGGCTCACAGAAGATTGCTGTTGTAATTATTTTTTAAAGAAGCCCTGAAACCCTATATATATATATATATATATATATATATATATATATATATATATATATATTGGGGGGGGGGGGGGGGGGGGGGGGGGCATGCCCCTCAAAAGGTCTGTGCACGGCCCTGTGCACGGCCCTGCTTGGTTGTAAACAACTTACAAATAAATAAATAAATAAATAAAATAAATTTTATATATATATATATATATATATATATATATATATATATATATATATATAAATCATGAAATTATATAATTGGTAATATATAACTATATAGTCATGAAATTATATATATATATATATAATTTCATGACTATATAGTTATATATTACCAATTATATAATTTAATGATTATATATATATATATATATATAAGCGGAAGGACAGGTGGTATTTGATCTTATGTGGTGGTGGGCCGGTCTGGGCCAAAATGCCAGAGCCGATTTTTGGTCCCAGTCCATCCCTGTTCATAAGTATGTGAACCATTGATTCTCAATACTGTGTGTGGTTACCTGATGATCCACGACTGTTTGTTTGTTTTGTGATGGTTGTTCATGATTCTCTTGTTTGTCCTGAGCAGTTAAACTGAGCTCTGTTCTTCAGAAAAAATCTCCAGGTCCTGCAGATTCATCGGTTTTCAAGCATTTTTGCATATTTGAACCCTTTCCAGCAGTGGCTGTATGATTTTGAGATCCATCTTTTCACACTGAGGATGATTGAGGGACTCAAACTCAACTATTAAAAAAGGTTCAAACATTCACTGATGCTCCAGAAGGAAACACGATGCATTAAGAGCCGGGGGGTGAAAACTTTTGAATTTAATCAAGGTAAATTGTACTTAATTTTTCTGCCGGGAAACATGCAAGTGTCTTCTGTTGCTTCTGAAGGGCAGTACTAAATGAAAAACAATGATATTTAAACAAAATAAGAAAAATTGTGACATCTTCATCCTGTTCAAAAGTTTTCACCCCCCGACTCTTAATGCATCGTGTTTCCTTCTGAAGCATCAGTGAATGTTTGAACCTTTTTAATAGTTGTGTTTGAGTCCCTCAATTGTCCTCAGTGTGAAAACACAGATCTCAAAATCATTCAGTCACTGCTGGAAAGGGTTCAAATATGCGTATACAAATATGAATATTTTTACATGGCTAGCAGGATTTATTTGGCAAAATGAGGATCTTGCATTAAATTGAATTAATGCATTTATAATTACAACTAATACTAGACAACACTCTCATTTATATGACTGTGTCAAAAACATGATGCACAGCAGGCCCAGACAGCAACATAGTGTGGTCCAGATCCGGCCCACATCTGGTACATGTGGATTACACACGGACCGGATGCAGGCCGGATCTGGGCCGACACTATGCTGCTGTCAGGGGGGGGTTTGACCACATATAAAATAAATCAATAAATTATTTGATTAAACTATAGATCAGTTACATGAAATGTCCAAAAGATTCACTAAAATTTTTATGTTGCATACAGTATGAACAATACAAATTATTACATGAAGATTATATCAGTACATTGTATTTAAAAACAAATAAATTATATATAATTTTCACATATACTACAGTTAGGGCAGATGTGGCCTCTCACCCACAACTGAGGTGCCCTTGAGCAAGACACCTTAACCCCCAATCGCTCCCCAGGTGTCACAGCAAAAATGGCTGCCCGCTGCTCCGAAGTAAGTCAAGTCAAGTCAAATTTATTTATATAGCGCTTTTACAATTGGTAATTGTTTCAAAGCAGCTTTACATATTAGAAGCACATAAAAAAGGGAAGTGGTTAAAAATAAGCTGTACAAACAAGCGTGGTAATATGTAACATATACAAGATGGTGCTACATTAAGCCAATGTCGGCTGACTCCCAGGGGTGGAAAAAACCCCCTAGGAGAAAAACCCAGCGTGCTAACACTGGGAAAAAAGTCCTAGGAGGGAAAAAACCCCTTGGAAGATATATATATAATATATGTAAATGGATATGGAGATCAAAATCTAAATTATACATTTTATTATAGAGATTAAAAATAGATTATATATAAATATATGTAAGCGGATACGGGGATTAAAAATCAGAATTATAGATGCAGCCAGAACTGGATCTGTAGGCCCATTGTCTCCTGGGCTACATTGTAGGCAGGTCCAGACACAGGTTCTCCATCTGATCTGGATACGGCCTGGATCCAGTACCCGGCAAACCTCAGGATAAGCAGAGAGACAGATATTAGCGTAGATGCCATTCTTATTCTGATGTACAGGTATATCTAGTGTTATAGGAAATGTTCTCAGTTCCGGCCGACCTAATTATTGCAGCGTAACAATCCTTTAACGGATTTGAAAAATGTTAATGTATTGATAATGTGTTATGTGTATGCAAGAGCAAAGAGATGTGTTTTTAGTCTAGATTTAAACTGACAGAGTGTGTCTGCTTCCCGAACAATGCTAGGAAGATTGTTCCAGAGTTTAGGTGCTAAATAGGAAAAGGATCTGCCGCCTTCAGTTGATTTTGATATTCTGGGTATTATCAACTGGCCTGAATTCTGAGATCGCAATAGACGTGAAGGACTATAATGCATTAAGAGCTCACTTAGGTACTGGGGAGCTAAACCATTTAGAGCTTTATAAGTAAGTAGCAAGATTTTAAAATCTATACAATGTTTAATAGGGAGCCAATGTAATGTTGACAGAACTGGGCTAATATGGTCATACTTTCTGGTTCTAGTAAGAACTCTAGCTGCCGCATTTTGGACCAACTGTAGTCTGTTTAAAAGCCGAGCAGAACAACCACCCAGTAGAGCGTTACAATAATCTAGTCTTGAGGTCATGAATGCATGAACCAACTGTTCCGCATTTGTCATTGAGAGCATATGTCGTAATTTAGATATATTTTTTAGATGGAAGAATGCGGTTTTACAGATACTAGAAACATGACTTTCAAATGAAAGATTGGTATCAAAGAGCACACCCAGGTTCCTAACTGAGGACGAAGGTTTAATGGAGCACCCGTCAAGTGTTAGAGAGTATTCAAGGTTTTTTCGTGAGGAAGTTTTTGGTCCAAAGATTAGGATATCAGTTTTTTCTGAATTTAATAATAAGAAATTTCTTGTCATCCAGTTTTTAATGTCAGCTATGCATTCTGTTAGTTTTGTGAATTTGTAGGTTTCGTCAGGGCGCGAGGAAATATAGAGCTGAGTATCGTCAGCGTAGCAATGAAAACTAACACCATGCTTCCTAATTATCTGTCCTAAGGGTAGCATGTACAGAGTGAAAAGCAACGGTCCTAGTACTGAGCCTTGTGGTACTCCATATTGAACCTGTGATCGATACGACATCTCTTCATTTACTACTACAGACTGATAACGGTCAGATAAGTACGATTTGAACCATGCCAAAGCAGTTCCACTAATGCCAATATAGTTTTCAAGTCTTTTTAAAAGAATGTTGTGATCGATAGTGTCAAAAGCAGCACTGAGATCTAATAACACTAATAGAGAAATACAGCCACGATCGGATGATAGGAGTAGATCGTTTGTAACTCTAACGAGAGCAGTCTCAGTACTATGGTATGGTCTAAATCCTGACTGGAAATCCTCACAGATTCCATTTCTTTCTAAAAAGGAGCACAGTTGTGTTGAAACTGCCTTTTCTAGTATCTTTGACAGAAAAGGTAGATTCGAGATTGGCCTGTAATTTACTAAATCTCTCGGATCTAGTTGAGGTTTTTTAATAAGAGGTTTAATAATAGCCTGCTTAAAGGTTTTTGGCACGTATCCTAGTGTTAACGATGAATTAATTATATCAAGAAGTGGACCTACGACCTCTGGAAGCATTTCTTTCAGTAGTTTAGTCGGAATTGGGTCTAACATACATGTCGTTGATTTTGATGATTTGATAAGTTTAGATAATTCTTCCTTTCCTATAGCGGCGAATGATTCTAGTTTTACCTCAGGGACACTACAGTGCACTGTCTGAAGCGAAACTGTAGACGGTTGCATGTTTTTAATTTTCTCTCTAATATTATCAATCTTGCAAGTAAAGAAGTTCATAAAGTCATTACTGCTGTGCTCTATGGAAACGTCAGCAGTTGAATCTCTGTTTCTAGTTAATTTAGCCACTGTGTCAAATAAATACCTAGGATTATGTTTGTTTTCTATTAAGAGATTTGAAAAATAAGTAGATCTAGCATTTCTTATAGCCGTTCTATACTCAATCATTTTTTCTTTCCACGAAAGGCGAAAAACTTCTAGTTTTGTTTTCTTCCAACTACGTTCAGCTTTTCTCACAGCTCGTTTTAGAGCCCGAGTGTGCTCGTCATACCACGGCGTTGGATTAGTTTCCTTAATCTTCTTTAGACGTAAAGGAGCGACTGCATCTAATGTGCTGGAAAAGAGAGAGCCAATAGTTTCTGTTGCAGCATCGAGTTCTTCTAAGTTATCAGGTATACTAAGGCGATGAAACTGCTCGGGGAGATTATTTACGAAGTAATCTTTAGTGGTAGACGTGATGGTTCTACAATATTTATGGCTGGGTGGTGGTTTTGTAGCCTTGGCTAATTGTATTATACACGAGACTAAATAATGATCTGAAATATCATCGCTCTGCTGTAGAATTTCAACAGCATCAATATCAATTCCATGCGACAGTATTAGATCTAGGGTATGATTACGATAATGAGTGGGTCCTGACACGTGTTGTCTAACTCCAATAGAGTTTAAAATGTCTGCAAATGCCAATCCAAATGCGTCTTTGTTATTATCTACATGGATATTAAAATCACCAACAACAAGGACTTTATCCGCAGCTAGTACTAACTCTGATAGAAAATCAGCAAATTCTTTGATAAAGTCAGTATGGTGCCCTGGTGGCCTGTATACAGTAGCCAGCACAAATGTCAACTTACATAATGTTACATAAAGCACCATCACTTAAAAGGAATTATATTTGAAATTCTTTTGAATGATTCTGAATATATAAATTACAGCAACACCTCCCCCTTTGCCTTTCTGTCGAGGATTGTGTCGATAATCATAACCTTGAGGACTAGATTCATTTAAAGTAATGTAATCGTCTGGTTTTAGCCAGGTTTCTGTCAAACACAGCAAGTCTAGTTTATTGTCTGTGATAATTTCATTTACAATAAGTGCTTTTGAAGAAATAGATCTAATATTCAGTAACCCAAGCTTTATCATTTGTTTATCTGATTTATCTGTGATTTTCATTTTTTGAACATCAATTAAATTTTTACCCTTAAAAGGTTTCGGAAATTTTTTGTATTTACTAGTTCGAGGTACAGACACAGTCTCTATGTGATAATATCTAGGTGAAAGTGTTTCTATGTGCTGTGAATTATCTGAGTTCTGTGACGTGAGGCGGCTAGCAGACGGTCGGTTTAGCCAGTTTGTCTGCGTCCTGATCTGGGCCCTGGTTTGTCATGTTTCAGCTCTAAGACTATTTGCCAAATTTCTAGATAGAAGAGCAGCACCATCCCGGGAGGGATGAATACCATCTCTTTTCAACAGATCAGGTCTGCCCCAAAAGCTTTTCCAATTGTCTATGAAACCTATGTTATTCTGCGGACACCACTTAGACAGCCAGCCATTGAGTGATGATAACCTGCTAACTATCTCATCACTCCGACGAACAGGAAGAGGGCCAGAACAAATTACTTCTGCTGACATTGAATTTGCGAGTTCACACACCTCTTTAATGTTAATTTTAGTGATCTCCGACTGGCGAAGTCGAACATCATTTGTGCCGACGTGGATAATGATTTTAGAATATTTACGTTTAGCATTAGCCAGCACTTTTAAATTTGCTTTGATGTCAGGTGCTCTGGCCCCCGGCAAACATGTGACTATGGTGGCTGGTGTCTCTATTTTCACGTTCCGTGTAATAGAATCGCCAATAACTAGGGCACTTTCAACAGGATTCTCAGTGGGTGCGTCACTGAGTGGGGAGAACCTGTTTGATGTTCTAATCGGAACGGAAGAGTGGTGTTTGTTCTTGCCATTATGCCGCCTCACAGTCACCCAGTTAGCCTGCTGCGTGGCTTCTACAACCGGAACCGAATGTGCAGTGTTTACTAGGCTAGTCGCATCCAAAGCAGTATCTAAGGCCCTTTCATTCTCACTATCCTCAATTAAAGTCTCTAATTCTGAGATTCTCTCTGTCAGCCTGACAATATCCCTGCATTTATCACATGTGTAAGTCTCACTGCTGACAGAAAGAGCTAAGCTGTACATGTTGCATTTAATACACATGATAATCGTCGGACATGACTGACCGTGTGTTTGATGAACGCCGTCCGAAAAACTGCAACGCACACGGGACTCGCTGGCTGGATGTCTCGGTCGCTTGCCGGTGCCTGGGGCGAGGGTGATGTGCGGGACGCTGTACCTCGCGGTGGATCGATGAATGCCGGGCAGCAACGTCTCCACAGCTTCCCGATCTGGCGAGGACAGATCAGAATAACATACATCGGATAAATCCGCCATTTAATCGACAAGGAAGGTTGGTTTAGAGGAAAAAAGAAAGTAGACGGTAGCTAGCAGGCTAGCGGGCTATGGCTAACACTAGGTGATTACGCTGGTGGATTGCTAGTAATAAATCGTTCCGTTTAGTAATACTATGCAATAGGTTAAGTAATCTAGTGAAAAATAAGAAAGTTATATTATGTGAATAGGAATAAAGAGAAGGATTTAGGATAAACTCCACGAAGCTCCGAGCGTAGGTCAGACAGCAGGCAGCAGCGTTGAGCGTCGAGCAGTCGAGCCAGTGTCACATAGTTTATTTTGTCTTATTTTTGAGCAAAGTGCCATTTCAGTCGATGTGCCTGATAGCCAGTTCCACAACAAATGTGGCTAAAGCTATCGTTGTCTTAGAGAAGAGATGTCCGTCATCTATTTTAAACCTTGTTTATAACCACACGTTTGTAAAGAGCAGTGTGAAAGTTGATTGTCTTGAAAACTGTACATTTTCTGTAAAGACAATACATTAAAAACATTGTTTATTTGCAAAGGCCAGCACATTTATCCACTAGCCGTTCAGAAACATCCAGTGTCATTCTAAAAGCTGTAACTTCTTCCTGAGTCTCTCCATCAGTGTCGACTCCGGTTTGAACAATGTAAGGCTGAACACCGTTACTGACAATCCTCATTTTGGCAGCGTGAGATTCTCCCGCTTCGTTGTTGTTGAGCAACTGAAGTATGAGCTGTTAAAGCTCCGCCCACTTCTGGAGCAGCAGCTCATTTGCATTTAAAGGGACACACACAAAAACAGTGATGTTTTGGCGGAGGTGGAATGAAGGCATACAGCAGAAGGAGTGAAAATCCAAATGCAATTTAATAATGGTTATAATCCAAAGTCTCAGTCTATACCAGGCAGAGGGTCAAGCACATTTAATCAGTCCATACATACACTCGATGAAGGGCAGACAGGAACAAGGAATCCACGATTCAGGAATAACAAAGCACAAAAACTGCTCGAAATGCCAACAGAAAAATCACAACCAAAACTGAAATGTCCAGGAATAACAGAGTCTATGGAAACAATAAGGGACGAGGCTGTTATCTGCTGGTACTTAAGGGTCTGACAGATGTAACAAAAATGGTGTGTTTTTACTCACACCAAAACAGGGGCAAATTTGACAAGCTATAATAAATGATCTGTGGGTGTTTTGAGCTGAAACTTCACAGACTCATTCTGGGGACACCAGAGGCTTATATTACAGTTGTGAAAAGGGACATAATAGATTTTTGAAGAAATCATTCTAATATACTGATTTTCTGAAAAAAAAGGATTTTTTGAATATAGAAAGTTCAAAAGAACAGCATTTATTTCAAACTGAAATCTATTGTGACATTATAAATGTCTTTACTGTCACTTTTGATCAATTTAATGTGTCCTTGCTGAAAAAAAAAGCATCAACAGTGCAGCTACAATGAGTAGTCAGGTATTAAGACGAAACCCTAAAGTGCCAATAAAACGGATACACACATAAACACTAGGGGTGTGACGAGACAGGTATCTCACGAGACGAGACGAGACTCGAGATTGAGTTGACGAGACGAGACGAGACAAGATTTTTACACACTATTTTTAAGAAATCCTCAATGGCGAAATACATGACTAGAAAAAGGTGTATTTGAAATTTTAACTAATCATCTCGTAATGAATGTCATTTCAGTTCTACTTTCTTAGTATGAATTATCATATGCAGTAAAAGACAACAATACTCAAGTACTGTAAAAGGTTTTGCCACTAACTCAACTGACTGACTTCTCTCCTGTATGATTTCAGTCCCTTCAGGCCTTACTGTACATGATTTATAAACCTACAACTTTTGACCTCCTAACTGAACTCCTTTCCACAAACTGATCATAGAAATAAAAACAGTATAAATAAAAATGGTAACACTTTACAATAAGGTCTCATTTATTAACATTAATGTATTAACCAACATCAACTAACAATGAGCAATATCTTTGCTACAGTATTTATTAATCTTTGTTTATGTTAGTTAATAAAAATAGTAATTCATTGTTAGTTCATGATAGTTCACAGTGCATTAACTAATGTTAACAAATGAAACCTTACTGTTTGTGCTTAATAAGATTAAGAGAAAACTGTTATTCATTTTTTATGGTAACACTTTACAATAAGTGCAACCAAAGTGCAAATAAGACCAAATTTTTCTTTGATACAGAGCTAAGAGATGGTTATAACTACGCTGCCCAGCCTAAAATAGATTTCATATTGAGAGATACTTGCATTAAGGGAGCCGCTTTCAAAATGCGGGGTATTGAAATCGCGTTTGAATGCGCGCTCGCGTTTACTTTCACTTTTAGCGATCGCGCGTAACTCTGTAAATATGGAGCGGTGGCAACCGTTATCCAACTGAATTAAATGTTTTTTATTTAAATACAAAGCAAAACGACAGTGGAGGCGTAATGTAAACGTAGCGGTGGCATATTCTTTCCTAATCATCCTAACACTCTGTCATGGCAACAACATCACGAGACTACTTTTCGCCTTGACGAGAAATCTCGTCACATATTAGTCTCGGGAGATCTCGTGCCACGAGATCTCGTCACACCCCTAATAAACACTCATAAGAAGAAACATAAAGCGGTGAGAAAAGCCCCTTAAAGGATTACAGCTGCTGTGCTTTGTGGAAGCAGATGTGGAGTGAATGTGATCACTGAACAAACAAGGTGACAGGTGCGCGAGGAGACACTCGTGTGGCTGAGTGGTCATGATTAAAGAGTGTTGTTTCTGCGCTAAACGCCGTTGGATGAGGCAAATACAACAGTTTTTAATACATCATTCATCTCATGTGAATGCACCTAAGCAGAGTTTTCAAACTATTCACTTCTTTATTAACTGAGTGCACCTTTATCAGTACTGTGAACTATCAGGTAAATAAACACTTTTTGAGGTATGAAGACATACACCATGCATGAGTTTTTATTTATTTGTACTCACTCACATTGAAGTACACAAAATAAATAATTACTTTTTCCCTCTCATAGATAAAACACACATTCCGCCCCATTTACTTCTATAATACCCTTACACACAGAAAAGCCATTACAGATCTTCAAATAGCTGCAATATGTTAAGAGCTCAGTGGTTGGTCTGACCTCCAGCAGATACACGGGTCAAGGGCACACACAAACAAACACACACACACACGCGCTAAATCATCAAATCCCTGGCAAATATCTCCACCCTCCCTTAAAGCCCTTCATATAAGCATCACACATGCGCATGCTTTACACTCTGAAAAATAAAGTTTTTTTTTGCAGTGATGCCATAGAAGAACCATTATTGCTTCCCCCAAAAAACCTTTCAGTGAACAAAAGAACCATTTTAAAGAACCTTTATCCACTTTTGTGGAATGGAAAGATTCCGTGGATGTTAAATATTCTTCATGGAACCATCAATGCCAATAAAGAACCTTTATTTTTAAAGGATTAGTTTACTTTCAAATGAAAATTAGCCCAAGCTTTACTCACCCTCAAGCCATCCTAGGTGTATATGACTTTCTTCTTTCTAATATATATTCGGAGTTATATTAATAAATATCCTGACACATCTGAGCTTTATAATGGCAGTGAACAGGACCAATGAGTATGAGCTGAAGAAATGAGGGCTCCATCCACATCAATCCATCATAAACGTACTCCACGCGTTAATAAAGGCCTTCTGAAGTGAAGCGAAGCGCTTGTGTAAAAAAATATACATATTTAACAAGTTATGAAGTAAAATATCTAGCTTCCGCCAGACCGCCTTGCATATTCAACGTACAAAGAAAGTGTAAAACTCTTGTAGTTTAAAAAGCTTACGCTACGTCCCAATTCAACTTACGGAAAAAGCATAACTAACGCGACACCAGTTGCTTTTTTTTTTCCGTAAGTTGAATACGGAAGGTGGTCTGGTGGTTTGCTCGGATGCGTCAGGATGTTTATTAATATTTCTCTGTTTGTGTTCTTCAGAAAGAAGAGTTATATACACCTATGATGGCTTGATGGTGAGTAAAGCTTGGGCTAATTTTTATCTTAAAGTGAACTAATCCTTTAAGAGTGTAGCTCAGTGAAATATGATGAGTTTTAAATGTTCTTCATTTCTGTTTTTCATTTATGCTGCAGCTGTTGTGTAGAGAGTAATGAATGCAATCAAGTGGAAAGAATCAACATGATTCTGTTTCATTCACAGAGACTTGCAGTGCGCAGTGTCTTTCTCAAGGGAAGCTCTACGTTATCATCTCAGCTCCCTCACAACTAGGCAACCAGCATCCCAAATGTGTACTCAAATCACCTCCACAACACCAGCTGGACTAAAGTGGCCATCCAAGAAACTACATGAAAATGGTAAAATGGTTTTGCTCATGCAAAAATTCATCAGATTTTATATATATATATATATATATATATATGTGTGTGTGTGTGTCTGTACAGTATACTCACATAAAGCAATATATAGTATATAGCAGATCTCAACTGCCTTATTTTTTATTTCATCTTAAAATACAACATATAAGTATGTCCAGCTTTATGCTTTATGCATATGCGATATATACTTTATAGCAAATCTCAACTGCCTGATATTTTGTAACTATTATCAGCTTATTTTAAAGTTGGTTATATAAGCATGTCCAACTTTATCCACATACATACAGTACATTCATGTAGGCCTACTAGTCTATATAGAAAATCTCAACTGCTTTATCATTTGTATCATTGCTAAATGTAAACTATCGTCCAGCTCTAATGTTACATGCGACTATAAGGCATGAAAATATTAAGGTATTAAAACATCACCATCATGCTTTTCTGTAAAGCTGCTTTGAAACAATGTGCATCGTGAAAAATGCTATATTAACAAATTTTGCCTATTTATAGGGACCAGACTTGAGCTCTTTTGACTTGTGCCAGAACACAGATCAAAATGCTAAATATATACAAATATAGAATTGTTTGTGGTGAGTTTTGCACAGAATATGGAAAAACATCGGAAAATGTGAATGTTTTCATGTTTTTATCCCTTTCTTTCTCATATGCCTTCCCCTGCACTGCTCACAATCATTCTGGGAAAATGGCAAAAACAGTTCTGCACACACACACACACTGAAATGTTGAGGCATGTTGGTGGACTGTCCTGCATGGTTCAAACGGTCAGTTCTCTCTGACTGACACGTGACAGTATAATTACAGCTGTTTGGCTCCATGCGCCTTAGATTTAAATCCCCACCACCACCCCCCCAAAGAGGACGCTGACAACACGTCATCAGACAAGACAGACCAGGTTACTTATGATATTAAACAAAGCCCGAGCTTTCAAACTGTGTCGTTTTTAAAAGAAATTCGAACAAGAAAAAACGTTTTGTGGCTCTTTAAAGTGTCGTGACAGATCACAGTAGCGCCTCAGCTCAAGCGGCTCGTGAACCGATCATCTCTTCCTACTAGTTCATTTATAGCATCAAATAAACATGAATGAACATGAGAAGGAATGTTGTTTCAAACGCGGAAAGATGTCAGTGCACACCATTTTTCAAGTTCAAGTCCACCGAGGACTCCTTTGTCGGACAAAATGGCGGATTCAGCGTTATGATTGGTTAGATCGCTTGTCAATCAAACTCCCGGTGAAGGCTCAATTGACATCCCCAGAGTTTTGAGGTTTGGTCAGATTAACAACACTTCCCATAAGTATAACTGGGTACGCACTAAACACACAAACACACACACACACACACACACACACAAATGTTCCTGAGACAGATGTCCAGTCTGCTTTGTCAATGTTTATCCTGATTGAAAGAGAGAAAATGAAGCTCTACTGAATTTTAATTACCAGAGAGAAATGACATGAAATAAAGCAAATGAGATCTGATGATTTTAGATCAGCACAAATACAGACCAAATACTTTTAACTAGCTGTTGAAAAGAATCTGATAGCTGTATATAACAAATGTAATCAGTAATTTAATGTTAATTTAATACATTAATTATTTTGATTAACTATTAAAATGACCACAATAGTCACTACTCCATCCAGTTATTTTATTTTTGTACATTATTTTTGTTTTTTAAATGGCTTACACACTAAGAGTGGTACTTGATGCCCACTCAGTGAAACCATTCACTCATGTACCGAATCTTCTCAACTGCAAGCACATTATCTGCTTTACACTCAGTTTGCAATTGTAAAACAAACTTTTTGCAAAATACTAATCACAGTTCTCTACATTGTAGAGGTGCCATGATGAAGAGATAATCAGTGTTATTCACTTCACCTGTCAGTGCTCATAATGTTATGCCTGATCGGTGTATTAAAGGTGCCCTAGATTCAAAAATTGAATTTATCTTGGCATAGTTGAATAACAAGAGTTCAGTACATGGAAGTGACATACAGTGAGTCTCAAACTCCATTGTTTCCTCCTTCTTATATAAATCTCATTTGTTTAAAAGACCTCCGATTACGTAACAGTCGGGGTGTATGCCCCCAATATTTGCATATCTGGCATATGATCGAGGCATTACACAAGGGCACAAGGGCAGAACGTCTGGATGTGCACAGCTGAATCATCAGACTAGGTAAGCAAGCAAGAACAATAGCGAAAAATGGCAGATGGAGCAATAATAACTGACATGATCCATGATAACATGATATTTTTAGTGATATTTGTAAATTGTCTTTCTAAATGTTTCGTTAGCATGTTGCTAATGTACTGTTAAATGTGGTTAAAGTTACCATCGTTTCTTACTGTATTCACAGAGACAAGAGCTGTCGCTATTTTCATTTTTAATTCATAAACTCAACTTCATTCTTTATAAATCTCTCCAACAGTGTAGCATTAGCCGTTAGCCACGGATCACAGCCTCAAATTCATTCAGAATCAAATGTAAACAATATAACAGTATACAATACTCACATAATCCGACGCATGCATGCCGCATGCATGACGAACACTTTGTAAAGATCCATTTGAGGGTTATATTAGCTGTGTAAACTTTGCTTATGCACTGTTTAAGGCAAGCTCCGTGGGCGGAGAGCATGAGCAATTAAAGGGCCAGCAGCCCTGAATCGGCACATTTCTAATTATACTCCAAAATAGGCAGTTAAAAAAATTTATTTAAAAAAATCTATGGGGTATTTTGAGCTGAAACTTCACAGACACGTTCAGGGGACACCTTAGACTTATATTACATCTTGTAAAAAAACATTCGATGGCACCTTTAAGTGTACTTGTACATTTTGGTCCTTGTTTTGATCATGAATCGTGTGAATACTGCAGAGAATGTTTTTTTTTTTTTTTTAAGTCTGTCATAATTGAAAACAGCTTGAAACATGAAGGGGCAAAGATATTATTGTAGAATTAAGGACAGTGTCTGTAAATCTTCAGTAAAAGTTGTTGCGTAACAGAACACAATAAGGCTGTGAGAGTGAAAACACAAATGAAGACTTTATATTACGGCTTAAACACTGAAACAAAAGGCATAACAGCATCCTTTAAAGGTGCCCTCGAATCAGAATTTGAATTTACCTCGGCATAGTTGAATAACAAGAGTTCAGTACATGGAAAAGACATACATTGAGTTTCAAACCCCATTGTTTCCTCCTTCTTATGTAAATCTCATTTGTTTAAAAGACTTCCGGAAAACACTCGGATCTCAACATAACACCGACTGTTACGTAACAGTCGGGATCATTAATATGTATGACCCCAATATTTGCATAATGCCAGCCCATTCGATGCATTAGACAAGGAAAGGCAGTATTAACGGCTGGATCTGTGCACAGACAAGGTAAGCAAGCAAGAACAACAGCGAAAAATGGCAGATGGAGCAATAATAACTGACATGATCCATGATATCATGATATTTTTAGTGATATTTGTAAATTGTCTTTCTAAATGTTTCATTAGCATGTTGCTAATGTACTGTTAAATGTGGTTAAAGTTACCATCGTTTCTTACTGTATTCACGGAGACAAGAGCTGTCGCTATTTTCATTTTTAAACACTTGCAGTCTGTATAATTCATGAACACAACTTCATTCTTTATAAATCTCTCCAACAGTGTGTAATGTTAGCTTTAGCCACAGAGCATATAGCCTCAAACTCACACAGAATCAAACGTAACCATCTAAATAAATACTTTACTCACATAATTCGAAGCATGCATACAGCATGCATGACGAACATCTTGTAAAGATCCATTTGAGGGTTATATTAGCTGTGTGAACTTTGTAAATGCACTGTAATATAGTCGACAGCTCGTGTGGCAGAGGAAGCGCATCTCTTAAAGGGGCCGTGCTGAAAAAATCAGTGCATAGTTAATGATGCCCCAAAATAGGCAGTTAAAAAAATTAATAAAAAAAAATCTATGGGGTATTTTGACACATTCAGGGGACACCTAGGACTTATATTACATCTTGTAAAAAAAACAATCTAGGGCACCTTTAACTGAACCGACAGACCCGATTTTGATATTTGAAGAAAATAATAAACTAATTGTGAAATGCTGACTGTTCATATTAAAGCTTTTCACTGACAGCAGAAAATGAAGGTGGTGTCTCTTTAGGAGATTCTCCGAATCCTTTTGTCAGCAGATTGGGTCACTTCCTGTCTGCATGTAGTTTAGGAGATGATCAGTGTCCTCAGATTCAGACCCTGGTCTGGGTCAGTGCTGGTCTGAGACCTGGTCTCTGCTGGAGTGGAGAGGAGAGCAGTCGCTGACCCCATTCTCTGTCTGACACGGCCATGTGTGTGTGATTAAGTTCGTGTGAAGGGCTAACGTGTCGGGTTGGCATTAGCATTAAATATAAAGCTGGCTGACACATGAAATGTATGTTATTATAGTTTTTACATTTTAATGTAGGTTTTTTTTAATTTTCATTTCAATTAGATATCACGTTAGTTTAGATTTTGTAGATTGAGTTTAGTTTTATATTTTCAGTATATATATTTTTTTTTTATTAGATTTTGTTTTATTATTTTTAATTAAGTCTTATTTTTAGTAGTCGTGTTTTTCTAATTTGAGTTTAGTTTTATATTTTCAGTATTTTTATTTATTTTTTATATTAGATATATTATATATTATTTATATTATTCAATTTTTACAAATATTCTTATTTTTTAATTAATTTGTAAAGTGTTTTTGTAGTTTTAGTTTGAGATTTTCATCATATTATATTTCTTTATTAGATATTTCATATATTATTCATATTTTATTATCATATTAATTTACTAATATTATTATTTTTAGTATTATTAATTTTATTCAGGTGTTTTTCTACTTTCAGTTTAGTTTTATATTTTCTGTACATTTTTAATTTATTTTTTTTACATTCAATGTTTTATATATTATTTTTTGACTAATGGTTATTTTTAGCAGCCAAGTATTTTTCCAGTTTGAGTTTAGTTTTAGATTTTCAGTATATATATATATATATATATATATATATATATATATATATATATATATATATATATATAATTTTTTACTAATATACTTATTTGCAGTATTATTAATTTGTAGTGTAAGTGTTTTTGTAGTTGGTTTAGTTTTAGATTTTCAGCATATTTCTATTTTTTATATATTAGATATTCTAAATATTATATTTCTATTTTTATTGATTACATATTTTATATATTATTTATATTATTTTATTTTTTACTAATATTCTTATTTTTAGTATTATTAATTTGTAGGTGTTTTTCTACATTGTTTAATTTTATATCTTTTATATCTTATATATATTATATAAATAATAAATGCTAATTATTTATTAGAACATTTATTTATTATTTGATTTTGTATTTATATTTTTATATTTTATATTTTTCATGTGTAGTCAAATTCATTTGTGGTCATTTGTATTTTATTTTATTTCATTTCAGTATTTTAGTTCAGGCTGTTTTTTTTTTTTTTTTTGTAATTTTTATTTTTGAGCAATAGCGTGTGTTCATGTGTGTGTTCAATGATTGTGGGGTTCATGCTTTGCTGTCATCATCCCTTGTTTTGTCTGGTCATGTGATTAAAGTGTCTCCTTGATAAACCTCTTTTTGCATGATTGCTTTATCCACGGCTTCACGGGACGTCCGGCCAACTCTCATTAATGGTCAGTGAATTTCTTTGGAAAACCTTCACGTGTGCGTCAGAGATTTCAACTGAATTACACAGAAATGTCCATATCTCTAATTAAAAACAGGGCTCCTGCTAAACCTGAAATGTTCCATCCCAGCCATCCCCTACAGACCCAGATATTAGGATTGTTCTGCTTCTGAAATTCATCCGTAAAAAGATTTCTCATTCATATAAAGCATCAGTGCACAATTTTGTGGTTTAAAGTAAAAAATCAGCCTGCCAAAATGAAAATCATTTTATCACCCTCATGACATTGCAAACCCACAAGAAATGTACTTCATTTGCTAAGTTACACCAACTAAAGTACATTTTTATGGTCAGACAAGTTGGAAATAGCTTAAGATAACAACTGCACATTTTTACCTCCTAACATTATAATACTATGGGTATAATAGGTATACAGTACATTGAGGTTATATTTTGAATTATTTTAAAGCCAATAGTAAAAACTAAATGGTGTTTACGTGAAAATGTTGAGAAATCAGAATCCATGTTTATTTTGTTGTTTTGGAGCAGGACCTCAGATATTAATAAACCAAATGTACTAACAGTGATCCACGGCATATCAGTAATGAGCTTTAGTCCTAATGAGACTATGGCAGTGATGCCGCTTTGGCTTCTACAGAGTTTTATCGCTGACTGACTGCTCAGCTCAGATGCTTTTTATCCTGCTTTTTTCTTAACGGTATACTGTATCATATTTGATATGCAAATTTCTAAAGACATTAATATGATCAAAACTTTGCTGAAAAACCTGTTGCACACAATCTACTACATGCTTTCTATAATCTGATTGATAGCTTACACTTTTTTAGTAAAAGGCTTTTTAGTATCATTGTAAAATGTCCACCTACACGTCTTTTTGCTGTAAAATCTTTAATCATTTTTATAAACACAAAAATGATTTTTATTTTGTTTGCAGCATTTCGATATGAACACTTAGATTTACTTGATTATACATATTTTTTTTTTAGAATAATCATGTTAAAATGTGACTATCTCTCAGTATTTTCAGTAACATGTATTTGTTCATCTTTTAATCATCATTTTATTGCATTGCATTATATTTTTTACCCCCACAATTAAAACTATGCAGAGCTTTGATCATAAAACTATGCATTTAAATAACATCTTTGTCACAGTTATGTTCAGTTAGTTTTAGTTTATGTTTAGTTAGTTTACGCACACATGTGAAACAGATGACCAAACCACAAATGGATTTGACAGCTAAGTTTGCTGCGCTGGCTCCTATGAGCCACAACTTTTTGGATTATACAGTGTTTCTGTTGCCCCTCTATCACCAGCCCCTTCGACGACGAAACCCTGAAGTCTTTGTTCTGGATCGGGGCTAATACCACCAGCCAGTAGACTTCCCAGACACTACAGGAATTGACTGGAAGGAGGCCGTCATCAAGTGTCTGGAGAGCGTCTACTCCCGATCCGGAATACAGCCAGATCCAGAGCCAAGAGTGAGTCTGACCAGGGGTGTGAGCCTGCGACACCAGCAGCTGAGGGAATGCTGCCAAAAGTGGACATTGAGGACTGGCTGATCAGTCTCAATACTGAGGTATTGCCTCCCACCCTGCACTTTGTTCAACATCGCTGTTTTAAGACAGCACTAAGAACTATATGGACTATGATCAGTTTGTTCTGAGCCATCGCTATTTAAAAACAGCACTGAGACTGTTTCATCGACCTGTTGGGAATTGGAGTTACTGTTATTGATCACGTCAAGTGTACCTCTAGCACCATCACTGCAGAGCTCAGCCAGTCCTCCAGCCCTGCTTCTGCTGGATGCCTGCAGCCCTTCGCCTCCTCTGGGTACGCCTTGCTGTGACATCGAGCCTCAGGTCGTACAACCACCACCAGCGCCTGAGCGAGAGGATCCTGCAGCTCCGCCTTCGGTCTCTGATCCCTTCACTCCATCTCAGCCCATCGACTGCTCGGGTCCGCATTGGCTCCTCCCACCTTGGGCTCCACCAGAGACCCTCGACCTTGCGGCTCCACCAGGTTCCCTTGTCCCACTGGCTCCACCTTGGTCAGTCATCACTCTTCTTTCACCACGGACTTGCAAGCTGTCCACTGCACTCCGTCTCTCCACCCCTATGGCTACAGCGGGCTCCACCTCAGACGCTCATCGCCGCGGCTTCATCAAGGTCTCCAGTGGCAGCGATGTCACTCAATAACATCAGCTCTCCGCCCTTGGATCCATAGGCCTCTTCTCCGTTGGCCATCCCACAGATGTGGTCAGCCACACTAACATCTTGGCTACTCCTTTCCTTGACTCCTTCTTTGCCATCTCCTTTCACCATCCCTTCGCCACCACCTCGTTCACCTCCAGTGCACCCACCATCCCTCCCTCTTTTCATCATCTGTTACAGCGCAAGGTCGCGCTGTCCCGGGGATGTACTGTCACAGTTATGTTCAGTTAGTTTTAGTTTCTGTTTTCACGGACTGTTAGTTTGAATTCATTAATTTCTGTTGTCCTTTGTTCCTAGTTAATGCCAGTATTTAGTAATCATGGTTACCTTGATTATTGAGTAATTCTGTTCAGCTGTGTGCAACTTATTATCTTTTGTATATAAGTTAATGTGGTTTGCCTTTGAGTTCGTTCCGGTCATGTTTACGATTAGATTGTTCTACTACCTTGTTTTTTGTTGTGGATTATTAAACTTTGTGTCCCAGACAGCAACATAGTGTGGCCCAGATCCGGCCCACGTCTGGTACATGTGGATTACACGTGGACCAGATATGGGCCGGATCTGGGCCGTCACTATGATGCTGTCAGGGGTTGGAACTTCATTCATCTTTCTCTTCATCTGTCTGCCTGCACAATATAGTGCCGCGTAACAATATAGGGAGATTTAGAGTGACAACTGATATTTATATGCACCTTATTCAAATAATCAACTATACTGTTTTAAAAATATCATTAATTTTCATTTCAAGCTCTCAGAATTTCATCTTGGATGTATACAAATCAGCAAATGCACCAAATTGCATATTTTTGCTCAGTGCTAAGCTGTAAGCTGTATATTCTCACTATATCATATTATATAGGACATAAAAGCCTGATGTATCAAATATGATACAAAACATAACACGTATGTAAACTTTTTTCCTGTATGTTTTTCCTGGCTCAATAAACTGTAACATTTAAAAAATATATTATTTCCTATATCAGGCCTTACAGAGTTAAGTTCCTCCATAGCAAAAAGTATATCTTAAAGCAGCAGCTGCCTGTTCTGAACAATTCCTAGATGTTCATGTAAACGTGCATCTCACACACATTGCGGACGCCTGCTCTGAATGCAAAGACAATGACATTTCTGCACTGAGACTGATTGACAGCTCTCTGCTTATTATTAAATATAGGCCAGCTGCGCACAGCACAAATCCCCAAATGATTGCCTTTCGGGTGTTTTTTCGCCCCGCGCCATTGGCTGACCGCTGGCCTGATTTTCACTGATCTGCATGTGCGAGCATGTGAGACAGTACTTAACACACATAAACTCCATCTCTCTCTCACACACACACTCTGAGTTCAGACAGACACAAGATGCAGCTGTTATCCCGCTGCACTCTTTAGACAGCTGCTGGTCTTTCTCTCTCATCTACCGAGCACTTGCTCTCCATCAACATCCGAAGCTCTTCTGTCAAAGACAGAATGCGACGATTGTTGGACAGCAGCTGGATAAAGTTTGGACCAGCAGGAAGAGATGACTGGGTTTCGGGGTCTCCTTCACCGCCTACTGTGGAGCAACGGCTACAGGTTAGTGAGCGATCCCATTAGACACATCATTAGGACAGAAAATGACAGATTAGACCACAAATGTTCTTTGAGGCACAGAAAAACTAAAACTAAACTACACTCTTAATAGTAAAGGTTCTTTATTGGCATCAACGGTTCCATGGAGAACTTTTAACATCCATGGAAACTTTCCATTGGACTAAAGTTTCTTGATAGTGGAAAAAAGTTATTTAGATTATTACAGTTTTCCCGACACTAAGTCAAAATGTTCACTGAAAGGTTCCTTGCATGGGAACCAAAAATGATTCTTCTGTGGCATCGCTGCAAAAAAACAACAACAACAACAACAACAACAACAAAAAACATTTGAATCTGTTATTTCTAAGAGTGAAACATAATGAAATTGAAAAGGACAAATTGAAAATAATAATTTTCAAAATTATAATAACCCTGACCTGCAGTAAGCCTTTAGTCATTCAGTTCATGTAAGAATCAAACTCTTAACAATAAAGTTCCAAAAGTGGGTTTTTGCAGCAGTGTCATAAAGAACCATTTTGGGTTCCACAAAGAACCTTTCAGTGAATAGTTCTTCTAAAAACCTTTTTTCCCCTTTATTCTAAAGAACATTTTTTCCTCTATAGAACCTTTTACGCATTGGAAAGGTTCTATGGATGTCAAAGGTTCTTAATGGAACCATTGATGCCAATAAAGAACCTTTATTTTTAAGAGTGTATATTATAGTCGAAGTCAAACTCAACACATTTGTTTTGTGCTGAATTTTTAGTGCTGTTATGTTTGAAGTTTCAGTTGTGATTTACATCAGGGTTTATTTGAGGTGACACAGTGGTTTGGCATAAACGAAGGGGTTTTAAGCACTAAAACATCTAATCTAGCTGAAAAGCAGCATTATGTGATTAGCGTTGGTAAAACGGTGGAAGAAGCAACAGATTTTGGGATGCAGTCCAGTTGTGGCGGACAAACTGGTTCTGGATTAAAAAAGCAAGGGTGCTGCATACTGATTTAGTCAAGAGATGAGTCGATACATTCCAAAAGAAAGCTAAAGAAACTTGAATGAGGCCATTAGAGAAGTTACTGGATCCATTCATAGATCCTTCTTCTGCATTTATAGTTTCAGCAAAGAAAGAATCTGATTAGACCATTAGCATCTCGCTCAAAAATAATATTAATATAATAATTTGATATTTTTCCTATTTAAAACTTGACTCTTCTGTAGTTACATCGTATACTAACACCGACGGAAAATGAAAAGTTGTGATTTTCTAGGTCGACATGGCTAGGAACTATACTCTCATTCCGGCATAATAATCAAGGAACTGCTGCCGTACCATGGGTTCAATATTTTCAAAAATATTGAAACTCTTTGGTTATTTTTGAGCGAGATGCTAATGGTCTAATCAGATTCAATTAATTATGCTAAAATGGCAAAACTCAACTGTTTAACTCTAGGGGAGTTGGAAAATGAGCCTATTTTCAAAAAAAGTGGAGTGTTCCATTAAGGTTTTTTTAGGACTATGCAGGCCTTCAAAAATGTTCAAATTCAATATCATGTCCTTAATGTCCCTTTAGGGTTACCACTGGAATGAGCTTTCGACGGAAAACAGTGGGAAATCAGAACTTATCCTGTATGTCGTTCTCCCGTTTGTCACGCTCATCATGTTCGGTATCGCGTTTGTCCTTCTTTACCGAAGATTCAGACAGAACAAGCTCGGTCTGAACAACATCATCGCACTGGACCTGCAGGACCCGGAGCGCAACGCCGAGATTCTGTCGTCACTCACCGGGAACGCGGAGCGGCTAAACAGCACGAGCTCGGACATGTCTGACGGGGTCTTCCTCATGGTCTACCTCCCGCCACCCTACGAGGACACGCTGACAAAGATCACGCGCGCTGCCAGCCTCAGCAGCGGAAAAGACGTCGAGTCCATCAAGATCGAAGACCTCGAAGCCAAACTGTGTCCGGAGCTCAAGGCGAGCGGGGAGTTTGTCTGAGAGAAGACTAGTATAGAGACACCAGGGCTAGTTGTCACACATGGAAAATATCACAAGGGCTTTAAATCTCAGTTACACACATGCTTATTTTCTCCAGAACTGGTTAGTCGAATTCTAACCAACGAACTAAAACAATGGCGAAAAACGTAAAGGTATGTGCCTAACTTTCTAAAAATATACCTCAAGTGAGAAATATTCACTTGAGTAAAAAGTGCGACAATTAGCCTTGGTCCTCTCTACAGCGACATCATCTGAACCAAGTTTGGCAAGATCTTTTATACTGTAAGTGTAAGATAATAAAACAACAATGTATTATACATTGTCATGAGAGTTAATCTTTGTGCTTTTACAGTAGTAGGCTATGTGTTATCAGGAAGTAATCACCATGTGTTTTACTTTGAAATACTGCCTAATTAGACACACTTTATGTTGTAACACAATTAGTAGAGAATACTAGAGATCTGTCAATTAACAACATGTCACTTTTTATATCTGCATGACTGCATCAGTCCTTGTTTGTATTAAAAAAAAACACAGTCCTTACAAGATTTTCATTATCATCGTCAGTCATGTCTTCAAGTATTCTAATAAAAATAAGTCTTCAGTATTTCTAATAAAAACAACATTAAAGACCACTAAGTGTCACTGTACTATTTTGCCCAGTTTGATGTAATATGTCTTCACATCTTCTCTTAGCCTAGGCCTGCACAGGAAAAACAAATATTGAAGATCCTAATTTCATATTTCACTCAACATTTGTTGAAAACACTGTAAAAAAAAAACAACTTAACTTTTTGAGTTATTCTTTTACATTGACTCAGTTAAGTTGCATTTACTTGACAAATTTAGTTATTTGAACTTATAAAGTTTATTTGGAATAACTTTAGGAAAGTAAAGTGAGCTTACTTCTTTTTTTTTTTTTTTTAAGTTTTCAATACCACAGCTCCTTTTCATTTAACCTAATTTGACTTATTTCTTAGTTAAACCAAAAAATTGTTCTTATGTCAATTAAAAAGTTCTCAACGAAACATGGCTGAAAAATTTGAAATAAAATAATTATTTAAATTATTTTATTTCAAATTTTTCAGCCATGTTTAGTTGAGAACTTTTTAATTCAAATTCATTCCTACTGCAAATAATAATTGATCTGATGACAGCCACTGAAACATCAACTAAATGAAATCTCTCAATCTCAGCAGAGGATGATTAAACAACTCCAAAACAGCTTTCTTTTCATTTATTTATTAATAATTAAACATAATATTTTTTTAGTCACTATTTAGGTGAATTGTGTTTCCTTTAGTTGTGCTCTTGATCCTTGAATTTTCCAATAAAAATTTTTTGGCTGTTTTAACACTGTTTAGAAAACTCGCTTGTTGTGTTAAAAAAGCCAGAAAACAGATGCTTGTTACTTATTAATGATATAAGCATCATAAAGTGGTTTCAATGATCACATCTGAAACCATAGACTGTAAAAGAAATATGGGCGTAGTGTCCGTGACGTCACCCGTAGATTTCTGAAGAGCATTTCTGAAGCGAAAATGAGGTCGCTGCCATCATACACAGCAAAATCCCCAGAGTTAAATAAACTCTGCTAAGATTACATTTGGTCCCTCTCTGCTTAGTGTTAAAGTAACACTGAAGCAGAGTTAAAGTTAATGAGATAATTAAGTGATTAATTAAGTTATGTTTGAGCATTAGTGATGAACACCTGCTGTTAACAAGCAGAATGAATGAAGAGAAACACAAGAACTACAACTGACTTCAGCCACAGACTTCAACTGAAGATAAAAGACAAAATCTCTCAAGATCTGATCAAACAACTCAACAAACAGCATGTTATCTCATTAACTTTAGCTCTGCTTCAGTGTTATTTTAACTCTAGAGAGGGGCCATATGTTCTCTGAGCAGAGTTGATTTAACTCTGGAGATTTTGCTGTGTAGCAGCGTGTCACCGCACGTCACTCCCGGATAACTGAAAAAATGGGCAAAGAGGTGAGACGTGTTTGGAACTGAGGTGCCTGATTGCTGGCAAAAGAGCTATTTATCTATCTTAGATACTATCTAAAATATTAATAAAGATAAGTTATATAATTTGAAATTTTACTGTCAATATACGGTGTCTTTTTTACGATATAGATGCTCCAGCACCAGTAATTGTAATTAATGTATATCAATCAGACAAACACTGACATCAAGAATAAGCATATGAATCTCAGCAATGGTGACAATCAACAAAAAGCTTCATGCTGCAGTGCATTATTATATTAGTTAAACTGTTTGCTAAGATTGTGTAGCCTATAGGCCCTATTTGAGAATATGCACAATTAACATCATCATAACAAACATCTAAAATTCTGTGAAGCATTCTGTTACGGCGAGCAAATATTGCTAACTTTTGTGTGTAAGACAATCTAATTAGCCTAATTTACATTTTTAAATGACCACAGAGATTCAGGACCTCAGTTTAACGTCTCATCCGAAGGATGGTGCTTTTTGACAGTGTAGTGTCCCTGTCACTATACTGAGGTATTAGGACCCACACAGACCACAGGGTGAGCGCCCCCTGCTGCCCTCACTAACACATCTTCCAGCAGCAACCCAGGCCCTGTTTACACCTGGTATTAAGATGCGTTTTGGTCGATCGGATTACAAGTGGACGAGGGAAACACATTCCCATTTACACCTTGTTTTAATCCATCTCTCTTGTCCACTTTCACCCACTTCTGTCCTGATTTCTTCGAAGGAAGGGTCTATGGTGGGTAAATGTTTAATGGATGAAATAAGCTCACACAAATTACATATGAACACATTACATATGAAAGGAGACAGAGCGAAAAAGAGAGCAGCAGCTTTCGTTTCTGCTCTGACAGTCGGGAGACCACGCTAAACGTTGTGAGTGTGTGTTAGAAATCAGGAATGGTGAAGAACATGTGCTTGGTATGTTTTTTGTATTTTTAAACCAAACTTGGGTCTTCAGCTGACAAAGTTTAAATCCCGTCTAGTTAGCGCGCTTACCATAATGTTTACGCATGAAGTCAGTAGGTGGAGAGTTTGTGGTCTTTTGTGGCTGTTTGAACACATTCGACCACATGAGCTTTTCCACTATGAAAATAAACCGTGTTGTTTTTAACTAAACCGTGTGTTTTCAACTACATGTGGAAGTGGTCGAATGTGGACAAGCTCAAAATGTTTTACACCCCATTTACACCACCACAACTTGTGGTGATGTGATCATGTGATGACACAAATTTGCACCTTAATCATAACCATTTTGTCTTTCACACACACCACAAAGACAGAAAAATAATGAGACAACGGCAAATGTCCTCTTCAGATATAAGTTTTAATCAAATCTCAGAAAGACATTTGACAAAAACATTAAAAACCATCATCATTAAATCCGGTAACACTTTATAATGACTCATGCTATGAAGCATTAGTTAAGCATTAGTAAATAGTCAATTCATCATTTATAAAACAGTA
Source organism: Ancherythroculter nigrocauda (assembly GCA_036281575.1). Classification (NCBI taxonomy): domain Eukaryota; kingdom Metazoa; phylum Chordata; class Actinopteri; order Cypriniformes; family Xenocyprididae; genus Ancherythroculter; species Ancherythroculter nigrocauda. The sequence goes on along the minus strand of VTFQ01000460.1, from coordinate 326,369 downwards.
ATAGACATTAGTAAGCCGTTTATAAATACAGCTATAAATGCTTTGTTCTTGATTTATAAGCTTATCTATAATGAGTTTAATAATTGTATTTTCTTACTTTAATGATCAATTTATTATTTCTAAATTATGTATTACATTATTCACAAACCAGTTATTTAGGAGATGTCAGTGGTTCATAAGATCATTTAGGAAGTGTAAGTAAATGATTAATAAAATATTTAAATGTACATTTATGCATCTTATTATCTAGACATATAGTAACAGTTACTTAGTGTGTTAATAAATGCTTTATTAACACATATTCCTAGTGTCAAAACTACCTCAGTACTAACTTTAAAACATTAGAGGACAGCAGTGCAGAAGATCATTGAATCTTTAAATCTCATTTATAAAAGCTTTACAAAACATAAATAGTCTCACTTTAGATGAGCTCACAAAAATAGTTAACTGACCGCTTCTAAATGTTTTATAACTGCCTGAATTAATCATGAATTGCAGTATGAATATGTGTTAATAAAGCATTTATTAAACACTCTGAGGTCTGAAAACACGCCGGCGCGTTTTTCAGGTTTTTTTTCACATTGCAGCAAAACAGACTTAAAATACTCCGTCATTTTTTGTCATAGAGACATAAGTAATATATCAATTGAAACTATAGAATATCTTCTTTTATTTGTATACACTCAGAGTAAAAACACAATGTTGTGCTTTTTGTAAAATAAAGAAAACTAACATGATGCGTGATTTCTCCTCTCCCTCTGAACGAAGTCCAATCTGATAGTTCTCAGAAAATGAACTGTAACTTAGTGAATACTAATCACAGAAAAATTAAACTTATGTCTAAAAAAACGTTAAGATGTCAGGTTTTAAATCATGTAAGTCAAATTGAAAACAAACCTTCTGTGTTTATGTAATCTGTATGAAAAGAGAGCCATGTCAGAAGTCCGTGATTCAGCTCATTATCCGCTAATGCGGCCACGCCCACGGAGGGAGCGCTATTCAGACGCAAATTCAGAGGCAATACATGCATTCATCGTCTCAATCGTGTATTTATTGTCTTGAAAAGTGTTTATCTGGATGTAAAAGTCATGGTTAGCGATCTCTAGAAGACATGCAGTTAGTTCCTGTTTTCTTTTCTTCTATAGATTAATTTTAGATGAGTTTTTGTTTCTTTAGCGCCCTCCGGCTGCAGTATGTATTGGAAACTCCATTCATGGAATAGCATCTTCTTCTTTTAGATGAATTTGTGGACTAAAAATGCACAGAGTGCCCTCCGACTTCAAGGATGAATTGAAAACACCAGCGCTCATAGTAATGACAATGAATATTAAATATATATATATATCTCCTCTGTATAGAAAATTGACATAAGCATATGAGAATCCAATATTTCTCCAAATGTGCATGCTTTTAAACTAAAAGCCTATATTCAGACTCTTTGCATCACAGAAATACATTATATTTTAAAGTATAATATAAAACCATTACTTTATATTGTAATAATATTTTTCTGTATGTTTCCTATATCATAATGAGCTTGAGACATCACAGAAGGTTTTTTTCACAGCCTACCTGACTGAAATGCCTCATTAATATGCAAGTCATTTCAGCTCATTACTATCCAATTATTTTGTCTTCTCAGGTGAGAATGGCCCATTATTTAGTGGTGATTCACACCTCCTCGCATACTGTGTTTCTTGGCAAAAAGTGTCTTACAAAAACTAAATCAATATATTGTTTTATATGAAGGAGTAGGCAGCATAATTTTTACATAATTTTGAAGCAAAAACTCTAGTTTACAACCTCCAATACCCAGAAGTCTTGTAAACACAGATTTACTATACTTTTTTGGCCTTATTTCAGTGACTTAAGTTTTTTGTTTTTTCAATAACCATGCATAAATGTTATTCCTTCAAAAACACAAACATGTACATACATGTTCCTCACATATTATGGTAACCTAGTTTGTGCTGAATACAGTGTAATGACACTTTTTCCATTAATATGTTTATGAACAACTGAAAAAAGCACAAATGTCAGGGCATGTCAAAACTTCTTCAGGCCCCAAATCAGCCTCAGACTCCAGAGGGTTAACACACTATGTAACTATTACTACATGTCTAAATAATAAAATGTATAAATAAATGTTTAAATAGTTTATTAATCATTTACTTACACTTTCTAAATGATCTTATGAACCACTGACAGCTCCTAAATAACTGGTTTGTAAGTAATGTAATACTTAATTTAGAAATGATAAATTAATTATTAATAAAGTATGAAAATACAGTTATTAAACACATTATAGATATGCTTACAAATCAAGAATAAAGCATTTATAGCTGTATTTATAAACTGCTTACTAATGTCTATTAATGCTTTATAAGTGATGAATTGACTATTTACTAATGCTTAACTAATGCTTCATAGCGTGCAGTTATTATAAAGTGTTACCTGCCATTTAAACATTCAAGCACAAGAAAGCGCATAATTTCCGAAAATGTACTTTCCTTTGCATTATTTCTCATTTATTTCAAATTTCATTACTAAAATATTTTTGCCATACTTAACAAAAAATGTAAACAGCAGTGTCTATCATTGTTAGACCACATACAATATTAGTTTTTAACAGTTAGTGCAAATATTTTCCCTTACTTTATTTTAGCTTAAATAACAACAAAATCTTGTACTGAACAACACTGTACTGAACAAATGCAATCCCTGAATAATAGGGGTGTGACGAGATCTCGTGTCACGAGATCTCGCGAGACTAAAGTGTGACGAGATTTCTCGTCGAGGCGAAAAGTAGTCTTGTGATGTTGCCATGACAAGAGTGTTAGGATGATTAGGAAACAATATGCCACCGCTACGTTTACATTATGCCTCCACTGTCGTTTTGCTTTGTATTTAAATAAAAAACATTTAATTCAGTTGGATAACGGTCGCCGCCACTCCATATTCACAGGGTATGCGCGATCACTGAAAGTGAAAGTAAACGCGCGCACGCATTCAAACGCGATTTCAATTCCCCGCATTTTCAAAGCGGCTCCCTGATGCATGCGAATATCTCTCAGTATGAAAGCTATTTTAGGCTGGGCAGTGTAGTTGTAACCATCTCTTAGCTCTGTATCAAAGAAAAAGTTGGTCTTATTTGCACTTTGAATATTGAGAGTGCGATTATGGTTGCACTTATTGTAAAGTGTTACCATAAAAATGAATAACAGTTTTCTCTTAATCTTATTAAGCACAAACAGTAAGGTTTAATTTGTTAACATTAGTTAATGCACTGTGAACTATCATCAACTTACAATGAATGACTATTTTTATTAACTAACATACCGGTAAACAAAGATTAATAAATACTGTAGCAAATATATTGCTCATTGTTAGTTGATGTTGGTTAATATGTTAATGTTAATAAATGAGACCTTATTGTAAAGTGTTACCATTTTTATTTATACTGTTTCATTTCTATGATCAGTTTGTGGAAAGGAGTTCAGTTAGGAGGTCAAAAGTTGTAGAAGCTCATAAATCATGTACAGTAAGGTCTGAAGAGACTGAAATACAGGAGAGAAGTCAGTCAGTTGAGTTAGTGGCAAAACCTTTTACAGTACTTGAGTATTGTCTTTTACTGCATATGATAATTCATACTCAGAAAGTAGAACTGAATGAGATTCATTATAAGATGATTAGTTAAAACATTTCAAATACACCTGCAGAATATGTATTTCGCCATTGAGGATTTCTTAAAAATAGTGTGTAAAAATCTTGTCTCGTCTCGTGAACTCAATCTCGAGTCTTGTCTCGTCTCGTGAGATACCCGTCTCGTCACACCCCTACTGAATACATTTGTACACTATTCTATTTCTTTCCAGACACCTGGCAGCGCTTCTGCTCACACAGCTGAGCCACATTTGTCCAAGATGCCTTTTTAGCATTGGTAACATTTATTGGTAGCATTGGAAGCGTTTCGGTGGTTTAAATCGACGCTCGCGACTTGCGTGAGTGCTTTTACTGTAATTTAGGCAAGCGCGCTCATAATAGAAGCAACATGATCGTGACACGTATGCGGTGAGGTAAGCTCATTTTTCCAGGTGCGCCTATGTGGTTTTTATTTCTCATCTCCATAAATATATCTAGTAGTAGAAATCAATTTTTCTTTTGCGGAAACTTCGTTATCGTGGAGAGCGCAGTTCATGGTTGCATAGCAACGACAGATGCGGCGGGAGCGAAAGCGCTTTGGAGAGAAGAAAGCAGTGCAGCCGCTTATGTGACGCGATATGTGAATGGCGCCTAAGAACGGCGACTTTTTCTTTGCATATGGAATATGGTATAAGACAACTAGAGAATAATAATAATAATAATAATAATAATTTAGTGTGCCAGATTATGTTTTATTTTTGAGCTCAGTTGCGGGCCGGGTGGAGGGGGAGGGGGGCCGTAAATGGCCCGCGGGCCGGCAGTTTGAGACCACTGCACTAATGCATGAATGAGAGAAAGTTTATTAGATCTTATACAAAAAATCATGTACAGTTATATACAGTAAAGTCCAGTATAGGTAAGGTCATGTGACTTCAGTGTTGATGATGATGTCTCTATAGTGGCTCCTTATTCACCATCATCTAACAGCTGTCAGTAAAATAAAACACAGACAGTAACATATGCATTACTGCTGACACATCTGTTCAGAGGATTGACTAGTTCAAAAGACATTATTATATGATATGAATCAATACTTACAGCAGTGTCTCCAGTTTATAATGTGGATCATCTTTTAAAGCAGAGAGACTCTTTACACTTGCATCTCCTATTTCATTTCCAATCAGATTCAGTTCTCTGAGGTGTGAGTTTGATCTCAGAGCCGAAGTCAGAGCAGCACAACCTTCAGCTGTGATATTACACTTACTTAACCTGCAGAACAACGACACAATCTCTCAGTTCAGCAGGAACTACACAATCACAGAGAGACTGAGATATTAAATACTAAATCTGTGAGTTTAATGTTTTCATGACTTTTTGTTTACTTTTTGCTTTATTGTGTGTTAAATGCAAATCACTGATTTGAACAACACAAGGAGAATAATTCCTTAAAATAACATTATTTTTGTATCAGTTAAGATTAATGTATGATCTTACATCAGATCCTCCAGTTTACAGTGAGGATCCTTCAGTCCATCAGAGAGCAGCATCAGACCTTCATCTCCAATTTTATTCTCAGACAGATTCAGTTCTCTGAGGTGTGAGTTTGATCTCAGAGCTGAAGTCAGAGCAGCACAACCTTCAGCTGTGATATTACACTGACTCAACCTGCAGAACAACAACACAATCTCTCAGTTAGCAGAAACTATATTAAATAGTAAATCTGTGTGTTTAATGTTTTTATTATTTTTTGCTTTGTGTTAATGTAAATCATGATTTGAACAACATAAGGAGAATAATCCCTTAAAATAATATGACTCTTGTTTTACTTAAGATTAAAGTATGATCTTACCACAGTTTTTCCAGTTTACAGTGAGGATCCTTCAGTCTATCAGAGAGCAGCATCAGACCTTCATCTCCTATTTTATTCTCAGACAGATCCAGTTCTCTGAGGTGTGAGTTTGATCTCAGAGCTGAAGTCAGAGCATCACAACCTTCATCTGTGATATTACACCCCCATAACCTGCAGAACAACGACACAATCTCTCAGTTCAGCAGAAACTACACAATCACAGAGAGACTGAGATAATAAATACTAAATCGGTGTGAGTTTAATGTTTTTATGACTTTTTTACTTTTTGCTTTATTGTGTGTTAAATGCAAATCACTGATTTGAACAACACAAGGAGAATAATCCCTTAAAATAACATTTTTGTCTCAGTTAATATTAATTTATGATCTCACATCAGATTCTCCAGTTTACAGTGAGGATCCTTCAGTCCATCAGAGAGCAGCATCACACCTTCATCTCTTATTTTATTTTCAGACAGATTCATTTCTCTGAGGTGTGAGTTTGATCTCAGAGCTGAAGCCAGAGCAGCACAACTTTCAGCTGTGATATTACAATCATACAACCTACAGAACAACGACACAGTCTCTCAGTTCAGCAGAAACTATATTAAATATTAAATAGTAAATCTGTGTTTAATGTTTTTATTATTTTTTAGTTTATTGTGTGTTAATGTAAATCATGATTTGAACAACATAAGGAGAACAATCCCTTAAAATAATATGATTCTTGTTTTACTTAAGATTAATGTATGATCTTACCACAGATTTTCCAGTTTGCAATGAGGATCCTTCAGTCCATCAGAGAGCAGCATCAGACCTTCATCTCCTATTTTATTCTGAGACAGACCCAGTTCTTTAAGGTGTGAGTTTGATCTCAGAACTGAAGTCAGAGCAGCACAACCTTCAGATGTGATATTACAATCATACAACCTGCAGAACAATGACATAATCTCTCAGTTCAACTTAGAAAATGTGCAGAGCGATGGGTCCCCAGGACCAGAGATGAGAACCACTGACATAAAATGCATATAAATATCAGTCGCCACTCTATATCTGTCAGTAACATGACATTTAAATGCTTAGTTTAATTATCAAAGCCCTGTAATTTTACAACATATAATGAATGCAATACAATGATTGAGAGATGAACAAATACAGGGAGTGCAGAATTATTAGGCAAGTTTATTTTCTGATCATATTTTTTTTCCAAGCACATTTTACCAATTCCAATCCACATCAATCTTAATAACTACTATTAATATTGTTTTTAATCATTTATAAGTGATATATAATTGTTCATGAAGGCTGGAAATGAAAAATGCCCTATATTCAGGTGTGCAGAATTATTAGGCAGGTTTTCTTTTACAGATAAAATGAGCCAAAAAAGAGATTTAACTCAGACATAAAAGTCAAAAATTATTAAATACTCATGAGAAGGACGCAATACTAATGTAATACTAGAAATTGCAAAGTTAAAGCATGACCATTGGACAGTGAAATGCTCATTGGGTCAGCTGGGTCATACAAAAACAGCTGGAAAAGAAAAGACACGTTAACTGCAAAATAATTAAGAATTAAGGTGAAGAATTAAGTGTGAAACCATCAGGAACCCTTTAGTCTCCAGCGCCACCATTTCCCAGTACTGAAACCTACCTGGAGTCTTCAGAAGTGTGAGGTGTCAGGATCTCAGAGACTTAGGTTAGGTGAAGAATCCTAAAAAATGACCCGCTCTTAATAAGAATCACAAGCTGAAGTGTTATAAAATACATGAAGACTGGGTTTTTATAGGCCTTATAGACAGACAGCTTGAGAGTGACTCCTGAAGGACCAGCACCACATCCTCTTGTACCACTGTTTGAAGAATTTATCTTCCAGAATCTGGCAGTAAGTTTTGGAAGATCATTTAGTCCATCTCTGCAAGATGGACATTTCAGGATAAGAGATGGACTAAAAGTGAACTCCCACACCTTACTGCCAGATTCTGGAAGATAAATTCTTCAAACAGTGGTACAAGAGGATGTGGTGCTGGTCCTTCAGGAGTCACTCTCAAGCTGTCTGTCTATAAGGTCTATAAAAACCCAGTCTTCATGTACTTTATAACACTTCAGCTTGTGATTCTTATTAAGAGCAGGTCGCTTTTTAGGATTCTTCACCTAACCTAAGTCTCTGAGATCCTGACACCTCACACTTCTGAAGACTCCAGGTAGGTTTCAGTACTGGGAAATGGTGGCGCTGGAGACTAAAGGGTTCCTGATGGTTTCACACTTAATTCTTCACCTTAATTCTTAATTATTTTGCAGTTAACGTGTCTTTTCTTCTCCAGCTGTTTTTGTATGACCCCGCTGACCCAATGAGCATTTCACTGTCCAATGGTCATGCTTTAACTTTGCAATTTCTAGTATTACATTAGTATTGCGTCCTTCTCATGAGTATTTAATAATTTTTGACTTTTCAGTCTGAGTTAAATTTTTTTTTTTTGGCTCATTTTATCTGTAAAAGAAAACCTGCCTAATAATTCTGCACACCTGAATATAGGGCATTCTTCATTTCCAGCCTTCATGAACAATTATATATCACTTATAAATGATTAAAAACAATATTAATAGTAGTTATTAAGATTGATGTGGATTGGAATTGGTAAAATGTGCTTGGAAAAAAAATATGATCAGAAAATCAACTTGCCTAATAATTCTGCACTCCCTGTAAATATTCTTTAAAAATCTGATAGATCATATTTAATACATTTGAACATGATTTAAAAAAAAAAAAAAAAAAGATGTATGGATGACTAAGTAAACCTCAGTCGACTCGCTTTAGTCCAGAAAATGATTATCTTGAAATATTATTAACAATATAAAGGTTATTCTTGTTTACATAAAATTCAGTAAAGATTTAAAAGCAAAAAGACACGTGAACCACAAATGTTGTATGCGAACAGAGCTGAGCTGGACGATGACATGACTGTTTTCTCCAGTGCTGATATATAGATAAATTACATAAATTAATAACTATTGATTTTTACAACATAATGAATCAATACTGAATTTACTTAAGCTGGACAATGACCCCATTTTCTTTAAAAGCTGCTGTGCAGCCAAAATTATTTACCAGTTATCACTGTAAAGCCGCTTTGACACAAAGTGCATTGTAAAAAGCACTATGTAAATAAAGGTGACTTGACTTGACCTTTTACTTGCTAAAAAAAAAAACTATCAATTAGACAACAGAAGTAGTACATTGTGTGCAGCATGTTTTTGATCATCTTGATAATTTAGATCAAATATGAGGCAATAGGAATTAAAGGCTTAAAATAACATTATTCTTGTTTCAGGTAAGATTAATCTATGATCTTACGTCAGTTTCTCCAGTTTACAGTGAGGATCCTTCAGTCCATCTGAGAGCAGCGTCAGACCTTCATCTCCTATTTTATTATCAGACAGATTCAGTTCTCTGAGGTGTGAGTTTGATCTCAGAGCTGAAGTCAGAGCAGCACAACCTTCATCTGTGATATTACAGTCATACAACCTGCAGAACAACGACACAATCTCTCAGTTCAGCAGAAACTACACAACCACAGAGAGACTGAGATAGTAAATACTAAATCTGTGTGGGTTTAATGTTTTTATTACTTTTTGTTTACTTTGCTTTATTGTGTATTAATGTAGATCAGTGTTTCTCAACTCCAGTCCTCGGGACCCACTGCTCTGCACATTTTGTATGTATCCCTTATTTAACACACCTGATTCAGATCGTCAGCTCATTAGGAGAGACTCCATGACCTGAACTGAGTGTGTCAGGTAAGAGAGACATACAAAATGTGCAGAGCAGTGGGTCCCGAGGACTGGAGTTGAGAACCACTGATGTAGATCACTATGATTTGAACAACATTAAGAAAACAACCCCTTAAAAAAATAACTTAATTCTTGTCTCAGTTAAGATTAATGTATGATCTTACTTGAGTTTCTCCAGTTTACAGTGAGGATCCTTCAGTCCATCAGAGAGCAGCGTCAGACCTTCATCTCCTATTTTATTCTCTGAAAGATCCACTTCTCTGAGGTGTGAGTTTGATCTCAGAGCTGAAGTCAGAGCAGCACAACCTTCAGTTGTGATATTACAATCAAACAACCTGCAGAACAACGATATAATCTCTCAGTTCAACTTAGAAAATGTTTAGAGCGATGGGTCCCCAGGACCAGAGATGAGAACCACTGACATATAATGCATATAAATATCAGTGGCCACTCTATATCTGTCAGTAACATGATATTTAAATGCTTAGCTTTATTATCAAAGCCCTGTAATTTTACAACATATAATGAATGTAATTCAATAATGATTGAGAGATAAACAAATAAATATTCTTTAAAAGTCTGATAGACCATATTTAATACATTTGAGCATGATTTAAAAAAAAAAAAAAAAAGATGTATGGATGACTAAGTAAACTTCAGTCGACTTGCTTTAGTCCAGAAAATTATCATCTTGAAATATTATTAACAATATAAAGGTTATTCTTGATTACTTCATAAAATTAAGTAAAGATTTAAAAGCAAAAAGACACACGTTAAACACGAGCTGAAGAGACACATTTTAAAACTATTCTTAAAAGACCTTGGGACACTTGATATTCAACAATGTTTTTGATCTGCCTGCATTGACACCATTGTATGCGAACTGAACTGAGATGGACGATGACATTACTGTTTTCTGCTTTTTCTTTAAAAGCTGCTGTGCAGCCAAAATTATTTACCAGTTTTCACTGTAAAGCCGCTTTGACACAATCTGCATTGTAAAAAGCAATATATAAATAAAGGTGACTTGACCTTTTACTTGCTAAAAAAACTATCAATCAGACAACAGAAGTGGTAGACTGTGTGCAACACGTTCCCTTGCAATACTACACGAGTACTGCGTTATTCGTCTTATTAATTAATATTGATTATTAATAAGACAAGACACTATGGGGAAAACTAATTTTTCTCAGAATCTGAAGCCTTTATATAATCACGCAGTGTGAACTGCACAGCCATTGGTTCATGAAGTTAAAGAAAACGAGCCCACCAAAATGGGTGGGGTCTCAGGCTATATATCTCACCATGGCAAATTCGCCCGCTGCCATTGGATGGAAGGTGAAGGCCGCCCACCCATCCAAGCCCTGCCGTACCACCTTGGCCCTCGCTGGACGGGCATACACCTCGGCCAGTCAGGCAGCTTCTGCTTTACACTCCATGGCAGTACTCCAGGTGTACCAAGCGAAGCTCCTCAGAGACCTGGATGAGGCTAGGCATGACTCAGCCACCTTCAAAGAGCTGCGTAGCGCCACGGACTTGGCCCTACACACCACAAAGACCACGGCTCAGGCTATTGGGCATTCGATGGCCAGCCTGGTGGTGCTGAAGCGCCACTTATGGCTCAACCTGACTGAGATCAAGGATGCGGACAAGGCCATCTTCCTTGACTCGCCAGTCTCCCCCACTGGTCTCTTAGGGCCCACCGTCAATGGTTTCGCCGAGCGCATCACAGCGGCACAAAAGTCATCCCAGGCCATGCAACACTTTTTGCCAAAATGCTCCAGCTCCTCTGCTTCGAGCTGCCCAAAGTCAGAACCAGCTCAGCAGCAGCCGCCTAAAGACAAGCTGCCAGCCACTAAGCCAGTGCCACGTTCTGAGCACAGATGCCACTCGCGCTCTGCTAGGTGCCACCCTCCTCCGATGTGACAGGGACCCCGGCCAAAGATAGTGTTGGACCCTGCATCTCAGAAATCAGCCTGATGTCCAAGAGAGGAAGAGGAGGAGGCTAAGTCCCACTGCGGCCGGACCACCCTCCAAAATGCCTCGCCCAGTTTTCCTGTCATCTCTATCTCTACTCCCTGAAATGGGCCATCTTTGCCGTCTGGTGTACAGCCCGGGGCAAGGACCCATTGACTAGTGACATATCCCAGATATTGTCCTTCCTTCAAGACTTTAAGGTTAGAGGGCGTACGGCCTCTATCCATTAAGTCTATGTTGCAGCTATAACAGCTTCTCACGCTCCTTATAGCAGGGCAGTCGATAGGGAGAAACAACCTTGTTGTTCGCTTCTATAAGGGATCCAGGAGGTTGAATCCCCCTCGTTCCTTCATTGTTCCTACCTGGGATCTTTCTGTGGTTCTTAGAGGCCTTAAAGGACCTCCCTTTGAACCAATTCAGACTTCCGACCTACGACCCCTGTCGCTGAAAACTGCCTTCCTGCTAGCTTTAGCATCAGTTAAGCATATGGGAGATTTACAGGCTCTCTCTGTGAGCCCCTCGTGTCTTGAGTTCGGGCCTAACAACTCCAAAGTCATCCTGAAACCGAGACATGGATATGTCCCGAAAGTCCCTTTAGGGCTCAGATAGTCGTTCTCTCTACTCTTCCTCCTTCTCAGGATGAACAGAAGTTGAACATACTCTGTCCTTTCAGAGCCCTGAGGTCTTACATTGACCGTTCTGCCTCATGCAGGTCCTTTCTGCATGAGCCTACCTTCTGTGTCCAGCTTATGGTTTTCCATTACAACCCCGACCATGTCTGGGTGTAACTATGTTCTGTTCCCTCTGGAGCCCTAGTTATGGGCTTGGGTGGATGACTACAGTAGTTCAGTACCCCTTTGTCTGGGCTACCCTGTCTTGAATGCCTGTCGCAAGCCCTTTTTCCAAGTGCTCTGCACTGATGCTCAGTCATCCCCCATGCGTTGCACGGCGTGATTGTACTTTCCCCATAGCTTCTTGTCTTATTAATAATCAATTTTAATTAATAAGACGAACAACGCAGTACTTGTGTAGTATCGCAAGGGAAACGTAACCTCAGTTCCATTAGATACGTAATGAGAACTGTGTTGTTTGCCACGCTATGCACAAGACGCCTCATGCCATTGCTTCAGTTGAATTTAATCGATTTGCGATGGTGAGACGGCCGCTTATATAGCCCGAGACCCCGTCCCTTTTGGCGGGCTCGCTCACCATTGGCTCACGCGTTCCGCGCTGTCATTGGTTAGTTTTATTTAACTTCACGAACCAGCGGCCACGCAACTCACACTGCGTGATTGTATAAAGGCTTCAGAATCGGAGAAAAAGGACTTTTCCCCATAGTGTCTTGTCTTATTAATAATCAATATTAATTAATAAGACGAACAACACAGTACTTGTTCTGTATTTAAGGGAACCAAGTTTACGTTATTAATCAAGTACATTTTTGATCATGTTGATAATTTAGATCAAATAGGATACAATAGAAATTAAAGGCTTAAAATAACATTATTCTTGTTTCAGGTAAGATTAATATATGATCTTATGTCAGTTTTTCCAGTTTACAGTGAAGATCCTTCAGTCCATCAGAGAGCAGCGTCAGACCTTCACCACCTATTTTATTATCAGACAGATCCAGTTCTCTGAGGTGTGAGTTTGATCTCAGAGCTGAAGTCAGAGCAGCACAACCTTCAGCTGTGATATTACAATAACTCAACCTGCAGAACAAAGACACAATCTCTAAGTTCAGCAGAAACTACACAATCACAGAGAGACTGAAATATTAAATACTAAATATGTGTGGGTTTAATGTTTATACTACTTTTTGTTTACTTTTTTGCTTCATTGTGTATTAATGTAAATCACTATGATTTGAACAACATTAAAAAAAAAATAATCCATTAAAATAACTCAATTCTTGTTTCAGGTAAGATTAATGTATGACCTTACCTCAGTGTCTCCAGTTTACAGTGAGGATCCTTCAGTCCATCAGAGAGCAGCGTCAGACCTTCATCTCCTATTTTATTCCCAGTCAGATTCAGTTCTCTGAGGTGTGAGTTTGATCTCAGAGCTGAAGTCAGAGCAGCACAACCTTCAGCTGTGGTATTACTCCCCCACAACCTGCAGAACAATGACACAATCTCTTAGTTCAGGAAAAACTACACAACCACAAAGAGATTGAGATATTAAAAACTAAATCTGTGTAAGTTTAATGTTTTTATTACTTTTTATTGATTCATTTTGTGTTAAAAGTAAATTAAAATGGGAAAAATATAAGGATAATAATCCTTTAAAATAGTATTATTCTTGTTCAAATGAAGACCAAGTTCAAGACACCAAGATCAGTTTCAGATGAGGCCTCACAGACTTTCTTAACCCAAGCCTAAAAACTAGCATCTTTATCTCAAGTTCAGTTAATGTGGAGATGAAGAGTGTCTTTTGTTAAAAAAAAAATCAGGCCAAATTAATATTACTATAGACAACAAAGAACAGAGAAGCACATCACACACACACACACACACACACACACACACACACACCTGATGATTGATCTCAGACTTAACACTGCTGATCTGGAGGCTTCAACTACAGGCAAGAGCTTCTGAAGTACTTCATCTGGTGAAGTATGCTTTTCTCTGCTTATGTATTTACTCAAATCAAACTCATCCAAACACTCAGAGGTTAATAAAACAAAGACAACAGCCAACCACTGTGATGAGGACAATTTGGTGGTTGAAAGACTTCCAGATCTGAGACACTCCTGGATTTCATTTACGAGAGAATGATCACCCAGTTCATTTAAAAAGTGGAACAGATTGATGGATTTCTCTGGTGAGGGATTCATTCTTATCCTTGTTTTAATGTTTAATATTTAATCATTTTCTCTTTACTGTATGAGATGTTTCTAACATGTGTCAGAGGAGTTTTCAGGAATGTCTGATTGGACTCCAGGGAGAGACCCAGAAGGAACCATAGGAAAAGGTGCAGATGTCCATTCTTACTCTGCAGAGCCTCATCCACGGCTCTCTGATGCAGGTCAGATATTGTGTGACACATGAACTCATGTGAATGTTTTGAGCTGAGGTTTTCATTGAGCACATCCCTCTTGTCCAGCAGGAATGAAAGCAGCAAATAAAGAGCTGTTACATGCTCCTGAATGCTCAGATGAACAAAGCAGAAGACTTTCCCCTGATACAAACCCAAATCCTCTCTAAAGATCTGAGTGCACAATCCTGAGTACACTGATGCTTCTGTCTCATCAATGCCACACTCGCTCAGGTCTTCCTCATAGAAGATCAGGTTTCTTTTCACAAGCTGCTGGAACGCCAGTTTACCCAGTTTGAGAATCAAGTCTTCATCCTTTACATTCTTCTCATAGTCCTTCAGATCCAGATGAGAGCAGAGGGAAGCAGATTCCCTGCAATGAGGTTCGGCAGCAGAACGTCCACCGAGTCTGATTCAGAAATATTACCCAGTTTCACATTGAAGTTCAGAGACAGACGACACTCATCCAGACCATCAAAAACAAAGACAACTTTATATTCATCACTGAATGGTTTCATTTATTTTGTTTTAGGGGAAAAAACATGAAGAAGCTCTGAAAGACTGAGTGTTTTATCCTTCATCAAGTTGAGCTCTCTGAAAGGAAGTGGAAATATGAGCTGGACGTCCTGATTCACTTTCCCTTCAGCCCAGTCCAGGATGAACCTCTGCACAGAGACTGTTTTTCCGATGTCAGCAACTCCTTTTGTTAGCACAGTTCTGATGGGTTTGTCTTGTCCAGGTAAAGGTCTGAAGATGTCATTACATTTGATTGGTGTGTCCTCTGTTGCTGTTCTCCTGGACTAAGTCTCAGTCTGTCTCACCTCATGCTCATTATTGATCTCTCCACAATTACTCTCTGTGATGTAGAGCTTGGTGTAGATCTCATTCAGCAATGTTGGGTTTGGTGTTCCCTCACACAGAGACTCAAACTTCTTCCTCAGATTTGATCTGAATGTCTTGAAGAATTTGGCATGTTGAGGGCCACTACTTTAGGATAAAAAAAGGTTAAATAAATTATATACAAACATTGTATCAGGATATTGTATTGCGTCAGGATCCTGTTATGTAAGGGTAGAGACACACCAAACCGACACCAAAGAACTAGAACTAATGAAAGCCGAATGCATTTTCCCCTGCGTCGCCTGTGTCTGTGCTTAAACTCACCAAAAGGACTACAGGCGACCGTCAACTAGTATGCATGTTTGGCGCCTGCGTGTAAAGTAGATAACTGTCTATTTAAGCAGATATATTCATTTATATTCATATATTCGTCTTTCAAATAAAGACTGCAGGCATATGAACCATAAACAAAGCAGCGCTTAGTTACCGTTTTGAATAATAATTCACCTTTATTCCACTCCGCTCATGTTATTATGAAAATATTCATGCAGTGGAATGCTCAGATAAGATGGCGTAAAATTAAAACATCCTTTTTCTGTGCCGTCATGACTTCTTTGCTTGCTTTCATCACTTTTGATCTTTTTCTTGTGCACTGACTTGTTTGCTAAACTGTAGGGCTCCCCTCGACTAAAGATTTTTCTAGTTGACTAGTAGTCCTTCATTTACATGATTAGTCGAATAATTGCATGTTTATATCAATAAGCCATAAATCAAAATAACAAGCCTTTAATTGCCTATATATAATACATAGCCAAATCAGAGCTCAAGCGCACACATAAAGCTTGCCATAGCGCACCGGTAAACGTAATGATTATGAACGTGTCGTGAAAAAACAGGAGACTGTCAAAATATTGAAATCATTTATTGATAAAGTTTTCTGTGTTTTCAGCTGCAGTGACTCGACAATGCTGACTTGTCATCTCTGCATAGTGGACATGCTTTTTTCATATGGATTACATAATCTGAGAATATTTGTTTTCCATTTGAATTGGCCCATTTAAAAGTAGACATTTCAAGCTTTCTATAGATATATTTTTCATCTCTGTGAGGCAAGGACATGCTGAGTTTCAGTTCATATTTTCTGACATGCTCCGGTTCAGGGAGACTGAGATGGCAGAAAGCGCATCCTGAGTGTTTTCATTATTTTACAAAAGCACAACGTTTTGTTGTTATTGTGAGTTTACAGAAATAAAACTAGACCCTTTACAGTTTGCATTACTCTTATCTGTATGATCAAAAATGATGATGGAGTTATTTTAAGTTAAATTCAAGTGATTGCACCGGCGTCTCCATGTCATGCAGTAAGTGCCCTCTCCATACGAACACTTGGATATGCGCCTAATAATAGCGCACATTTATCTAGGATAACATTAGAGCGATTGGACTTGTAAAGTGATAAGCCATATTTGAGGTTAATAAATAATAAATGAAAACAACAAATTTGTTAATGTCAAAAGCTGTAATAGTAAAACGTAGTAAAAAGTATCCAAGAGGGTTCCACATGTAATACCTATTTAAAATGCAAATATATCAGCCAATCACAGCAGTGGGTGTTTACACTGAAGTCTCACAGCAGACACGTCCCTTAAAACAAAGCGTTCAAACCAGAGGGCAAAAAACAGGGTAGAAAAATGCCTTTTATTTCTAAATTATGACATTTTATGATGTAAAAATCATATAAGTGCACTTCAGGAAACATTAAAAAATAATAAAAAGAAAATCTACTTCATGACCCCTTTAAGATCTTTTAATTAATGTGTCACTTTAGTTTTTAACAGCGTTAATAAACAATTGTAGTTTCAACACAGATGTAGTATAAGTGGTTTAGTAAAGCACTAAACCCAGGATCAGTGTGTCCATTAAAGTTAACTGGTCACTCTTCATGGACACACAGCTGGGTTTAGATGATATTAGTCTTTCCATCTGGACTGATCTGAAACAAAACATGAAGGAAATATAGAATATGTATGCTAAATTAATTACCATTAGTCATTCACACAGGAAATCACAAAATAGATTAATGTGCATAAAAATCATATTTTACCAACTTTTAATTTTTAACCTAAAAGACCAAATCCTAAATGAGGACAAATAAGGTTGTGGTGGTCTCAAACAGCTTCAGTGTGCCTCTTTAAAACCACAGTTATGTTAATAATACAAGACTTTCAATACCTTCCAGCTCTTTACATGGCAACGTTTTGAGGATAAATTTGAGTACAAAAATGTCTAGCGAATATCATCACATTGCACCACATTATTTAGTCAGTATTTCTGTACTTTGTGCCAAAAAAAACTTGAAAGACAGTTTTATAGCCTATTGTGCTGGTAAATCTATAAGAGAAAACTAACTCTTTGAATCTTCTGTATATGAATGTCAGGAGCTAAATATTCGAATACAAAAATTGAACTAAAAGAAGATTTTCAACATTGTTTTTTCTGAATGCAAATGCATTAGTCTACTTTAAACCATAAAAATGTGTTTAGTATTATATTAAAATAAATGTAAAATAATGTAATTAGCAAAACACAATGGCCCTGGCCTGAACTGAGACACGGCGACAAGTAGAAAAATTTAAGTGATTACCTGAACTGTGTCTGTAACTCACCTCAGTGGAAATGTGTCTGTGGACACTGATGTTCCGTCAAGAAAATCTACATATTGGCGAGATGTTTCTGTTTTATTAAATGGCAACATAGTCCGATGGATTTTACTTTCACTTTCACTCTGTCTGCTGCGTCCCAATTCGCATCCGTCATAAATAGTATTCGAAATGAGAACTATTGTGTCCCAAATCGTAGTATGTTCAAATGAGTACTTCAAAGCGACAACTAATTCTCAGGTGAAGTTGCTAAAGGAGGCGGGTCCATTTGTTGCAAAAAGTGGTTCAATGACGTTGTGATGTCGTTCCATGATGATGTCACCGCGCAACCATGCCGCAAAACTGCGTTATTGCGTAAAATACACATAAAAAATAGAATTTGAAATAGACATGTTTATTTAGATTTGTTCATAAAAATAACATGAACATTTTTTATTTGTAAAAGTAATATGAACATCTTAATGATCAGGGGCCGTATTCACAAAACATTTTATCTTACCACTAAGAGTTCTCCTAAATAGCAGTAAAAGTTCTTAGCTAAGAGTTTTCTCTTAAAACCTATTCACAAAGCTGCTGAGACAAACTTTTACTAAGGAATAGACTGAAGTCTTAAGCTAAGAGTAAGGGCGGGGTTGACCTCGTTGCTATGGAGTAAACACACAGTGATTGGCTGATGGGGGAGGAGTCAGCGATTTAATCATAGAAATATTGTAGAATGAGGTGTCATGTTTCCATATTAAAATAAAAGTTTAAAAATACAAATGTTGCCCTATTCAAAATAAAATGTTGCCATATTGTTGCCATAAAGGTTTTAAAATATAGGCTAAGTGTCACTAATTAAACTAGTATATACAGTTAATATATATATATATATATTATATATTTGTCAGATGGTGCTATGTAGAACCACAAGAGGTGCCATATAGCACCAGCAGTGGTTCTCATTTAAAGAACTATACAGAGGCTTAACGGGTTCTTTGTATGGCAGTGGTGCTATCCCCGCTAGAAATGTTACATTCCCAGAACATTCTCAGAACGTCCCCACTGGTGTTAAGGACGTTGTCTAGTAATGTTCCCAGTACGTTCAGAGACGGTCACGATGTGGAGTTCTTTTAAGGTTTGGGGGACATTATTTGGTGGACCTTCACAGAACATTCAAGACGTTCTCTGAATGTTTAGGGAACCATACTTTATTTGGAAATGTTCTCAGAATGTCCCTGCTGCCCTTGTCAAAAAATTGAATTGAAAGTTAGAGCTAAATTGACTAACAAAAGTGGCTGTTCAAACAAAAACTGTTTTTTTCTTCAAAGTCTTTTAACTGAGAACAGCACATGCATGAACTAATGTAACTGCTGTATCACTGCACCAGCAACTACACAGTTACTGTCTTTACATAAAGCAAGATGCAGCAGAACATCAGCGTTTCTGGATCATCACTGACTGAAGCACGGGCGCTACTCTCCAGCACAATGGTGACCTCACAAAACTCATATCTTATTACAAACCACTCTGACTTTGTTTCTTTCATACAAATCTTCTTAAAGAGGTGTTTATGTTTTATCAAAATTTATAAATGTCACCATTACGGAGGTAAGCGCTTGCTTTAGTTGGGCTCCTGACCCTTGACATTTTGACTTTATTCTTTCTCCAATTGTTGTAACTGTGTGTTTCTAATGCACTTTTGTTACAATAAAATAATTGGTTACAATAAAAAAAAATTGGTCATATTGATTTGTTTGCTCATTGTTAAGTATATCATCATACATTGGTCTTTCTCACTGAACAGTGAATGTGGTATTTTTTTTTTTTTTGTGCTGTTGTGTCCCTATGATAATGCATACTATTGACATTTTGAAAGTTTTTATTATGTAGGAATTATTCAGACAGCGTCATGAAGATTCATACAGACATCAAGATTCTGCGTATGATCCTCAACAATGGTGACAAAATTTTCGGAATAACATTAACTCTGAGTATCACAAAACAAGCTACTAAAGTCACAAAAAAAGATTTTGGTTTATTGTCACCATTGTTGAGGATCATACGCTGATTCGTGATGTCTGTATGAATCTATTAGACACTGCTCAAAACTCTGTATAATGAACTTTAAAAAAAAAAAACATAGAAAAAAAAATTAGTTAATGCAAAACTAACATATAACACACTCATAGATTAGACTCGGATAATGATTGGTGAATCAGAACACTTCATTATGATTGCATCACCGTCATTTAATTCAACTGATCAGACTTTCACTTGCTTTTTTTTTTTTTTTGCTATAACAAGCATATTTTGAAAACATAGTTAAAGCAGCCAGAGAAAATCTGAGGCTAAAATAGCAAGAATCTAAAGAGCCCATCTAAAGCAAACGCTCACCTCTATAACGGTGACTTCAAACTTTATTATTTTCTATAAAACACACAAGTAGAAGGCGATGTTATCGTGACCTTGCGCAACTTTAAAGTCTAAAAGTTCCTAAAAGTGATGAAAATTCTGAAATTTTACAGAACATTTGGGACATAAAACGTCGTCTTTTGGTAGTGAAAGTGCTGCAGTTCAAGGTTCCTTATATGACTTTAGGGGGACGTTCCAATTTGGTTATTTTATGGTCACATAAGAACATTACAATGAGGATATTTAGGACATTAAACTGAACGTTGCTAGATGGTCTTCTGTTGGTCATCTAATAACGTTCCCGATATGAGTTTAGGGGAACTTTCCATTTTGGTTATTTTATGGTCATGCAAGAACGTTACAAAGAGGACATTTGGGAAGTTAACAGAACGTCCTAGTGATAGTCCCCTAAACATTCCCAGAACATCCTGAATGTTCCCTGAAGATCCACCAAATAACGTTCCCCAAACCTTAAAAGAACTCCACATCGTGACCGTCTCTGAACGTTCTGGGAACGTTACTAGGTGACAGGTTGTCCTGCTAAAAATTTTACGTTCCCAGAACATTCTCAGAACGTCCACTGGTATTAAGAACGTTGTCTAGTAACGTTCCCAGAACGTTTAGAGATGGTCACGATGTGGAGTTCTTTTAAGGTTTGGGGAACATTATTTGGTGGATCTTCAGGGAACATTCAGGACGTTCTGGGAATGTTTAGGGGACTATCACTATAGGACGTTCTGATAACTTCCCAAATGTCCTCTTTGTAACGTTCTTGCGCGACCATAAAATAACCAAAATAGAACGTTCCCCTAAACTCATATCGGGAACGTTATTAGATGACCAACAGAAGACCATGTAGCAATGTTCAGTTTAATGTCCTAAATATCCTCATTGTAACGTTCTTGTGTGACCATAAAATAAACCAAATTGGAATGTCCCCCTAAAATCATGTAATGAACCTTGAACTGCAGCACTTTCATAACCAAAAGAGGACGTTTTATGTCCCAAATGTTCTGTAAAATTTCAGAATTTGTGTCACTTTTAGACAAAGTTGCACAAGAACTTCGCCTTCTGTGTGTGTGTTTTATAGAAAATAATAAAGTTTATAGAGGAGAGTGTTTGCTTTAGATGGGCTCTTGATTTTTGCTCTTTAGTTATTAGATTTTATTTGGCTGCTTTAACTTTTCAAAACACGTTTGTTGTAGCAAAAGATGCAGGAGAAAGTCTGATCAGATGAATTTGGTTGTTTAGTGCTGATGATTCACTGGTCTTCTCCAGAGTCTAAACTATGAGTGTGTTAAATATCAGTTTTGCATCAACTTTCTTTCCTTCCTTTTTTATTAGTTTTTTTTTTATACAGAGTTTTGAGCAGTGTCTTTTCTGTATGATGATCAAATCAACAACAATGATTATAAGCATCCAAACCTAATTGATCATATTTATTTTCTCACAATTTTTTATAGTAACAAATGCTTTAGAAAAACACAGTTACAACAATTGGAGGAAAAATAAAGTCAAATCGTCAAGGGTCAGGAGCCCAACTAAAGCAAGCGCTTACCTCCGTAACGGTGATATCTATAAATTTTGATAAAACATCAACACCTCATTAAGAAGATTTGTATGAAAGAAACAAAGTCAGAGTGGTTTGTAATAAGTGAAGATGCAGATATCTAGAGAGATCTGGGGCCGTATTCACAAAACATCTTAAGGCTAAAAGTAGCTCTTAAATTGCCGATTTAGGAGAAACTCTTTAAAATAATGGGTGTGTCAGTCCTAATTTTAGGAGTCCTAAATTTTTGCTCTAAGAGTATTTCACAAAGCATTTTAGCGCTAAAACTAGGTCCTAAATCTGTGAAACGTTAGGAGTAGTCAAGAGGACTCCTAAGTCACTAAGACCAAATCACAAACAGTCCTAATCCACCCAAAGACACTGAACACCATTGAGACAATAGTGACAGAGCCTTAGGTGCTGAATCTTTTCTTCATAAATGCAAGAAAATGCAATGCAATAAAAAACATTTGATTTATAGATTTGAATCTATGATGAGACGCCAAAAATTAATCTTTAACAAATAAATAAATATTGTCTGATTACCTGTGGCAGTGGTTTTCATGGGTTCACACTTACAAATAATTTAATAGAGTAAAAAAAAAAAAAAAAATATATATATATATATATATATATATATATATATATATATCGTCTGTGTATTTATTCCTCTTCTCGTGCTGATTAGAAAGACCGTTTGAATGTGTTTCTCCCAAACTTTGTTTATAAAACATAATTTGTCGGTTGAATTCTGCATTCTTTTGAGATGAAGACATCCAAGAGGTGGACAATTAACTGTATAGTTTAATTAGTGACACTTAGCCTACATTTTAAAACCTTTATGGCAAAAATATGGCAACATTTTATTTTGACTATGGCAACATTTTTATTAAAAAAACATTTATTTGAATAGGGCAACATTTGTATTTTTAAACCTTTATTTTAATATGGAAACATGATACCTCATTCTACAATATTTCTATGATTAAATCACTGACTCCTCCCCCATCAGCCAATCACTGTGTGTTTACTCCATAGCAACGAGGTCAACCCCACCCTTACTCTTAGCTTAAGACTTCAGTCTATTCCTTAGTAAAAGTTTGTCTCAGCAGCTTTGTGAATAGGTTTTAAGAAAAAACTCTTAGCTAAGAACTTTTACTGCTATTTAGGAGAACTCTTAGTGGTAAGATAAAATGTTTTGTGAATACAGCCCCTGTTATTGTTTAATGTTGTTTGTGTTATCTGAGTTTTATGTGTCCCCATTGTGCTGAAGGGTAGCTCCTGTGCTTCAGTCAGTGATGATCCAGAAACTCTGATGTTCTGCTGCATGTTGCTTTATTTAAAGACAGTAACTGTGTAGTTGCTGGTGCAGTGATACAGCAGTTACATTAGCTTGTGTGTGTTTTTGTCAGCTAATGACTTAATGCAAGAGATTTGCAATTTAAAGAAAAGGTTTCATAATATTAATCCAGGAAATACCTGTAAAGAGCTTTAAGTGAAAATAGTTTTTGTTTGAACAGCCACTTTTATTAGTCAAGTTTTTGACAAGGGCAGCAGGGACGTTCTGAGAACATTTCCAAATAAAGTATGGTTCCCTAAACATTCAGAGAATGTCTTGAATGTTCCCTGAAGGTCCACCAAATAACGTCCCCCAAACCTTAAAAGAACTCCACATCGCATCGTGACCGTCTGTGAACATAATGGGAACGTTACTCAACACCAGTGGGAACGTTCTGAGAATGTTCTGGGAACATAAAATTTCTAGCGGGGTAGTGACTTAGGAGTCCTCTTGACTACTCCTAACGTTTCACAGATTTAGGAGCTAGTTTTAGCACTAAAATGCTTTGTGAAATACTCTTAGAGCAAAAATTTAGGAGTCCTAAAATTAGGACTGACACGCCCATTATTTTTAAGAGTTTCTCCTAAATCGGCAAGTTAGGAGCTACTTTTAGCCTTAAGATGTTTTGTGAATACGGCCCCTGATATTTTTATTTTTAAATGCAACATTGAATTATTGAACACAAACAACAGTGTATTGGTAGTTAGTTAGCTACACTCTAAGAAAAGTTAATAAAATAGGGCACAATATACTGTGCTATGAAGGAAGTATCCATATTGATTTTTCACAGGTGTTTTACATGTGTTTTAAATCACGCATTGCATTTTGTGTTTTAGGGTAACAGGGTTACAACCTAACAGATGGCAGAAAATTACCAGTACCTTTTCTGTTTTTCTACATATTTTTTTCTTACAGTTTACAATTAGGTACAAGTGTAATAATAACATGCTGTATCATAAATGAACAATTATTATTGAACAATTACGACTATCAACTTATTTCACAGAATTTTTTTCACAGGAGAAAACGTTAAATATACGATGAGATTATTGACTACAGGGGGGCTTTAGACCTTAGATCTATAGATCTTTTGTAACAAAATAAATGTCTTTACTGTGAATTTTGATCAATTTAAAGCATCTGAGTTGAATAAAAGCAAGTACTCATTGTCGCAGGTCAGTCCGCAGAGGTTCAGTGAATGGCATCAAATGGAGTTGCACACCACATGGTCACTGAGCTGGAACAAGCCGTACAGGGTCCAGAACTCATTTCTGTCCTCGCCACTTTCCAAGTGGGGTTTAGGGGTGACTTTAGTGGAGGGGCAGCCTTTCTTGGCAGACCTGCCCTTGCGATAACCTTGACTTTCATGTGGCTTTTGTGGCTCAGTGATCGTCTTAATGGCACTGGTACTGAAGTTAGAGGTCAGTTGGACATGACACATGACTGTAAAGAGAGTTTCAGATAAAGCCATTCACACCAAGAGCGATAAATGATAAGGATGACTAGCATCTACACCAACACACGTTGTTATATTTATTCTAAGCGCATACTGCAGTTATGTCACCTGACAGTTTAACTAAAGCAAGCGCTTACCTCCATAACGGTGACTTCAAACTTTATTTTTGTCAATAAAACAGTGCTAAGGCTTCCTGGAGGTTAAGTGAGGGTAGCCCTAAGTGGGCCCGTAAAGGGCCAGTGCAGGCTTTTTTGCAGGGCTTGTCCCATGTTGACTGCATCATCACATCGTTTTACTTCAGAAGGCCTTTATTAACACTCTGGAGCCGTGTGGAGCACATATTTATGATGGATGGATGTGGATGGAAGCACTTTGTTCAGATCATACACATTGAAACCTATCACTGCCATTATAAAACTTGGATGCGTCAGGATATTTATTAATATTTCTCCAATTGTCTTCATCAGAAACAAGAAAGTCATATACACCTAGGATGGCTTGAGGGTGAGTAAAGCTTGGGCTAATTTTCATTTCAAAGTGAACTAATCCTTTAAGCGCAGGTTGGATGGTAGGAGGGAGTTGCACGAGGAGTTGGTACATATGCAGATCAGAGTGGGTCTGGGGTGTGAGAGTCTGGGCTTTTCAAACTTACAGTAAAACACATTCAGATCCTTAGCCAGTTGTTGATTCTCCACAGAACGGCGGGGTGGTTATATAAGGTAATCCCAGAAAACCCAGAATATACTGTCAATAGAGGATAATTTTGTGAGCACTGTCATTCTGTCTGGTTTATAATTCTGTTATTTCTTCTATTTGCGTGTTCTGTAACATTTTTAAAGCTTAACTTATTTTCTTAGATAACTAATATTCACTCATGTTGTTATTGCGTATTATTAGTGTGTTGTGGCTACAGTCTTAATTATTAGTTTGACTGTTGGTTAAGATTGTGTAGCCTATAGGCCCTATTTGAGAATATGCATGTTTAACACTCTTTCCTGCCATTTAATTACTATTTACTTTACTTTAAATATATAAACATCTACAATTCTGTGAAGCCATTCTGTTACGGTGAGCAAACATCGCTGACTTTTGTGTGTAAGACGATCTAATTAGCCTAATTTACATTTTTAAATATTTTTAATGACCACAGAGAGTCAGGACCTCAGTTTAACGTCTCATCCAAAGGATGGTGCTTTTTGACAGTGTAGTGTCCCTGTCACTATACTGAGGCATTAGGACCCACACAGACCACAGGGTGAGCGCCCCCTGCTGTCCTCACAAACACCTCTTGCAGCAGCAACCCAGGCCCTGTTTACACCTGGTATTAAGATGCGTTTTGGTCGATCGGATTACAAGTGGACAAGGGAAACACATTACCATTTACACCTTGTTTTAAGTCTCTTTTGTCCACTTTCGCCCACTTCTGTCCTGATTTCTTTGAAGGAAGGGTCTATGGTGGGTAAATGTATGGTTTTTTTTCAGATCTTTAGATCTAATGGATGAAATAAACTCACGAAAATTACATATGAATGCGAAAGGAGACAGAGAGAAACAGAGAGCAGCAGCTTTCATTTCTGCTCTGACAGTCGGGAGACCACGCTAAACGCTGTGAGTGTGTGTTAGAAATCAGGAATAGTGAAGAACATGTGCTTGGTATGTTTTTTGTATTTTTAAACCAAACTTGGTCTTCAGCTGACAAAGTTTAAATCCCGTCTAGTTAGCGCGCTTCCCATAATGTTTACGCATTAAGTCAGTAGGTGGAGAGTTTGCGGTCTTTTGTGGCTGTTTGAACACATTCGACCACATGAGCTTTTCCACTATGAAAATAATCCAGACAAATGTGTTTTCAACTACATGTGGAAGTGGTTGAATGTGGACAAGCTCAAAACGTTTTGCACTTTAAAGGTGCCCTAGAATTAAAAATTGAATTTATCTTGGCATAGCTAAATAACAAGAGTTCAGTACATGGAAATTACATACAGTGAGTCTCAAACTCCATTGTTTCCTCCTTCTTATATAAATCTCATTTGTTTAAAAGGCCTCCGAAAAACAGGTGAATCTCAACATAACACCGACTGTTACGTAACAGTCGGGGTGTACGCCCCCAATATTTGCATATGCCAGCCCAATGAGCCCATGATCAAGGCATTACACAAGGGCAGCCAGTAACGTCTGGATGTGCACAGCTGAATCGTCAGACTAGGTAAGCAAGCAAGGATAATAGCGAAAAATGGCAGATGGAGCAATAATAACTGACATGATCCATGATATTTTAGTGATATTTGTAAATTGTCTTCCTAAATGTTTCGTTAGCATGTTGCTAATGTACTGTTAAATGTGGTTAAAGTTACCATTGTTTCTTACTGTATTCACGGAGACAAGAGCCGTCGCTATTTTCATTTTTAAACACTTGCAGTCTGTATAATTCATAAACACAACTTCATTCTTTATAAATCTCTCCAACAGTGTGTAATGTTAGCTTTAACCACGGAGCTCATTCAGAATCAAATGTAAACCTCCAAATAAATACAATACTCACATAATCTGATGCATGCATGCAGTATGCATGACGAACACTTTGTAAAGATCCATTTTGAGGGTTATATTAGCTGTGTGAACTGTGTTTATGCTGGTTAAAGCAAGCGCGAGCTCCGTGGGTGGGGGAGCACGAGAATTAAAGGGGCCACAACCTATATATCAGTGCATAGTTAATGAAGCCCCAAAATAGGCAGTTAAGAAAATGAATAAAAAAAATCTATGGGGTATTTTGAGCTGAAACTTCACAGACACATTCAGGGGACACCTTAGACTTATATTACATCTTGTAAAAAAACGTTCGATGGCACCTTTAATCATAACCATTTTGCCTTTCACACACGCCACAAACACAGAAAGATAATGAGACAACGGCAAATGTCCTCTTCAGATTTCAGCTTTAATCAAATCTCAGGAACACATTTGACAAACACATTAAAAACCATCATCATTAATTCCTATTAAACATCAACGTTCCCGAAACACAGATTAAGCTCAGCTGAAGTTCACTGTACTGTTGATGTAGTGATTGTGTTGAGCTGCTCACTTCACTGAGATGGCTGATAAAAAAACAATTCACTAATGCAAGAATGAGAGGAAGTTTATTAGATCTTATACAAAAAATCATGTACAGTTATATACAGTAAAGTCCAGTATAGGTAAGGTCAAGTGACTTCAGTGTTGATGATGATGTCTCTATAGTGGCTCCTTATTCACCATCATCTAACAGCTGTCAGTAAAATAAAACACAGACAGTAACATATGAATTACTGCTGACACATCTGTTCAGCGGATTGACTAGTTCAAATGATATTATTATATTATATGAATCAATACTTACTCCAGTGTCTCCAGTTTATAATGTGGATTATATTTTAAAGCAGAGAGACTCTTTACACTTGCATCTCCTATTTCATTTCCAATCAGATTCAGTTCTCTGAGGTGTGAGTTTGATCTCAGAGCCGAAGTCAGAGCAGCACAACCTTCATCTGTGATATTACAATTACTTAACCTGCAGAACAATGACACAATCTCTAAATCTGTGTGAGTTTAATGTCTTTATGACTTTTTGCTTTATTGTGTGTTAATGTAAATCATGATTTGAACAATATAAGGAGAATAATCCCTTAAAATATGATTCTTGTTTTACTTAAGATTAATGTTTGATCTTACCTCAGTTTCTCCAGTTTACAGTGAGGATCCTTCAGTCCATCAGAGAGCAGCATCAGACCTTCATCTCCTATTTTATTCTGAGACAGACTCAGTTTTCTGAGGTTTGACTTTGATCTCAGAGCTGAAGCCAGAGCAGCACAACCTTCAGCTGTGATATAACACCCCCATAACCTGCAGAACAATGACATAATCTCTCAGTTCAGCAGAACCTACACAATCACAGAGAGACTGGGATAAATACTAAATCTGTGTGGGTTTCATGTTTTTATTACTTTTTCTTTACTTTTTGCTTTATTGTGTGTTAATGTAAATTATGATTTGAACAACACAAGGACAATAATCCCTTAAAATAACATTATTCTTGTTTCAGTTAATATTAATGTATGATCTTACTCCAGTTTCTCCAGTTTACAGTGAGGATCCTTCAGTCCATCAGAGAGCAGCATCAGACCTCGACCTCCTATTTTATTCTCTGAAAGATCCACTTCTCTGCGGTGTGAGTTTGATCTCAGAGCTGAAGTCAGAGCAGCACAACCTTCATCTGTGATATTACAATCAAACAACCTGCAGAACAATGTGCAGAGCGATGGGTCCCCAGGACCAGAGATAAGAACCACTGGCATAAAATGCATATAAATATCAGTCGTCACTCTATATCTGTCAGTAACATGATATTTAAATGCTTAGTTTTATTATCAAAGCCCTGTAATTTTACAACATATAATGAATGCAATTCAATAATGTTTGAGAGATGAACAAATAAATATTCTTTAAAAGTCTGATGGTAGATCATATTTAATACATTTGAACATGATTTAAAAAAATGTATGGATGACTAAGTAAACCTCAGTCGACTCGCTTTAGCCCAGAAAATGATCATCTTGAAATATTATTAACAATATAAAGGTTATTCTTGTTTACTTCATAAAATTAAGTAAAGATTTAAAGGCAAAAAGACACACGTGAACCACGAGCTTAAGAGACACATTTTAAAACTATTCTAAAAGACCTTGGGACACTTGATATTCAACAATGTTTTTGATCTGCCTGCACTGACACCATTGTATGCGAACTGAACTGAGCTGGGCGATGACATCACTGTTTTCTCCAGTGCTGATATATAGAAAAATTACCTAAATTAATAACTATTGATTTTTACAATGGAATGAATCAATCCTGAATTTACTTAAGCTGAACAATGACACCATTTTCTTTAAAAGCCTGCTGTGCAGCCAAAATTATTTACCAGTTATCACTGTAAAGCTGTTTTGACACAATATGATTTGTAAAAAGCGCTATATAAATAAAAGTGACTTGACTTGACCTTTTAAACTATCAATCAGACAACAGAAGTAGTAGATTGTGTGCAACAGGTTTTTGATCATGTTGATAATTTAGATCAAATATGATACAATAGGATTTAAAGGCTTAAAATAACATTATTATTTTTTCACTTAAGATTAATGTATGATCTTACGTCAGTTTCTCCAGTTTACAGTGAGGATCCTTCAGTCCATCAGAGAGCAGCATCAGACCTTCATCTCCTATTTTATTCCCAATCAGATTCAGTTCTCTGAGGTGTGAGTTTGATCTCAGAGCTGAAGCCAGAGCAGCACAACCTTCAGCTGTGATATTACACTGACTCAACCTGCAGAACAACGACACAATCTCTGAGTTCAGCAGAAACTACACAACCACAGAGAGACTGAGATAATAAATACTAAATATGTGTGGGTTCAATGTTTTTATTACTTTTTGTTTACATTTGCTTTGTGTGTTAATGTACACCAGTCAAAATTTTGGAATCGGTAAGATTTTTAATGTTTTTAAAAGAAGTCTCTTCTGCTCACCAAGGCTGCATTTATTTAATTAAAAATACACTAAAAACAGTAATATTGTGAAATATTATTACAATTTAAAATAACTGTTATCTATTTGAGTATATATTTAAAATGTCATTTATTCCTGTGATGCAAAGCTGAATTTTCAGCATCATTACTCCAGTCTTCAGTGTCACATGATCCTTCAGAAATCATTTTAATATGCTGATTTGCTGCTCAAGAAACATTTATGATTATTATCAATGTTGAGAACAGTTGTGTACTTCTTTTTTTTCACGATTCTTTGTTGAATAGAAAGTTTAAAAAAAAACAGCATTTATCTGAAATACAAAGCTTTTGTAACTTTATACACTACCGTTCAAAAGTTTGGGGTCAGTAAGAATTTTTATTTTAATTTTTTTGAAAAGAAATTAAAGAAATTAATACTTTTATTTAGCATTAGCAAGTGACAGTAAAGACATTTATAATGGTACAAAAGATTATATTTCAAATAAATGCTGTTCTTTTGAACTTTCTATTCATCAAAGAATCCTGAAAAAAAAAAAAATTTACACAAATATTTTGTACAATTGTACACAAAAAATGTTTCTTGAGCAGCAGATAAGCTTATTAGAATGATTTCTGAAGGATCATGTGACACTGAAGACTGGACTAATGATGGTGAAATTTCAGCTTTGATCACAGAAATAAATTACTTGATAAAATATATTCAAACAGAAAACAGTTATTTTAAATGATAATAATATTTCCCAATATTACTGTTTTTACTGTATTTTTAATTAAATAAATGGAGTGAATAGACGAAGCTTCTTTTAAAAACATTAAAAATCTTACCGATTCCAAACTCTTGACTGGTAGTGAAAATCACTGATTTGAACAACATAAGGAGAATAATCCCTTAAAATGATATGATTCTTGTTTTACTTAAGATTAATGTATGATCTTACGTCAGTTTCTCCAGTTTACAGTGAGGATCCTTCAGTCCATCAGAGAGCAGCGTCAGACCTTTATCTCCTATTTTATTATCAGACAGATTCAATTCTCTGAGGTTTGAGTTTGATCTCAGAGCTGAAGCCAGAGCAGCACAACCTTCAGCTGTGATATAACACCCCCATAACCTGCAGAACAATGACACAATCTCTCAGTTCAGCAGGAATTACACAATCACAGAGAGACTGAGATAATAAAAACTAAATCTGTGTGGGTTTAATGTTTTTATTACTTTTTGATTTATTGTGTGTTAATGTAAATCATTTGAACAACACAAGGAGAATAATCCCTCAAAATCATATGATTCTTGTTTCAGTTAATATTAATGTATGATCTTACCTCAGTTTCTCCAGTTTACAGTGAGGATCCTTCAGTCCATCGGAGAGCAGCGTCACACCTTCATCTCCTATTTTATTCACAGACAGATCCAGTTCTCTGAGGTGTGAGTTTGATCTCAGAGCTGAAGCCAGAGCAGCACAACCTTCAGCTGTGATATTACAACCCTTCAACCTGCAGAACAACGACACAATCTAAGTTCAGCAGAAACTACACAATCACAGAGAGACTGAGATATTAAATACTAAATCTTTGTGGGTTTAATGTTTTTATTACTTTTTGTTTACTTTTGCTCCATTGTGTGTTAAATGTAAATTACGATGGGAAAAATATAAGGATAATAATCCCTTAAAATAATATGATTCTTGTTCAAATTAAGACCAAGTTCAAGACACAAAAAACAGTTTCAGAGTGGGCTGTGTGTGTGTGTGTGTGTGTGTGTGTGTTAGGAGTGTAACGGTACACAAAAATCAGGGTTCGGTATGATCCTCTGTATTATTCAGTACAGATTCGGTACAGCAGGAGGGAGAAAACTAAACATAAAATTGCTTTTTTCTTTTTATTAAACAGTGGTTTACTAAATAAATTGTGTCTCTGTCTTTAAATAAATTCAATTACAGTTTGACCCATTTCAGAGGTGTCCAAAATCAGAATTTAAAATGGACTGAATAAAGCTCTCTGAACTTGACATGTGATGCTGCACTGACTGACATGAATGAATCACTGTCACACGCTTGGAGAAATATTGTAAATTACTGCATAACACATTTTTAACAAGCAGAATAATAGTCATGATACACACAGTCTAACTTTTAGCCATGTCTTTTAACTATTATTGTATTTAGAAAACATGAACTTTAACCATTGGATTTGCGTCATCAAGTCAGCTGTCACTTTACTTTGGCACAAATAACACAACATAACACAACAGCACTCTGGGCAACCACACCCTGCTCCATTCCCCGACGGTAATGGTACGGTCCAACCGCGAGCACAAAACACAGAAATGGAAAATCAGAATAATTTTTTTAATGTTTTTTTTAAATGTCTGACTTGGATGCAAAAACCCAAACTTGTAGAATTGAAAATTAAACAGAGACAATTATTTGTTTGTAAATTATTCTAAAGAAAAGGAAAATGAAAGTCTGAAGTCAATTTTCATTTGGTTCATTTTGATGGTGCGAATTGAACAAAGAGCTGCAAAGCTTTACACACACCTCCTCATTCTTATTGCAAGAACATTTCATCTCTTTCTCATCAAACAGCCAGACTAATGAATGGCTCTACACAAACCATTGTGAGACCCATATGTAGAGATTGAATATTCTCAAGTCAACTATTATAAAGCACTTTCAAAACCATTAGAATGGACCAAAGTGCTGTCCATAAATACTAAATAACTCTAAAATTCTACATAAAATGAAAACAAAATATAACATCAAAAGAATCATGCAACCAATCACTCACAATTCACCGACCTATTCAAACGGAGAAAACTTGATAAATAAGTAGGTCTTCGAGACCTTTTTAAAAATGTCCATGCTTGACGAGGATTTTATAGATAATGGTAACACAGAGTGCAGGAGCCGCAAAAGAAAAAGTGCAGTCTCCACTATGCCTCAGCCAAGACCGTGGGACGGTTAGGAGGAGCATAGCCTGAGAGGAGCGCAGATGACGTTGAGACTGGTAAAGGATTAACATGTCCTTTATATACTCAGGAGCCTGATCATGCAATGCTTTGTAGACAAACATTAACACCTTGTATTCTATATTTTACAGGTAACCAGTGAAGAGATATCAATACAGGTGTTATATGATCCCGTTTTCTGGTGTTTGTTAAGATTCTCACTGCAGCATTTTGGACATACTGAAGACGAGCAACCAGGGATTCACTTATGCCTAGAGCATTATAATAATCCAACCGTGTGGAAATAAAGGCATGCAAAACAGTCTCCAAGTCCTTCTTGTTTGAAAGGATAGGTTTAGACACTTATTTTTCTTAACTGAAAGAAAGATGTTTTCACAATGCTGTTAACTTGACAACCAAAGCAGATTTCAGAATCAAAAATTACTTCAAGATTTTTTACATAACTATGCATATTGTTGGACAAAGGTCCATAGCTTTCAACTAGATGTTTGTTCCCAAACATAATAAACCCAGTCTTATCCTCATTTAGTTGTAAAAAATTATTTGCAAGCCATCCCTTAACCTCAAACACTTATAAAAATTAGCAAAAGATGTACAGCCATCACACTCCAAAGGAAAATACAATTGTACACCATCAGCATACAAGTGATAATTAATATTGTATTGCCTAAATATTGACCCCAAGGGTAACATATCTAATGAAAATAAAATCGGACCAAGAATTGATCCTTGAAAAACCCCCAAGAACGCCCAACAGTCGCAGATGCAGAAACATAATTTCCAATTTTAACAGAGCATGTCATCTCATGCAGATAAGAGGAAAACTACTTAAGGGCTACACCCTTAATCCCAACATAATATCTGAGGTGTTCTATTAAAATCACATGATCCAAAGTATCGAAGGCTGCACTTAAATCTAACATCAAGGCAACACTTTTCCTAAAGTCAATACTTAACAAGATATAATTTGTAACCTTTAATAATGCTGATTCTGTACTGTTTGGTCCTAAATTCAGGCTGAAAAATATCCATTAGGTTATTTCCAATCAAAAAGTCAAGTTGATTATGCACAACTTTCTCTAGGATCTTATTCATAAAAGGCAATTTAGAGATAGGCCTAAATTTTTAAAATCCTGTGAATCTAAGTTCATCTTCTTTAAGACTGGTTCAATACCATTTCATTTCTGCCAGGGAAAATGTTCCAGCATTTTGAATTTTGTCTAAAACCTACTTTTGCAAACTAGTCCTAGGTTTTTTGCCCGATCGTATCCAAACCAGTGCAGAAATGTTCTCTGGAGTCTGAATATCAATAATTATCAAAAAAAAGTTGAAATGCACCAAAATGTACTATGAGGGCGGAGCTACTTTTACTAAAATGGCTATAACTTGAGAACGAAATGAGATATTTGCACTAAACTCGGTACATGTGGTACATGTGTGTAGGGGCTCAATCTTTGGTCTTGATACAAAAATTGACTGGACACTAGGTGGTGATATAACTTGAAAAAAACATGAAAACAGCTGTAACTATGCAACTCTAGATCAATAAGTATCAAAAAAATTTGAACTTTACTCTTTGGGTCGCTATAACAGGGTAATTTAGAAAATGGGTGTGGCTAAATATACCCAAAAGCCTATAAAGCCTGAAGGAAAACTCCAGACTTCACAAAATTAAGTGAGCACATGCAGCATATGACTCAAAAAAGGAAGCCAATTTTTCTGGAGATCGGACCATAGGTGGCGCTATAACTGTTAAAAACCTTTAAAAAACTTATATTTTTAATGGTTTTGGATGAAAATGTGTATAACTTCGGATGTGGTCGACTTATTTTCACAGTCACACCTTTAGACTCCTGAAACCTTGCCAAGTCCAATGATATCAGACTTGCCAGGTTTCAACTTATGGTTTGTGCAATGTTGTGATTTAGTGCTAAAAAAACTTTGGCGAATATCTTCGAAACCCTTAGTTTGAGAGACAAAACCAGTGTAGGAAACACAGAACTTAAGCTGATTATCTAAATTTAAAAGCCCAAATGTCAAAATTTTGATAGGAAATGGCAGTAAATGGCAGTAAAAGGATGGCAGTAAAAGGCCACTAATACAGTTCAAGGTCATTTAAAATCTAATTAATGGAGTTAACATGGAAAATGTGTTTCAAACAAAACAGACACTTTTAAAATGAAAGTTAATCAAAGTTAGCCAATGACTGGTCCTCTGCTGCCACCTGCTGTTTAAAATAGAAATTTTGTCATACTACTCACTAATATTGTTCTATAATTCATATTTAGACTTATTAAAGTCATCATTTTAACATTTACTATCACTTTTTTGTCAAAATTCATCACTTAATTTCCATTAAAGTATTGGTTTCAACAGTTGTGCAACATTATGAGTAAAATGAAACCTGAAAATGATGTTTTACTGAGATTTGCAGAAAACATCTTTACTCTTCATGTATTTCAAACACTGAATCTACAAGAAAACAAAGAAGAGCAAAGAAGAGAAGCACATCACTACAACACACACACACACACACACACACACACACATCTCATGACTGATTTCAGACTTACACTGCTGATCTGGAGGCTTCGACTACAGGCAAGAGCTTCTGAAGTAATTCATCCGGTGAAGTGTGGTTTTGGTCAATTTTTCTGCTTATGTATTTACTCAAATCAAACTCATCCAAACACTTGGAGGTTAATAAAACAAAGACAACAGCCGACCACTGTGACGAGGACAATCTGGTGTTTGAAAGACCTCCAGATCTGAGACACTCCTGGATTTCATTTACGAGAGAATGATCACCCAGTTCATTTCAAGAGTGGAACAGATTGATGGATTTCTCTGGTGAGGGATTCAGTCTTATTCTAATCTTAATGTATTCAACCGTTTTTTCTTTACTGTACGAGATGTTTTTAACATGTGTCAGAAGGGTTTTCAGGAGCTTCTGATTGGACTCCAGTGAGAGACCCAGAAGAAACCGCAGGAAAAGATCCAGATGTCCATTCTTACTCTGCAGAGCCTTGTTTACGGCTCTCTGATGCAGGTCAGATATCGTGTGACACGTGAACTCATGTGAATGTTCAGAGCTGAGGTTTTCATTGAGCACATCCCTCTTGTCCAGCAGGAATGAAACCAGCACATAAAGAGCTGCCAGATGCTCCTGAATGCTCAGATGAACAAAGCAGAAGACTTTCCCCTGATACAAGCCCAACTCCTCTCTGAAGATCTGAGTGCACAATCCTGAGTACACTGATGCTTCTGTCTCATCAATGCCACACTCTCTCAGGTCTTCCTCATAGAAGATCAGGTTTCTTTTCACAAGCTGCTGGAACGCCAGTTTCCCAAGTTTGAGGATTAAGTCTTCATCTGTCACATTCTTCTCATAGTCCTTCTCATGTTTGATGTTGGTCTGAATGATCAGGAAGTGTGTGTACATTTGAGTGAGAGTCTTGGGAATCTCTCCACTCTCTGCTGCGCTCAACATCTTCTCTAGGACAGTGGCTGAGATCCAGCAGAACACTGGGATGTGACACATGATGAAGAGGCTCCTTGAAGACTTTAGGTGTGTGATGATTTTTTCAGCCAGACTCTGATCACCGATTCTCTTCCTGAAGTATTCCTCCTTCTGAGGCTCATTGAAGCCTCGTACCTCTGTCACTCGATGGACACACTCAGACGGGACGAGATCAGCTGCTGCGGGTCTGGAGGTGATCCAGATGAGAGCAGAGGGAAGCAGATTCCCTGCAATGAGGTTCGTCAGCAGCACATCCACTGAGGCTGATTCAGAAATATTACACAGTTTCACACTGAAGTCCAGAGACAGACGACACTCATCCAGACCATCAAAAACAAAGACAACTTTATATTCACCACTGAATGAATTCATTTCTTTTGTTTCAGGGAAAAATACATGAAGAAGCTCTGAAAGACTAAGTATTTTGTCCTTCATCAAGTTGAGCTCTCTGAAAGGAAGTGGAAATATGAGCTGGACGTCCTGATTCTCTTTCCCTTCAGCCCAGTCCAGGGTGAACTTCTGTACAGAGACTGTTTTCTGATGCCAGCGACTCCCTTTGTCAGCACAGTTCTGATGGGTTTGTCTTGTCCAGGTAAAGGTCTGAAGATGTCATTACATTTGATCGGTGTGTCCTCTGTTGCTGCTCTGCTGGAGTGAGTCTCAATCTGTCTCACCTCATGCTCATTATTGATCTCTCCACAATTACTCTCTGTGATGTAGAGCTCTGTGTAGATCTCATTCAGCAGTGTTGGGTTTCCCTGCTTTGCTGTTCCCTCATACAGACACTGAAACTTCCTCCTCAGATTTGATCTGAATGTCTTGAGGAATTTGGCATGTTGAGGGCCACTACTTTAGGATAAAAAAAATCATTAAATAAATAATATACAAACATTGTATCAGGATATTGTATTGCGTCAGGATCCTGTTATGTAAGGGTAGAGACACACCAAACCAACGCTAAAGAACTAGATGATGAAATCAGAATGTGTTGTCCCCTCGCGTCGTCTGCGTCTGTGCTGTGCCAAATCAGTTTCATCAGTAAAGTGCTCGTAGCAAGGTTTTGTTTGTTTTTTTTAATACAAATAGATGGAGAAAGAATAGAAATCGAAAAAAGAAAAGTAAAATATAAGTGTTACAATGAAGCGTTGATGAAGTAGATGTGTCTTTAGTAGTTTCTTGAAAATTGAAAAGACTGCTCGGATAGAGCGTGGTAGGTCATTCCACCAGACAGGAACAGACCAGTAGAAGGTCCATTAAAGTGATTTTGTGCCCCTTTGGGGTGGCACCACAAGGCGCCGTTCACTTGCAGAATGCAAGCTTCTGGAGGGCGCATAAATCTGAAGTGGTGAGTTTAGGTATAGTGGCGCAGAGCCAGTGATTGTTCTGTAGGCAAATATTAGAGCCTTGAATTTGATGCGAGCAGCTATTGGCAGCCAATGTAAACTGATGAAGAGAGGTGTGACATGCGCTCTCTTCAGCCTCTACAACTGATCCAGAATGCTGCAGCAAGACTGGTCTTTAACGAACCCAAGAGAGCGCATGTCACACCTCTCTTCATCAGTTCACATGAAGAGAGTTTACATGAAGACTAATGGTTAGTCGACTATTAGGGGGCAGTCCAACTAAACTGAACAGCCAATCAGAGTTCTCTCTCGCTGCCCGACACTGATTCTACATGCTGAATCGGCCCAAAAAAAACCCAGAAGCTTCCGACTAGAGCCAATGGTGCAGAACACACCAAACAAAAAAACCCCCTCAAAAACAGTCAGACGGCCAACTGTCAACTCGGTGTGCCCCAGCCTTAAGTCTCTTTGGATAAATGTGTCTGTCAAATGAGTAAATGTAAATATAAAAATTTAGAATCAAATGTTTAGTAAAGCACTCACCTAAACCCAGGATCAGTGTGTCCTCTAAAGTAAATGGGAGGATCCATTGACCGGTCACTCTTCATGGACACACAGCTGGATTCTGGCAGGACCGGCCTGTGCATTGAAGTTGAACACAAATGAATGTAAATCACACTCTTAAATGTATGACTTTTGTAAAGAACTGATTCAGGTGACTGAATGAGCAATATCACACTCGTAGCCATGCGATATGGCTGTATATCAGCATGGCTGTGATTCGTCCGTAGGCACGAGGCCGTAGGTAATCACAGCGTGCTGATATACAGCCATATCGCATGGCTACGAGTGTGATATTGCGTTTATACAACAGTTCGACGGCACAAGTGTGTAAACAAATAAAAACAACAACGCAGTGTCTTTAAAACCCTCTTTTGTGCAGCACTACTTCCTTCCACCATGGATTCAAATCTCAAGTTGACAGTTGGACCAAGCCTCCGTTACTAATTCTAAAACGTCACTTTAGAACTAGTAACGAAGAATGTTGAGTCCCTCCATTGAAACTCATTGAATTTTGTACAGTATTAAAGAGAGAGAAAGATTGCCTGAGAAAGTAGGCTATTACCTGTGTCTGATATATTGCATTACATTCATTCTTCAAGTCGATGTCCATAATATTATATCCATTATAAAAGTCAGTTTGAATGTCTGCTGAGGAAAGCGATCTTGTCCTTTTTACAGCTATGGGAATTTTCCATAACATCCTTAACGCCACAGCGCTAAAACAACTTCCTTTGCAAAAGTTCCTTTCAATTTAAAGGGGCTCTATGTAGGAATGACACCCATTGTTCAAAATAGGTACTGCAGTCCAAATTCAAAATATTGTTTGGCCCGCCCCTTCATTCAAAGACGCGGGCTGCCAGCAACAAGAGCGAGCGCAATTGACAATGAAAGTTGAGGAGACTTACACACTGTAAGCTGATGAGTTGATTTATCTGTTTTAATATGCTGTTGTTCATAGAGATATTTAGATGGATTCAGAGGCTTTTTAGGTCAAGTAGAATCTGCGATTCTCTGACCCAGTTTGTTTGTTGGTTTCCATGGCTGCAATACGCAGTGTTTTCCGCCAACTGGCAACCTGTGATGTCGAAATACTATTGGATAAACTGGCAGCACATGGTTTCACACAGACCAAAACAAAGACAGACATTCCGACACGGAACTCACATTTTCAAAGTATAATATCTGGCTGTAGCATTGTTTTTCTGAGAAACAAGGAGGTGAACTTAGCATGTTTCCTAATTATCTGCAAACATATTGGGGTATTTTTATGCTTTATTAAAGTAAAAATCTTACATAGAGTCCCTTTAAAAGTCTCTTGTGACTGACTCATTCACCTGTAAAGTGTTGCCGCCATCTAATGGCGTATTAATGTAACTTTCACTCAATCCATATTACGCACTACTGGACATATTTATATAAAATAATATTTATTGAACAACAAATAAACACAATTGTACAGTTCAGTCAAACGTAAAGCACTAGTTATTTAAAAAAAAAAAACTATAGGTCACCCTTTACGCTTGTATGTGGGTTTTACACATTATTTAACGAATGAAAAGGATTTTAAAGAGATTGTGCCAAAACCTCGTAACTCCATTGGATCCTCAAACTGTTTTGTTTTGAATGGGAGAAAGTATAACGCGCAATATGGCGGAATAAGTCCTGCCTTCAAAATAATAGCCAATCACCGACTGGTAAAGTCATTGCGTCACTGCAGCGGCCGTTAGAAGCTCCGGTTCCTATAGAAACAGTCAGACACGCGCCTCCGAAATGAGGCACAAGAGACGTGCATTTAGGTCTGCACATGCGAAATTAAGATCTTTTAATTAATAACGTCTGAAATGCATTACATATAGTCACTTTAGTCCCTTTTAACAGTAGTAATGAACAATTTTCTTAGTTTCAACACAAATGTAACAAGATAACTGGTTTAGTAAAGCACTAACCTAAACCCAGGATCAGTGTGTCCACTAAATTTAATGGGAGGATCCATTGACCGGTCACTCTTCATGGACACACAGCTAGATTCTGGCAGGACCTGTCTGTGCATTGAAGTTGAACACAAGTGAATGTAAATCACACTCTTAAATGTATGAATTTGTAATGAACTGATTCAGGTGACTGAATTATTTTATTAATATTTATTATGCTGTTGGAGACTTTACAGCAAGTACATATCCACATATTGGAGCTGTTAATTAAGATCTTTTAATTAATAACGTCTGAAATGCATTACATATAGTCACTTTAGTCCATTTTAACAGTAGTAATGAACAATTTTCTTAGTTTCAACACAGATGTAACAAGATAACTGGTTTAGTAAAGCACTCACCTAAACCCAGGATCAGTGTGTCCACTAAAGTAAATGGGAGGATCCATTGACCGGTCACTCTTCATGGACACACAGCTGGGATCAGATGACTTTAGTCTTTGCATCTGGACTGATCTGAAACAAAACATGAAGGGAATTTAGAATATTTATGCTAAATTAATTACCATTAGTCATTCTCAGGAAATCACAAAATAGATCCATGTGCATGAAAATCATATTTTACCAACTTTTCTTTCTTAACTTAATAGACTAAATCCTACATATGAGGACACATTAGGTTGTGGTGGTTTCACACAGCATCAATGTGCTTCTGTAAAACCACATAATTATATTAACAATCCAAGTCTTTCAATACCTGTCAACTCTTTACATGGCAAAGTTTTGAGGATAAATGTAAGAACTAGCGAATAATAATAATAATAATAATAATAATAATAATAAACTAGCGAATATCATCACATTGCACCAAATTATTTACAGTCAGTATTTCTGTACTTTGTGCCAAAAAACTTGAAAGACAGTTTTATATTGTGCTGGTAAATGTATAAGAGAAAACTAACTCTTTGAATCTTCTGTATATGATGTCAGGAGCTAAATATTCGAATACAAAAAGTGAACTAAAAGAAGATTTTCACAGCATAACAATGTTAAACATTGTTTGTTATTTCTAGCACGAAGTATTGGTGTTCTGAATGCAAATGCATTAGTCTACTTTAAACCATAATAATGTGTTTAGCATTATATTAAAATAAATGTAAAATAATGTAATTAGCAAAACACAATGGCCCTGGCCTGAACTGAGACAAGGCGCAAGGTAGAAAAATGCAAGCGATAACTTGTACTGTGTCTGTAACTCACCTCAGTGGAAATGTGTCTGTGGACACTGATGTTCCGTCAAGAAAATCTACATGAAGGAAACTGTTTGATACTATCGGCGAGATGTTTCTGTTTTCTTAAATAACAATATAGGCCGATGGATTTTACTTTCACTTTCATTCTGCTCCATTGGGACCATCCCAATTAGTATCCGTCATAAATGGTATTCGAAATGAGAAATAGTGTGTCCCAAATCGTAGTATGTTGAAATGAGTAGGATACTCCAAAGACACCCAGATGGGCTACTTTTTCTGTTAGAATCCGAAATGCACATCCGTGTCTCGAGCACCGACAACTAATTTACAGGTGAGGTTGCTATAAGAGGCGGGTCCATTTTTTGCGAAAAGTTGTTAAATGACGTTGTAATGTATGATGACGTCATCGCGCAATCATGCCGCAAAACTGCGTTATTGCGTAAAATACACATAAAAAATAGAATTTGAAATGTTTATTTAGATTTGTTCATAAAAATAACATGAACATATTTTTTATTTTGTAAAAGTAATATGAACATCTTTATGATCAGATATTTTTATTTTTAAATGCAACACTATTATTGAACACAGACAACACATTTTTGAACAGTGGCGGCTGGTGCAAAAAATATTTGGGGGGGCGCAAAATAATTTTTTTTTTTAGAAATGCAGGAATGAATAGGCTAATTGTTAAATAGCCATTTAACAAGTGATATAATAATGTATCTATCTAAAACATGGAAAATTCATAAAGCATGCCAAAGGGCTGAGATCTAAAAAAAAATATATATATATCTGTATTTAATTAAAAAAATATATATTTAAGATCCTGCCCAATATTGTCCTAGAAGGCTATAAAAACAAACATGAATTTAACTGTGTAGTATATGCTATAAATTATGTGCAAAAAGGGGTCAAATCACATTAGGCCTAGGCTACATTCTAAAATTGTACCTTTACAATCTAAAAACAAAATGTTTTTTGAAGCAGAAATTAAATACACTAAACTAAAAATGAAAATAAATAAAGACAAAATAACAGACTAATAATTATTATTATTTTGATTACCCTACAATAGTCACTTTACACAGTTACTGCTATCGTACAAATACACTTAGTTGTTGGTTCGAAATTCTACATATGACATAATTATGTTCGCCAACCAAAACAAATTTTCAACAAATATTTTGAGCAAAATGTATTTTACTCAGATTGAAGTTGAACTCCGTCTGTTCGGCGCGCGGCGGCGCTCGTTCACGGAAGTTTGTGCTTGCTGAAGGCTCGTCCATAGCCTGGTAATACCAGACTCTGCTACTTCACTTTGCTTCGTAGACAGAGTCTGGAATGGCATAATAGAGAAGTGTTTTCTCTCTCGCTAGGGGGCGCTTGTCTGAAGTTTAAAATCATTGGTTACCCGTAATCCAATCAGATACGTTTAGTTATGACGTATGTTATGCGCCTGTACAGCCGCATCGAAGCACAGACATCATGCATCGAACTCAAATCTATGATTGAACTTCCACTGTAAACCTGTTGTAAACACATGATAAAACAAATGTTTATCAAACACTCTTCTTGTTCTGGCTTCAGTTTGAAAAAGAGTTGAATGTTCTCCATAACAGAGCGAATTGCATCCCGTGTCTCGTTTCCCATTTCCGCGGTCGTTTCGGTTTTCGATTTCTCTAACCTACAATGTAAAACTCGGCACTTAGCATTACGTCACGGCTCTCAGCCCGCCCTCTGTTCGTTGATTGGCCCGGCTGTTTCCAGACCGGTGGCAAACAGAAAGCTCTGAAATTGAGCGAAAGTAGGAAGTCTGACGTAGTCAGGCTAGCTCGTCCATGCCTGACTGCAAAATGGAAATATTTTCTCGACTTTCTAACTTTTACAGATGGAGAATATGTCTGTGAAATGTAAATTATGCACTGAGGAAATTATTAAATGTCACTTCAGCTTAAAAAAAATATTAATAGAGGTATGTTTGTTTCCACCAATCGCTGCACAAGTTAAGG
This sequence comes from Ancherythroculter nigrocauda, assembly GCA_036281575.1. Taxonomy (NCBI): domain Eukaryota; kingdom Metazoa; phylum Chordata; class Actinopteri; order Cypriniformes; family Xenocyprididae; genus Ancherythroculter; species Ancherythroculter nigrocauda. The sequence goes on along the minus strand of VTFQ01000460.1, from coordinate 282,689 downwards.
TTACGTATGATGACGAAAGCACGTTAGTGCGAGCCCTCCCGGAACCCATATATCCAGAGGCAGAACAAACCATGTTTATTATATGTCTATGGAACAAACAGCCTAGCAGTGACAGCTAGCGTAACTCTGTGGTTGAATGTGATTGAAAAATCCGTCCCTTTCTCACTTTGGTGGTGCGTCGCCCTATTGCCCTAATGAAGAAACCGCCCCCCAATAATCGTTTTAAGCAGTGTATAGCTACACTCTAAGAAAAGTTAATAAAATAGGGCACAGTGTGTGTTAATATAAAGGAATTATCCGTATTGATTTTTCACTGGTGTTTTACATGTGTTTTAAATCATGCATTGCATTTTGTGTTTTAGGGTAACAGGGTTACAACCTAACAGATGACAGAAAATTACCAGTAGCCTACCTTTTTCTGTTTTTCTACATTTTTTCTTACAGTTTACCAAAATGAACAACAATTAGGTATAAGTGTAATAATAACATGCTGTATCATAAATAAACAATTATTATTGAACAATTACGACTATCAACTTAATTCACATATGATGTGTGTACAGGCATCTTTCTTCAGCTCTCTCCAGGCTGATGTGATGCTTGGCTATTCAATGCTTGAATTTTTTTTAATTGTTTGAGTCACTATTCAAAAGTTGCTCAATTTGTTGTTAGGTGCTTTTTGAAAAAAAAAAAAAAATTGCTAGGGTAACAAAATTGCATTTAGTTCATTTGAATAACTATGGTGTATACTGACAGTAAATCTGTTAAATGTTGATATACAATAAAACACTTTTTCAAGTTGCCAGACACATTAAATATAATGCTGTCCATTTTATTCTATAAATACATTTATTGTTGTGGTATTTTTTCTGTTTTTATCTCAGTACTCAAAAAATCAAGGTTGGCATTTATTTCATAGCCACAATCCATTCGTTAACAAGCACGCCATCTAGTGGATGTTCTATATACTTAATATATTGCCCACTAAATACTGCCTAACAGGAAGAGAAAAAAATAGTCTGTAAAAATGTCTTAAAGCCCCCCGTGGTGAAAATCAAGCTTTTAATTTTGTTTATATGTCTATGTGGTGTTTTTAATATGCTAACAAACCATGTGCAAATTCATAAGTCAGCACCATTGCTGAGTATTCTCTTCAAAACTGCAGTGACCCAAAGACAGTTTAAAAAACGCGGTTTGAAATCGCTGGTGTTTCTGACGTCACAAACTACCTTATTTATTTATTTATTTATTTATTTATTTATTTATTCATTCATTCTTTATTTGACAGGGACAATGGACAATAAAATATTACCCCAGAATTAGCTACAGAGCTAAATTTCATCTGCTGTCCCTGGGCAGGAGTACATCAAATTATCAATAAAAATACCATAGAAATTAAACACAATAGAATACAAAAAGAGTAAAAACATATTAAAAAATCATTACCTTGTATAATTAATGATGACAAACCTGACATGCCTTTAAAAAACTTTTCAAATGTAATTTAAACTGGACAAAGGTAGTACACTGTCTAATATCAGTTGGTAAACTATTCCAATTATTAACAGCTTTTACAGAAAAAGCTGATCGTCCAAAATCTGTTTTTCTAAAATGCGCTTCACAGTCACCTCTTAAGCTCTTGTTTGCGCACTGAAACAAACATCTTTAAAGGTGGAGGTGAAGATCATTCACGATTTTATACATTAAACTACAATTGTGAAATATTACAAAGTTTTTAAAAGTAAAAAGATTATGTTTTTGAATTATAAGACAATGATGATATCTGTCTGGTTTCTTATCAAAGACCTTGATAGTCAATCACGTCAAAGTGCCGGCGGGCTTTAGCATATCATTAACCATGACCGCTCTGAAGCAGGAGAGTCTCGTGAGAAGCCAGGTTATCCCGGTATATTTTTCTCTTGATATGAAATATCAGGTAGATTTAGCAATATAGCAGGTGTATCATAGACGTTGGAACAGGGGGACCCTCTAGGGGTCAGCCAGCTGTTTTTTTCGTTGTTTTTGTTTTCCGTTTATAGGCTATATATATATATATATATATATATATATATATATATATATATATATATATATATATATATATATATATAGAATCTGAATTAAAATGTGTTTGATTTAAGCCTACATTTCAAAATTTTGTGTCATAAAATTATATCGCGCATACAGCTCAACTAACGCGATCGTTATAAAGGTGTTTAAACAACAATACACTTCCACTTGCATGTATTTGACAATCGGATCAGATATTTCATGCCATAGCTAATAGTGATCAGTGACTCACTGATGGACCAAAGAGCGCGCATTTCGACATTTGCAGTAAAAACTTTAAATATAAATTCACAGAAAATGCATTTAATACCAATATATTGAAACGTCTGTTTATTTACTCCATTAATAAAGGAGTCCAGACATTGGAAAAATATCAGTCCACATGCGTTTTATATTTAATATGAGGGAAATAGACATGCATGCATGCGTGACACAAAAAATCTTTAACTTTTAGGTAGCAAAATATTTTTAGTAATTTTAGTAAAGGTTATTACATTGTCTGCTATATATTTGCTTCTTATTTATTAAACACGGGCAATTGATTGATAAAACATTGATCAAAATTAAGATACAATTTTAAAAAGAGTTTTCTATAAAACAAAACTTAATGAAGTCGTCAAAATCATGTTTTACCAAAAACAGCGCCGTTGCTAGGAGGGCGCCAGCGCCTCTGCCTTTCAGCGCCTATGCCTCGCGAGTGGATGATAGCCCTGAAGACGCCTAGCAATGATATACCTTTAGTGGTAGTATACCTTTAGTTAAGTTATACCTTAAGAGTCTTCGTAGCGCGCTAAGAGACAATGTTATCGGGAAACGCAGCCCAGGTATGATGCGTTTCATGCGTAATGGAGATTCCAAAGCGCTCTTCTTTGTTCAGAACCATGCAGAGCGATCGCGGATAGGTCTGTCCTATGCAGGGCCGGCCCTAGCCCTTTGGTTGCCCTAGGCGAGATTGCCCTAGCCCCCCCTCCCCCCCCCCCACACACACAAATGCTACAAAGACTGTTCGAGGATATTTACCAAAATAAGTAATAAACTTAAGGAAGAAGGAAGATATAGCCTACTATAGACCAGCATATAGAGTATAATAGACCAGTAGTGTTTGAGATTAATTAATGAGGAATGTCAATGTTTACTTGGAAACAAGTCACTGAAGTTTTAAATTGTGGTTGAATAAACAGTATTCAAGGGTCTTACTTGCTTCAGGCTGAGTATCCCTGGTCTCAGTGCTCTGTGTTTCACTGGGGCCTGGAATGCTTGATGTGACTTCGGTAAAGTTGGTTTTATATTCGCACATTCGGACATCCGTATTCAATAGCCTTGTTAATCACACTTCATTGGACATTCAGTGGACATTCACAAGTAAATATGCCATTAAAACAATACTTGCCTATTTTGATCGACTGTGAAAAATGTTGTAAGTTGACAATCGTTGGTTGTCAATATCATATCGCTGCTTAAAATTCACAAACATTAATTTATTGCACATTTATTGGAAAGTCTGAATTTATCAGAAGTCTGAATGTGCGAATATAAAACCAACTTTACCGAAGTAACACAACTATCAGCATAATGGTTACTGTATGTGTATGAGCCTGCTAGTTATAATGAATGTAGAGTTGAGAGCAACTGTACTTTTCATAACTAGCATGCATACGTTATCCGAAATACTGGTCTTTTGACATTTACATCCATGTAGGTTATCAGTGAAGTTACATTTGCTAGTAATACGTAGCAAACTAGCAAAGTAACTAGCTAGCTAGTGATAGCTTAGTGACAGCAATGAAACGTTCAAGGTGATAATGCACAATACTAAGCAAATTTATTTCATTTAACACCTTAATGGCTGAGATGAGAAGATTTACCTCTATACTGGGTTTTCCTTTTTTATCTTCTTCCTTTCTCCGTTTCGTCCCTGTGCACCGGAGGGTTTATTAGACCGCTTCATTTTCTTCATCAACTGCGCACTTGCCTAACGTAACGTAACGTAACGGCGACCCTAGAGGGTCCTATGCACCGAAACTTTTAACAATGCAACAAAATATTTAAAGAGCATCAAGCTATTAAAATCTATATTATTTATACGCACAGATAATATAACAGTAGGCTATATTAGTCAATATTTTTTATTAGGTTAAGCAGTGATTGGATAAGGTTTTTTTTTTTTTTTTAATTTAACATTTTTAATTTAAGGCCCACCCACCACAATTGGTCTGGCCCATCCAAAACTGAAATCCTGGCGCCTCCTGGGCCACACTGAGCTGTGCGTAACGCCCACAGACGTGAAGTGAACGAGACAGAGGCTGTCCTGTACTGTCTGAAATGGTTAACTCTGTGGTGATGCATGTGCAAAACAGATTTAACTAATCATAAAGTCAATCAGGATACATAACACAGCCTACTATAGGCCTACACTACTGAGTGTTAGAAGGCAGCTGTCTGACTCTGACATGGCGAACAGGAGGTTTGTGTAACATTAACAACACATTATTAGTTGTTTGATAACGTAGTCGAGCAAAAGGCTAATCTTATTAATTACGTTGTAAAAAGCGATACCATTATGCAGCGTTTATCTCAGTAAGTTGACCAGTGGATCTCTAAGAGGAGGTGGGGCGGGGCTAATTAGCATATTCATATATTAAATTAAGCAAGGGTGTGGTTACCATAGAGGTAGTCACATTCAAGCTATTTTAATGTATGAAGGTATGATTTTTTATTTTTTTTTCCCCACAGGAAAAAATGTTTAAATATGTAATTTTGGTGATCAAAGATGTGTTTTTAAGGGATAAAATTATTGACTACAGGGGGACTTTAACTTACTGATCTAAACCACATTAGAAAACCATTAATCCTTAATTTCACTAAGGCCCCGTCCACACGGAGACGCATTTCTGTGAAACCGCACAAATTTTTTATCGGATAGGCGTTTCGTCCACACGGATCCGGCGTTTTCGAAAGGTGAAACCGCTATTTTTTGAAACCGGGTCCCAGAGTGGAAAAATTTGAAAACGCCGTCTTTGCGTTTTTGTGTGGACGGGGCAATCTGTATATTTTCTGAAACGATGATGTCATCACCCCACGTGTCGACCCTAGTCAGACGCGCTAACACCACAAAACAGCACCAACAACAGCAATAGCAGACTCTACATGCTTGTGTTTGTGCTGCAGAAGCTACTGAGCCAAAATAAAGCGTTATTTCTTTCTTTGCTAAAGTATTCAGCGCACAAGGTCTATGCGCATGCTCCAAGTCTTCTTCGCTGCTTTAAGTGCATTTCTGCAGCAGAATTACAGCGCCACATAATGGTCTGGCATGTATACTACATCGTTTTGAGTCGTTTCAGTGGTTTTGTGTGGACGCAGATATTTTTTGAGACGAGGAAAAAAAAAAAGATCGGTTTAGTGTAAGCTCTGGCTTCGTGTGGACGTAGCCTAAACCATCCACCAACTCTCTCACACTCCTCAAAACAAAGCCTGTTTTATGTTTTCTGTAAGGCTTGATTTTCCTGCTAAACGAAAACTGAGATCAAGCATCCTGTAATAAAGCAATAAAGCGTATCTGGAGAGAAGATCTTAAAAGAATAGCATAGGACAACGCCTTGCCCCCACCCCCCCCCCACACACACACACAAACTCTCCTTCCCCCTGCCTCAAGTCACTGAAAATTTATATTCTATGTATAATGTAACTTGTGTATCTATTGTTTTTCCCTTTTCATGTTTGGTATCATTTTAAAAGTCTCAGTGCGGTTGGTAAAATGGTCTCAATTTCACAGCAGTCACTAGAATTATGAAGAAGATGGAAAATTAAGGAAAATTCTGTCCTCTTTTTGGGTGGTGTCTCTTCTCCTCTCCCCCAAAACAGGTGTTGGTGTAATAAACATTTACGATCCTTTTGTTCTGGTCCTGGTATAAAAGGTAAAGAGCAAAGCAGTCATGTGGGACCTTCTATAACCAGAACCCCCATACAGAGATGGGTGAATGTCTGAAGACATTCATGTATCACTGTGTATATGCATTTCCTTGAGTAATCGATGTTATGCATTTAACATTTCTGAATTGGCTTCTAATTGTCTAATTGTAATGTAATTGGCATGATATATTTTTACTTGACAAATAAAATGTTATATTTGATTTACTCTGGATTCTTCTGAAATCATTATGACCGGTAGATTACTGGAGTCCATATTTCCGCAAATCTGCGTCAGGATGGATTAAAACTAAAGGCTCAATGAAAGGAGCATGTGGCACATCATGGGACCTTTTGATTTTTGTTTATCAACTGGCTTAGCAAGTTGCAGTATCGTGACTAAGAAAACTGTGTTTTTGTATGAACAAGCATGTGGCGGTTTGACTCAAATGCATTAGTAAACTCTGCACCCTCTGACTAAGACCAGAACTGGCGAGTTTGTGATCGTGAAAAGAACTAAAATGGCCGAAGTGACTTTTCTAAGTGATATGGGTCCGTGATGAAAGAATAATTGAAAATAAGAGATACTCAGAATAATCAAATATCTAAATTAATACATAACAAATGATTAATTTCTAATTGGAGACACAACCCTTAGAATAAGAATCATTTGAAATTGGAGTCAGATTAAACGAGTGAAATTAAGTGAACTTCACAGAGACGCTGAAAAGGCATACACGCGTTAACCTTCGCCCAACGTCGTCGGACATTTCCATCTGTTTTGGATTGTCCACCTCGGACATGGAAATGTTTGACTCTACATCAGACCACAGAGACACACAGGAATGAATTAAATTCATGAGCACAACACTGCATTTCAAAAGGCTTTAATGAGTCGTACAGAATAAGATTTGTTGTCTAAAGCTAAGAATGTAAATGCAGTAAAGCAGGGCATGTCAAAGTTCAGGATTCAGATCAGGAGGTCTAAACTCAGGGTTGTGGACAGTCAGCGAAGTAAACAGAGGCCTTTGCATTGGCACACTCTGGCTGGTAGATCAACGAGATCCTGTCAAAGGAAAGTGTCAAATATTATGCTTTGAAAGAAGCAAGACTGAGTGCTTATAGAAAAGAAATGATCCATAGTAGCTATTGTAGAGACCTCTATATCAGTTTGTATTATTCTGGCATGTTTTCCATTAACTCATTTAACATGAGTTTTAGGTTTCTTTCACTTACATTTTATGGATGCGTTTAGCAGTTTCGGGGTCAGGAATCACTGCAGTCCTATTAAAGTCAGATGAACACAGTTTCAGGCCACTTGCACTCGCCTGCCTTATGAGGATTCACTACTAAAATCATTTCTATGTGGAATAAATGTTAACACTACATTCTTTATAAACAAAATTAATAATAATTACGTCTACAAACACATTTCAAGAATAATGTATATTTTTGTGTATTATAGCTCAGCTAATTAAAGCATACAACACTAGAAATTAAGATTCACTGCGAAAATACCTTCATACTATAATAGCATTTTTATTATTATTATTTGTATGTACTGTTGTGTGTACAATTTTACTCACATTTTATTTATAAGGACTTGGACACAGGCCACATCATCACTGATGTTATCATCAAGCAGCTCTGAAAAAGATCACACACACACTTCTATATTATGTATATATATAGGCCTATATATGTCTCTTCTGCTCATGAAGGCTGCATTTATTTAATCATTTAATCGAAAATACAGTAAAAGCAGTAATACTGTGAGATATTATTTAAAATACACATTTATATATTTTAAGCCGTAATTTATTCCTTTGATCAAAGCTGAATTTTCAACATCATTACTCCAGTCTTCAGTGTCACATGATTTGCTTCTCAAAAAACATTTCTTATCATTATAAATGTTGAAAATAGTTGTGCTGCTTCATATTTTTGTGGAAACCGTGATCATCCCCCAGTTCCTCATCAGATTTTTTGTAGAGCTGCACAATTCTGTTTAAATTGAGATTTTTGTTTTGTTTGTTTATTTCAAATAGAGATCACGATTCTCCCACGATTCAGAACAGACAAACTACACAAAAAACATGTAATTTACAAGAGGTTCTGACAAAATGTTAAAGCTGCAGTCCGTAACGTTATTTGAGTTCAAAACTTACACAAATTATATAATAAGCGAGTACATCATGAATCAATTTTCCAAACCATGTTTTTGTCTTATCCTGAATCACTACTGTACTGTACCAAAGTCCCTTTAAGACAAGTCTTTTCACTCGGCGGCCATCTTTGAAACGCCTCTCGGGCATCCTGGGCATCATGCAATCTCTTTGAATGGGGAAACATCAAATTCTCCAAAACTGTTCGCCAACCTTACGATTAAATTTCATATTTGAAATCACTAATGAAATCTAACAACAACCGGCTCATAAATTTAGTTTCTAAACGCTTGAATCATGACAAAAAAAACTATTTTTCAGGCTGGATCAAGCTAATGCGCATGCGCAGACCTAAATGCGCATCTCTTCGGAGGCGCACGTCTGACTGTTTCTATAGAAACCGGTGATTCTAACGGCCGCTGAAGTGACGCGATGACTTTACCAGTCGGCCATTGGCTCTTATTTAGAAGACGGGACTTATTCCGCCATATTGCGCATTACACTTTCTCCCATTCAAAACAATGGGACACGTCTTGTGTTATTCTATAGTCTTTGACTGTACTGTGTTTATATTCAGACCATCATGGGCCGGGTCGGCACCTCTGTGGAGTAACAGTACCTGCGTGACTCGTTATAGACATAAACAGAGTATAGCTCTAGCTACAATGTTTTTCAGCAAAACGGATGCAGTTCTGTTTATTAGAGCGCCAAAAGTTACGGACTGCAGTTTTAATTGCTGCAGTCTATTTAAAACGTTTAATCAATCGGAATGAATTATTTAAAAAAAAAATGGTTTGAATGAATGATTCAATGACTCAACCATAAATACTTCACTTGTTTTATTACTGGATGGACTGCATTTGTCACTGAATCATTCATTCATGAGATTCGTTCAAAAACAAATACACTTTTTAACAGTCACTTAACAGTCTCCACCTACTGGTGTAACGATGTTATCCACACAAGTGTTAAAGTTACTTTCAAAAGGTGATTTGCTCTATTTTTATCACTTCCATTGACATAAGTGTTTATATCCAAACTATAACGTTTTATCCCAGTACTTTTAAAATAATTTGAATATTTGAAAATAACAATACTGTGTGATTGAAAAGAAGGTGTGAAGCTGTTTAATACCTAAATATGACAACTACTCTCTCTGGATCAGCAGCAGTGCAAACACAGATCTGATTGTTTTGGTGTGATTTTGTCAAATGTTTAAATCTGGTCGAATCATTGCCATTGGGAATGATTTTTTTTATTTATTTTTTTTATGATTAATTATGCAGCTCCAATTCTTTAATGATTAAAAAGTTCATTTTTATTAAAGTTCCCCCCGTGGTTAAAATCAAGTTTTTAATGTTGTTTATATGTCTATCTCTTGTTTTTAATATGCTTCAAGACAAACCATGTACAAATTCATCAGTCAACACCATTGTTGAGTATTTTCTCTTTAAAACTGCAGTAAACCAAAGACGTTTCTGACGTCACAAACTAACTTATAACCAATCATGTCAACGTGCTGGCGGGCTTTAGCATATCATTAACTGACCGCGCAAGGTAGTCTCAAAAGAAGGTTATCCCAGTATATTTTTCTGTTGATATGAAAAATCGGGTATATTTAGCAATATGGCAGGTGTTTGATGCATATTACGATGTTATGATGAACTATATTTATCTTTCTCCACTGACAGTTGTTCAATGCATTTCTAAGGACACACTTGTTAACTGATTGTTAGAAGACAGCTGTCTGACTCATGAATGTGAACATGATTTGTGTAACATTAACAACACATTATTAGCTGTTTGATAATGTTGCCAAGCAAAACACTAATCATATTAATTATCTTTATGTGTCCGATGTTGTAAAGAGTGATACCATTGTGATTGTTTTCCTCAGTAAGTTGACCGAGTGGATCTCTTGAGCTCATGCGAGTAAGTGGAGGCGGGGCTAATTATCATATTCATAGATCTGCGTATCATAAATGAGGCAAGAGTGTAGAGTTACATTCAAGCTATTTTAAGGCACTAAGTTTTTTTTTGTTTGTTTTTTTTACAGGAAAAAAAACCTTTAAATATGTAATTTTGGTGACTTAAGATGAGTTTTAAGGGATAAGATTATTGACTACAGGGGGACTTTAAATATAGATCTTTTGTAACATAATAAATGTCTTTACTGTGAATTTTGATCAATTTAAAGCATCCGTGTTGAATAAAAGAGAGTACTCACTGTCGCAGGTCAGTCCGCAGAGGTTCAGTGAATGGCGTTGAGTGGAGTTGCACACCACATGGTCACTGAGCTGGAACAAGCCGTACAGGGTCCAGAACTCATTTTTGTCCTCGCCACTTTCCAAGTGGGGTTTAGGGGTGACTTTAGTGGAGGGGCGGCCGTTCTTGGCAGACCTGCCCTTGCGAGGACCTTGACTTTCATGCGGCTTTTCTGTCTCATTGATCGTCTTAATGGCGCTGGTATTGAAGTTAGAGGTCAGCTGGACATGACACACAACTGTAAAGAGAGTTTCTGTTAAGGCCTGTTCACACCAAGAATGATAAATGATAACGACCAACGCACGTTGTTCTGTTTATTCTGCACGCACTGCAGTTATGTTGCCTGATGCTTTAAATGCTCAAGCTCTTAAAAGCAGGATGGATTCTGTTTGGCTGTTAGTGCTTTTATCATTCTTGAGCTGAAAAAACAAAAACAAAAATTGTCCTGAAAGTGATTCCATTGATACTCTTAAAAATAAAGGTTCCAAAAGAGGGTTTTTGAAGTGATGCCATAGAAGAACCATTTTTGGTTCCCCAAAGTACCATTTACTTAACAGTTCTTTAAAGAACCAGGGTGAAGTACATTTTTATAATCTAAAGAACCTTTTGTCCAATGGAAAGTTTCCATGGATGTTCTTCATGGAACCATAGATTTCAATAGAGAACCTTTATTTTTAGACTCTGCTCTTAAAAATAAAGGCTCTCTATTGGCATCTATGGTTTCATGAAGAACATCCATGGAGCCTTTACATTGCACAAGAGGTTCTAGATAGTGAAAGATGTTCTTTAGATTATAAAAATATTCTTCACACTGGTTCTTTAAAGAACCATTAAGTAAATGGTTCTTTGGGGAACCAAAATAGTTCTGGCAAAACCTTTGTTTTTTAAAACTATATCTTTATCATTATCATTCTTGTTATCATCCGTGGTGTGAATGGGCTGTGGAACCTGCATGAAAGGTAATTTAAGAATATCACCGCCACTCTTTTCCATATAAGTGACTAAAATTGACAAAAAAATCAATATATGCTCACCTGCAAACAGTATTAACAATATAAACAGTATTAACTATATTAATATACATGGAAGCATCAGTGTTCGCTCTCTCAAGTCAGATATTGAGCTCCTGATGTAGATGGAGACTTACTCTGCGCCAGGACATTGGTCGTATTCGGAGGCAGTGTAAGGCTTGTTTGAAGCTGCTGCTTCAGCCCACATTTAGTCAGAATCACGCTGTCACTCAAGCCAGCTGCCAGGAATAAAACAACCACAGCTGCCAACATCTTCATGTCTGGATAGATTCTCAAGGTCTCTGTGTTTCTCTTACCGGGAGTTGTTGCAAGTAGAGGATGAGCCGAATGTGTAGATATAGACCCATCTGTTCCCCTGAGAGGGGCCGTCTATTACACCTCAAATGCGTCAATGGCTTAGGGTTGTGTGTCAGTGTGTAGGCGGTTTTAAGCCACTTTATGTTTGGTTTCAGTGCACAGATTAAAGCTCTATAAATAAAGAAAGTAAGACAATGAAATTCTGTGCAAACAGTAACATCTTTTTGTCTGAGAAGGGATCAGATGTCATGTACAGGTTATGTGACACCTCTAGGCTACAGCATACAAAGATCTGGACAGACTGACTGGTACATGAGACAATGCTGGGAGGGGAACCGAGTTTGTCACGTAGGAAACATTAGAGGTCTTCATGGGTCCACTGTGATATGAAAACCCGAGCAGAATGATGGAAGTGTAACTCATTCATTGAATTTAACATCGGAAAAGAAAAGAGGGAAAATATCTGCTAGGGTCTGAGCTCACCAAATGAGTGTGTAATTTGATATGTGTAATTTCTTTTTATACGGGGTCTCACACCATACACTGAATCAATAAAATAATTAATATTTGTGTTTTTATTATGTGTGTATGCTTTTGTATGAACTTAGTTGTCTACTAACTGGATGAATAAATTAATAGAATAATAAAATATGAAATAAAATGAATTAATGAATAATAAAATTAATTAATGAATGAAAAACATTACTGAACAATTTTCACTGAACAAGTTTCACTGAACAATAACTGTATTCTCTGAATTATTTCTTTTTCACTTCTATTCAATTTCAAAATGCACTTAAAGGGTTAGTTCACCGAAAAATGAAAATTCTGTCATTTATTACTCACCCTCATGCCGTTCCACACCCGTAAGACCTTCGTTAATCTTCGGAACACAAATTAAGATATTTTAGTTGAAATCCGATGGCTCCGTGAGGCCTGCATAGGGAGCAATGACATTTCCTCTCTCAAGATCCATTAATGTACTAAAAACATTTTTAAATCATTTCATGTGAGTACAGTGGGTCAATATTAATATTATAAAGCGGCGAGAATGGCAGATTTCAAAACACTGCTTCAGGAAGCATTGGAGCATAATGAATCAATGTGTCGAATCATGATTCAGATCACGTGACTTTGGTGCTCCGAACAGCAGATTCGACACACTGATTCATTTATGATCCGATGCTTCCTGAAGCAGTGTTTTGAAATCGGCCATCAATTTATAAATTGTTATTTTGTTTTTTTTGGCGCACCAAAAATATTCTTGTCGCTTTATAATATTAATATTGAGCCACTGTACTCACGTGAACTGATTTAAATATGTTTTTAGTACCTTTATGGATCTTGAGAGAGGAAATGTCATTGCTCCCCATGCAGGCCTCACGGAGCCATCGGATTTCAACTAAAATATCTTAATTTGTGTTCTGAAGATGAACGAAGGTCTTACGGTGTGGAACGGCATGAGGGTAAGTAATAAATGACAGAATTTTCATTTTTGGTTGAACTAACCCTTTACTCTTTGCCTTTTACAAATCACCAATTGAACACTAAGTACACCGATCAGGCATAATATTATGACCACTTTCCTAACATTGTGTTGGTCCCCCTTATGCTGCCCTGATAGCCCTGACCTGTCGAGGCATTGACTCCTCTTGACCCCTGAAGGTGTGCTGTGGCATCTGCACCGAGATGTTAGCAGCAGATCCTTGAAGTCCTGTAAGGTGGAGCCTCCATGGATTGGACTTGTTTGTTCAGCACATCCCACAGATGCTCGATTGGATTGAGATCTGGGGAATTTGGAGGCCAAGTCAACACCTCAATCTCGTTGTTGTGCTCCTCAAATCATTCATGAACCATTTTTGCTTTGTGGCAGGAGCATTATCCTGCTGAAAGAGACCACAGCCACCAGGGAATACCGTTTCCATGAAAGGATGTACATGGTCTGCAACAATGCTTAGGTAGGTGGTATGTGTCAAAGTAACATCCACATGGATGGCAGGACCCAAGGTTTCGCAGCAGAACATGCCCAAAGCATCACACTGCCTCTGCTGGCTTGCCTTCTTCTCATAGTGCATCCTGGTGCCATGTGTTCCCCAGGTAAGTGACGCACACGCACCAGGCCATCCACGTGATTTAAAATAAATTGTAATTCATCAGACCAGGCCACCTTCTTCCATTGCTCCGTGGTCCAGTTCTGATGCTCTCGTGTCCACTGTTGGCACTTTCGGCGGTGGACAGGGTCAGCATGGGCACCCTGACTGGTCTGCAGCAGCTGTGCAGCTCCATACGCAACAAACTGATGCACTGTGTATTCTGACACTTTTTTTTTAATTAGAACCAACATGAAAGGATTAGTTCACCCCAAAATGAAAATTATCCCATGATTTACTCACCCTCAAGCCATCCTAGGTGTGTATGACTTTCTTTTTTCAGATGAACACAATTGGAGATATATTCAAAAATATCCTTGATCTCAAAAGATTTATAATGGTAGTGAATGGGGGACCTGTTTTGAATCCAAAAATAAATGCATCCATCCATCATAAATATATTCCATACGACTCCAGGGGGTTAACAAAGGCCTTCTGAAGTGAGGTGATGGGTTTTTATAAGAAAAATATCCATATTTAAAACTTTATCATCTAAAACATCTAAGTCGCATTGCGCCAAATGAGTAACCCCTGAGGCGATGTATGATGCAGGATGTAGGAATATGGTACGCTTAGACGCCTCTCGCAGTTTAAACAAATAGGGCTGTACAACAAACTGAAGGTCCTGTTTTCTTTTATCGAAATCCTCTGACATTTCTCTTTAAAATGTCTCGTTTTAGACTTCTAATTCATGACCGGTGTATTGTTTTGCTCTATCCTCTGAGCTTCAGCGTTTATCATTGCACATGCATCTGGTCAGAAGTCACTCTTCTGCCACAAATCGATATATACAAACATCTGCTGGAAACGAGTTATAAACATTATTATTACTAGTTATAAACACTTGTGCTCTTCATTAATACCAGTGATGACTTTGTATAAAGAGGATGTTGTCATGTTGCCGGAATAGAGTCATCAGTGTCCTAATGTGTAATGAGCCAGGGTCCTTGCCAGTGCTCAGGAGCTGATTGTGATGCACACACAGAAACCCCAGATAGCAAGCAATGATTGAAATAATGTTAAATCAATGTTAACGTGTCAACGTTAACCGCACTGAATCAATGTCACTTTTGCACCTGCAATTAATGTTGAAAAACTGTTCTAAAAATTTCAACAAAAATTAATGGAAATGGCATTGATGTTGGTTCAGCATCATTCTTGCGCTCTCAGAAAATGAAACACAACTACAACTGACTTAAAGCCACACAGCCTGAAATCAACTGAAGATAAAAGAAGACATTAAATCTCTCAAGATCTCAGCAGAAGTTCTTTTTGAGAATTAACAGGTTTAAATGTTGATGTTTTATTGAAAATGTTTGGTCAGCATTATGGTGGTCAGTGGTTCCTTTAGTTGGGCAGTTTGACTCTTGACTTTTCATGTGAGTTTGTGGTCTTTGTAACAGTGTTTACCAAAACACTGAATTTGCTGCAAAGAAAACCAGAAACAAAATGATCCAGTGATATAGTTTTCTGCCTCATAAAAAAGAGTTTACTAATCTTGTTCCTGTCTGAAAGTGGTTATTTGTTATTAAAATATTATGTTCGCCAATAATACTTTCTTGTCACAGATCACGTTCTGAATTTTTTAAAAATACATTAAGGTAAAAAAGCTGTTTTGACACACACAGACATCAAGAATCAGCATATGAATCTCAACAATGGTGACATGCTTTATGCCGCAATGCATAGTATACAACTCATGACTCCCAGCATGCATTGCGGCATAAAGCATGTCACCATTGTTGAGATTCATATGCTGATTCTTGATGTCTGTGTGTATAACGATTTTTTGCACTTTAGATGGAGGTTTATTTGGGTCTTGAGGTGAAAGTTGTGGTCCAGGCTGGCTTTGAGGTGGATATAGTGATGGTTCTTGATGCTGGCTTTGTCTTTTTGAGTAAATGAGGTGGTATGAATGGAGGTCTTGGAATTGGCTTTAGAGGTGGACCAGATGGCTGGTGGGCCTCACACATACTGAACACCAACATTTCAACATATTTCAACCAAGAACAAATCACCATTTTAAGTTTATGCCGACGGGTAGCATTTATTTCAGGGCCACAATCCACCCGTTAACAAGCACGCCATCTAGTGGATGTTCTATACACTTAGCATATCATTAACTATGACTGCTCTGAAGCAGGGGAAACATCAAAAAAATATGGAAAATCATGTAGATTTAGCAATATAGTGCACAGCAAAATCCCCAGTGTTAAATTAACACCCAAAGTGTACATATGAGTCCATCTTGCCGGGTGTTAAATTAACACTGAAGCAGTGTTAAAGTTAATGAGATAATTGATTGATGATTGAGTGATGATTGACAATTAGTGGTGACACCTGATGTTAATAAGCAGAATCGCTGAAGAAACAACAAGAGAAAAAGAGAGAGACACAACAACTACAACTGACTTCCAGCCATTAAACATTATTACACTTATTATTAACCAGTTTGATTTGATTTCTGTCATACATCAACAAAAGCTCTTATTGAGAATTAACAGATGTTTTAATGTTTCAATGAAAGTTTAGTTTGAAGTCACCATGATGGTGAAAAGCATTTCCTTTAGTTGGGCTCTTGACTCTATTTATTAACATTAATTTATTTCTGGCTGCTCCAACTTTGTGTTCGTAGAGCACATTTGTTATGGCCATAGAAACTATGATCTGAGCTGTGCAGTCAGCCAAAGTTGATCAATTTAGGTTTACAATGCTTTGGTAAGCACAGTCATAATGGTTGTGTTTTCTCATTGTGAAATGGCCAGATTCATTGGTGACATCCAGTATTAACTGGTGAAATAGATGTTATATTATTTTTTCATAGTAAATCTCTGTTACCACTTGAGATCCAGCAGAGCTTTTGTAATCTGAAGGTTTTTTTTTGAAACACACACAGACATCAAGAATCAGCATATGACCCTCAACAATGGTGACAAACAAAGTGCTTCATGTTGCAGTGCATGATGGGAGCCACCAATCAAAACTCATCCATGGCTCCCATCATGCATTGCTGCATGAATAAATTATGCAGCTGAATTGTCCTGTAATTTTCATAGATTGTTCATGTTTGCTTTTATTTTTCTGTTGTTTTGTTGTGACAGTAGCTTGTTTTGTGATGTTCAGAGTTGATCTGTTTGTCAGTATTTTGTATTTATTTATTGTCACCATTCTTGAGAATCAGATGCTGATTCTTGATGTCTGTGTGTGTTTAAACACTGAAGCTTTAGGGCATAATGTGTTATTCTTTAAAAAAAAAAAAAAAGTAAAAAAAGTCATACTGTTGTTGGATCTCAAGCTGTAAAATCAAAGGACTACAATCATTAATACTGAAGCTTCACATCAAGCACACAGTCAGAGATTTCAACTCTAAATGACATAAGGCCATCGCATGATGATAATATCAAATTATTTTGGGACTGGAACATATTTTCTCTGACCATAACAAATGTGCTTTATAAACACAAAGTTGGAGCAGCCAGAGAAAAATAATAATAAAAAGTAAAGAGTCAAGAGCCCAACTAAAGCAAACGCTGACCTCTTTCATGGTGACTTGAAATGAATCATTCCATAAAACATTAATTAACACCTTTTTTCTCTCTTTCCTTCAATGATTCTGCTTATTAACATCAGGTGTCTCCACTAATTGTCAATCACCACTCAATCATCAATCAATTATCTCATTAACTTTAACACTGCTTCAGTGTTACTTTTTAACACCTGGTAAGATGGACTCATACACTTTGGGTGTTAATTTAACACTGGGGATTTTGCTGTGTGGGTGTATGATGTATATTACGATGTTATGATGAACGATATGCCTTTCTCCACTGACGTTCTGAGTTGTTCAATGGTGTAATTACATTAAAGCTATTTTAAGGCATGAATAATTTTTTTCACAGGAAAAGAGGTTTAAATATGTAATTTTGCTGATCAAAGATGAGTTTTAAGGGGTAAAATTATTTACTACAGGGGGACTTTAACTCACTCATCTTAACCACTGATTAGCCAATTAAACCATCAATCCTTCATTTCACTAAACCAACTACCATCTTCTCAAAACAAAGTCTGAGCACAACACTGCGTTTCAAAAGGCTTTAATGATTCGTACAGAATAAGATTTGTTGTCTAAAGCTAAGAATGTAAATGTAAAAGTAAATCATTCAGGGAATGTCAGAGTTCAGGATTCAGATCAGGAGGTCTAAACTCAGGGTTGTGGACAGTCAGCGAAGTAAACAGAGGCCTTTGCATTGGCACACTCTGGCTGGTAGATCAACGAGATCCTGTCAAAGGAAAGTGTCAAATATTATGCTTTGAAAGAAGCAAGACTGAATGCTTATAGAAAAGAAATGATCCATAGTGGCTATTGTAGAGACCTCTATATCAGGTTAACATTCTTGCATGCAAACACAGTAAAAGTATTCATGTTTTCCATTAACTCATTAACAGATTTAGGTTTCATTCACTTACATTTTATGGATGTGTTTAGCAGTTTCGGGGTCAGGAATCACTGCAGTCCTGTTAAAGTCAGATGAACACAGTTTCAGGACACTTGCACTCGCCTGCCTTATGACAATGGCTACTACTATACACTACTAATTCACTACTAAAATCATTTCTATGTGGAATAAATACACTACATTCTGCAAAATTAATAATAATTCAAAAGTCTAACACATTTCAATAATAATGTACTTTTTGTGTATTATAGCTCAAAATAATTAAAGCATACTACACTAGAAATTAAGATGCAGTGTGAAAAATAGCTTCAAACTATAATAGCATTTTCTGAAATTTGTGTGTACTATTAAAATCACGTTTACTCACATTTTATTTATAAGGACCTGGACACAGGCCAAGTCATCACTGATGTCATTGTCAAGCAGCTCTGAAAAAGAAAAAATCACATTAATATAAACCTGTACACACACACACACACACACACACACATATATATATATATATATATATATATATATATATATATATATATATAGAGAGAGAGAGAGAGAGAGAGAGAGAGAGAGAGAGAGAGAGTTCAAACACAGATGCATTTAATTAAAAAAAACTGTATAAACAGTAATACTGTGAAACATTACAATTTAAAATATCTATTTCTATTGTAATGTATTTTAACATATAATTTATTCCTGTGATCAGAGCTGAATTTTCAGCATCATTACTCCAGGCTTCAGTGTCACATGATCCTACAGAAATCATTCTAATATGATGATTTGATGCTCAAGAAACATTTCAATTATCAATGTTGAAAACAGTTGCTTCATATATTTGTGGAAACCGTGATCATTTTTTTTTTTCAGGATTGTTTTTATAGCTGCATGATTCTGGATAAACTGAGAATCACATTTTTTTTTTTGTTTCAAATATCACGATTCTGAACAGACAACTAAACAATAACATGCCATCTACTAGAGGTTCTGACAAAATGTTAATTGATGTAGTCTATATAAAACGTTTAATTTATCTGAATTAATTGTTTGAATGAATGATTCAATGACTCACTCATATATACTTCACTTGTTTCATTACTGGATGAATCAGTGTTTCTGAATGAATCTTTTGAATGAATGACAAATACACTTTTTAACAGTCACTTGTCTCCACCTACTGGTGTAACTGTGTAATTGGTATAGAATCGTTATTTGAAGAGCCAAGTTATTCTCAAAGGGTGATTTGCTCTGTTTTGATTGCTACCAGTGTTTATATAACTATAACTTCTTTCTGGATCACCAGGGTTGAATCATTGTCATTTAGGAATGAGATTGTGTGTGTTTTGAATTGAGATTGTGATTTTTTTTTTATTCTTTTATGAATAGAAAGTTCAAAAGAAAAGCATTTATTTGAAATATAAACCTTTTGTAACATTATAAGCATCTTTACTGTCCCTTTTGATAAATGTAAAACATCTGTGTTGAATAAAAGCGAGTACTCACTGTTGCAGGTCAGTCCGCAGATGTTCAGTGAATGACTTTGAGTGGAGTTGCACACCACATGGTCACTGAGCTGGAACAAGCCATACAGGGTCCAGACCTCATTTGTGTCCTCGCCACTTTCCAAGTCGGGTTTAGGGGTGACTTTAGTGGGGACTTTCTTGATAGACCTGCCCTTGCGAGAACCTTGACCTTCACCTGGCTTTTCTACCTCAATGATCGTCTTAATGGCACTGGTATTGAAGTTAGAGGTCAGCTGGACATGACACACGACTGTAAAGAGAGTTTCAGATAAAGCTCGTTCACACCAAGAACGATAAATGATAACGATGACTATAATCTGCACCAACGAACGTTGTTCTGTTTATTCAGTTTAAATGCTCAAGCTCTTTAAAGCAGGATGGATTCTGTTTGGCTCTTAGTGCTTTTATCATTCTTGAGCTGAAAAAACAAAAACAAAAATCGTCCTTAAAGTGATTTCATTGATATCTTTCCTCAGTGCCGTTATCTTTATAGCTGTGCACTCTTAAAAGTAAAGGTTCCAAAAGAGGGTTTTTGAAGTGATGCCATAGAAGAACCATTAACAGTTCTTTAAAGAATCAGTGTGAAGAACATTTTTATAATCTAAAGAACCTTTTTCCACTATAAAGAACCTTTTGTTCAGTGGAAAGGTTCCATGGATGTTCTTCATGGAACCATCGATGCCATTAAAGAACCTTTATTTTTTAAAACTATATCTTTATCATTATCGTTCTGGTTATCATCCTTGGTGTGAATGGGCTGTGGAACCTGCATGAAAGGTCATTTTTGAAGAATATCACCGCCACTCTTTTCCATATAGGCTAAGTGACTAAAAATTACAAAAAAAAAATCAATATATGCTCACCTGCAAACAGTATTAACAATATAAACAGTATTAACTATATTAATATACATGGAAGCATCAGTGTTCGCTCTCTCAAGTCAGATATTGAACTCTGGATGTAGATGGAGACTTACTCTGCGCCAGGACATTGGTCGTATTCGGAGGCAGTGTAAGGCTTGTTTGAAGCTGCTGCTTCAGCCCACATTTAGTCAGAATCACGCTGTCACTCAAGCCAGCTGCCAGGAATAAAACAACCACAGCTGCCAACATCTTCATGTCTGGATAGATTCTCAAGGTCTCTGTGTTTCTCTTACCGGGAGTTGTTGCAAGTAGAGGATGAGCCGAATGTGTAGATATAGACCCACCTGTTCCCCTGAGAGGGTCCGTCTATTACACCTCAAATGCGTCAGTGGCTTAGGGTTGTGTGTCAGTGTGTAGGCGTTTATGTTTGGTTTCAGTGCACAGATTCAATCTCTATAAATAAAGAAATTAAGACAATGAAGTTTTCCCAGTAATATCTGAAAAAGTGTTGTTTTTTTCTCAGAATCATCAGGATCATAAGACGTCATGTACAGATTATGAGACACCTCTAGGCTACAGCCAGAGGTGGAGATTCCAGGGGTCAGAAAGTAAAAGTCCTGCCATATTTTTATTCCACCCACTGAAGCATTAATGAGATAATTAAGTGATAAATTGAGAGATGATTGAGCATTATTGAAGACACCTGATGATAACAAGCAGAATCGCCAAAGGAGAAAATCACAATTTTTAAGTTACCATCATCGAGGTCAGGGTTTGTTTTAGTTGAGCTCTTGACCCTTGCCTTTTTAGTATTAGATTTTGTTTGGGCAGTTTTAACTGCATTAAAACCAACCAGACAAGCAAAGTTAAAAGATGATCAGGTGTTGTTGATTATGTTTTTACATAAACATTATTTGATCTGAATCACTGACCTCATTTAGAGCCCAATCTCTGATTTCTACATTATTGATTACAGCAGCACTGTGATTCTGCAGAAGATCAGCTTATACAATACAGAAATTTTTTTTTAAAAAAGTTGTCCTTATCACAAAAAAAAAAAAAATTCTTTTAGGCACACACAGACATCAAGTATCAGCCTGTGAATCTCAACAATGGTGACAAGCAACACATTCTGATCAACAGATCAACTCTGAACATTAGAAAACAAGCTACTAAAAGTCACAGAAAAACAGCAAAATTTTAATAGTGAGAATAAATGAAATTACTAAGACAATTAAGCTCATAATTTATTCATGCAGCAATGCATGATGGGAGCCATGGATGAATTTTGATTGGTGGCTCCCAGAATGCACTGCAACATGCTTTATGATGGCCACCACTGTTGAGATTCACAGGATGATTCTTGATGTCTGTGTGTTTAAATGAGCTCTGCTTTTTTTTTTTTTTTAAATCAGAACTCTTAAAAAAAAAAAAAAAAACTGTATTGTAAAAGCTGATCTTGTGCTGTAGAATCACAGTGCTGCTGTAATTAATAATGTAAATCTAACTCAGAGATTGGGCTCTAAATGAGTTCAGTGATTCAGATCAAATAATGTTTATGTAAAAACATAATCAACAACACCTGATCATCTTTTAACTTTGCTTGTCTGTTTGGTTTTAATGCAGTTAAAACTGCCCAAACAAAATCTAATATTAAAAAGTCAAGGATCAAGAGCTCAACTAAAACAAACCCTGACCTCGATGATGGTAACTTAAAAATTGTGATTTTCTCCTTTGGTGATTCTGCTTGTTATCATCAGGTGTCTTCAATAATGCTCAATCATCACTCAATTAATCACTTAATTATCTCATTAATGCTTCAGTGGGTGGAATAAAAATATGGCAGGACTTTTACTTTCTGACCCCTGGAATCTCCACCTCTGGCTACAGCATACAAAGATCTGGACAGACTGACAGGTACATGAGACAATGCTGGGAGGAGAACTGAGTTTATCACATAGGAAACATTAGAGGTCTTCATGGGTCCACTGTGATATGAAAACCCAAGCAGAATGATGGAAGTGTAACTCATTCATCAGATTTAAAGGATTAGTCCACTTTCAAATAAAATTTTCCTGATAATTTACTCACCCCCATGTCATCCAAGATGTCCATGTCCTTCTTTCTTCAGTCGAAAAGAAATTAAGGTTTTTGATGAAAACATTCCAGGATTATTCTCCTTATACTGGACTTCGTAGGAAGCACAACGTAAGCTTTTTGAAAATATATGAAAATGCAGTTTTGGCACTTGGAAGGCGATCATTTGTTTATATGAAAGTATATACATTTTTTCTGAAAATGACAGATGGTTTCTCTTGATAAGACTCTTATTCCTCATCTGGTATCATTTAAAGCCCTTTGAAGCTGCACTGAAACTGTGATTTTGACCTTCAACTGTTTGGAGGCCATTGAAGTCCACTATAAGGTGAATAATCCTGGAATGTTTTTATCAAAAACCTTAATTTCTTTTCGACTGAAGAAAGAAGGACATGGACATCTTGGATGACATGGGGGTGAGTAAATTATCAGGAAAATTTTATTTGAAAGTGAACTAATCCTTTAACATCGAAAAAGAAAAGGGGGGAAAATATCTGCTAGGGTCTGAGCTCACCAAATATGTGTAATTTCTTTTTATATGGGGTCTCACACCATACACTGAATCAATAAAATAATTAATATTTGTGTTTTAATTATGTGTGTATGCTTTTGTATGAACTTAGTTGTCTACAGTACTAACTGGATGAATAAAGAATGAATTAATGAATAAAAGAATAAAATAAAATATGAAATAAAATGAATGAATGAATGAATAATGAAAAACATTCATCAGTTTCACTGAACAATAACTGTATTCTCTGAATTATTTCTCTTTCACTTCAATTTCAATATGCACTTAAACACTTTGCACATGAGAATATTCTTTATTGTTGTTGTGCTCCTCAAATCATTCCTGAACCATTTTTGTGGCAGAGCGCATTATCCCGCTGAAAGAGGCCACAGCCACCAGGGAATACCGTTTCCATGAAAGGGTGTACATGGTCTGCAACAATGCTTAGGTAGGTGGTACGTGTCAAAGTAACATCCACATGGATGGCAGGACCCAAGGTTTCGCAGCAGAACATGCCCAAAGCATCACACTGCCTCCGCCGGCTTGCCTTCTTCTCATAGTGCATCCTGGTGCCATGTGTTCTCCAGGTAAGTGACGCACACGCACCAGGCCATCCATGTGATGTAAAAGAAAACGTGATTCATCAGATAAGGCCACCTTCTTCCATTGTGCCGTGGTCTAGTTCTGATGCTCTCGTGTCCACTGTTGGCTCTTTCGGCGGTGGACAGGGTCAGCATGGGCACCCTGACTGGTCTGCAGCTGTGCAGCTCCATACACAACAAACTGATGCACTGTGTATTCTGACACTTTTTTTTAATCAGAACCAGCATGAAAGGGATAGTTCACCTAAAAATGAAAATGATCCCATGATTTACTCACCCTCAAGCCATCCTAGGTGTGTATGACTTTCTTTTTTCAGATGAACACAATTGGAGATATATTCAAAAATATCCTTGATCTCCAAAGATTTATAATGGTAGTGAATGGGGGACCTGTTTTGAATCCAAAAATAAATGCATCCATCCATCATAAATATATTCCATAAAGCCCCAGGGGGTTAACAAAGGCCTTCCAAAGCGAGGTGATGGGTTTTTGTAAGAAAAATATCCATATTTAAAACGTTATCATCTACAGAGGTGGAGATTCCAGGGGTCAGAAAGTAAAAGTCCTGCCATATTTTTATTCCACCCACTGAAGCATTAATGAGATAATTAAGTGATTAATTGAGTGATGATTGAGCATTATTGAAGACACCTGATGATAACAAGCAGAATCACCAAAGGAGAAAATCACAATTTTTAAGTTACCATCATCGAGGTCAGGGTTTGTTTTAGTTGAGCTCTTGACCCTTGCCTTTTTAGTATTAGATTTTGTTTGGGCAGTTTTAACTGCATTAAAACCAACCAGACAAGCAAAGTTAAAAGATGATCAGGTGTTGTTGATTATGTTTTTACATAAACATTATTTGATCTGAATCACTGAACTCATTTAGAGCCCAATCTCTGAGTTAGATTTACATTATTAATTACAGCAGCACTGTGATTCTACAGCACAAGATCAGCTTTTACAATACAGTTTTTTTTTTTTTTTTTAAGAGTTCTGATTTAAAAAAAAAAAAAAAAGCAGAGCTCATTTAAACACACAGACATCAAGAATCATCCTGTGAATCTCAACAGTGGTGGCCATCATAAAGCATGTTGCAGTGCATTCTGGGAGCCACCAATCAAAATTCATCCATGGCTCCCATCATGCATTGCTGCATGAATAAATTATGAGCTTAATTGTCTTAGTAATTTCATTTATTCTCACTATTAAAATTTTGCTGTTTTTCTGTGACTTTTAGTAGCTTGTTTTCTAATGTTCAGAGTTGATCTGTTGATCAGAATGTGTTGCTTGTCACCATTGTTGAGATTCACAGGCTGATACTTGATGTCTGTGTGTGCCTAAAAGAATTTTTTTTTTTTTTTTGTGATAAGGACAACTTTTTTAAAAAAAAATTTCTGTATTGTATAAGCTGATCTTCTGCAGAATCACAGTGCTGCTGTAATCAATAATGTAGAAATCAGAGATTGGGCTCTAAATGAGGTCAGTGATTCAGATCAAATAATGTTTATGTAAAAACATAATCAACAACACCTGATCATCTTTTAACTTTGCTTGTCTGGTTGGTTTTAATGCAGTTAAAACTGCCCAAACAAAATCTAATACTAAAAAGGCAAGGGTCAAGAGCTCAACTAAAACAAACCCTGACCTCGATGATGGTAACTTAAAAATTGTGATTTTCTCCTTTGGCGATTCTGCTTGTTATCATCAGGTGTCTTCAATAATGCTCAATCATCTCTCAATTTATCACTTAATTATCTCATTAATGCTTCAGTGGGTGGAATAAAAATATGGCAGGACTTTTACTTTCTGACCCCTGGAATCTCCACCTCTGATCATCTAAAATATCTAAGTCGCATTGCGCCAAATGAGTAACCCCTGAGGCGATGTATGACGCAGGATGTAGGAATATCGTACGCTTAGACGCCTCTCGCAGTTTAAACAAATAGGGCTGTACAACAAACTGAAGGTTTGTTATACAGTAGCTCGTCTGTTGGATCGGACCACACGGGCCAGCCTTCGCTTCCCACATGCATCAATGAGCCTCGGCCGCCCATGACCCTGTCGCCGGTTCACCACTGTTCCTTCCTTGGACCACTTTTGATAGATACTGACCACTGCAGACCGGGAACACCCCACAAGAGCTGCAGTTTTGGAGATGCTCTGACCCAGTCGTCTAGCATCACAATTTGGCCCTTGTCAAACTCGCTCAAATCCTTACGCTTGCCCATTTTTCCTGCTTCTAACACATCAACTTTGAGGACAAAATGTTCACTTGCTGCCTAATATATCCCACCCACTAACAGGTGCCGTGATGAAGAGATGATCAGTGTAATTCACTTCACCTGTCAGTGCTCATAATAGGCTCATTTGAGATGCGCCTCGCCTGAAATGTAGGAGTAGGCAGCTGCAGTGAGGGGAGGATTGAAGTCTGACAGTTCTCTCTTTTCGTAGTGGATCACACACCCATGAGATCAAAGATGGTTATCGTGGGATTCTCACTCATGTGCTTTGTTGCTGATAAACTGGATGTAATTTAAGTTCTGTTGCTTTTAATTGAAAATAAATATGAACAAAAATGAACAAGACACCCAAAGTACAGACATGTTTTTATATATTTTTTGACAAAAATCACATAACCCATAGAGAGAATGCACTGTCAAGAGACTTTGGAAACATTCACTCATAATTTATTCACATAAAAACATGATATCAGAGTTTTAAAATCAAACATTTTAAAAGAGAACAATGCATCCCGGTTGTTTAAACCAATAATCATTAATCTGTGTCGTCAGCAAGTCATTTCCCATCATGCTTTTGATCAGCGCAGTCAGTGGAGAGCAGCTGTGCCTGACTGCAAAATCTGATGCGACCACCTCGTTGATTCGTTGTTTCCCTAAAGACAGTATACAGAACATTCAATGAAATTGTGTCATTTTCATGCAAACCTAAAGCTTTCAACTATACGGGCAGACAGAGATGATTTGCACAGAATTATGTCTCCTTTGTTTGAACACAGAGTAGCAGTGATTTGTTTTGAGATTTTTCACAGAGAAACCATCCAATCTGAAAGCGTGCATGTTTGAATCTTTTGTAGAACTAGTGTAGAAATGTGCTGATGTATCACACCTAGAATACTATACATAATTTTAAATTTATGCAACTTTGTTGACTTCCACCATCTACAGTTTAAGAATACATTTTATGCCGAAGCTTTATCCAGTCTTGCATGAACAATAAAGCATGTACAATTAATTTTTTTCAGAATGTGGTCCTTATTGTCTTCTTGTAATCAACACTTCATTTGATGGATTTAATTTGATGGTTACTTCTTGATGGTTCGGTCTGATGGTACTGAAGTTGTAATCAATGTCTTCTGTGTTGAATGACGAAATGATGACAAACTTGCGAGGAAGTTGTGCATGGCTTGAAGTGAATGGGGCCACGTGAGTTGACCATCAATCAGTAGAATCAACAAGAACAAAGGCAGAAGACCCAAAGAGAGACCAGTTTGATCTGCTTGGGGGTGTTTTAACTTCTACAGAAGTCACACCTTTGAGTTTTGGCTTGACCAATAAGAAAGGTGCAATTTCCAAACAGGAATAAAATGAAAGACCTTTTTTTTTTTTCAGAACACCTTTTGTGAAATTCTTTGGATTATATTGAAAAAGCTGATCTTCTGCTGTAGAATCACAGTGCTGCTGTAATCAATAATGTAAATCTTGATTACATAACCAACACCACCTGATCATCTTTTTTTCTTTGCTTGTCTGGCAGTTTTAACTCAGTTACAACAGCACAAACAAAATCTAATATTAAAAAGTCAAGGGTCAAGAGCCCAACTAAATCTCCATGATGGTGGCTTAAACATTGTGATGTTCTCCTTTGATTCTGCTTGTTCATCAGGTGTCTTCAATAATGGTCAATTTATCACTTAATTATCTCATTAACTTTAACATTGCTTCAGTGGGTGGAATAAAAAATATGGCAGGACTTTTACTTTCTGACCCCTGGACTTTACACCTCTGGCTGAAACACTGATTGATCGATATTACATGACGTAATACAGATTTTGGTTATATGGTATCTTTTAACATACCTTCTGATGTTCATTCATATTTATTTTGTGTTGTAGTAAAGTGGAAGAGATGGTCGGTTCACGTGAGACTTAAACTGAAGCACTACAGCAATCTGTAATGCCACAGAGCACCAAGAAAGATTGCGATACTTCGAGAGACATCTCACTCAAGTCTAAGGGAAAGTAGCCCATTTTCAATTCTTGTGAGGTTTATTGTGCTAGGTTAACTGTGATGCACTGTGTATTCTGACACCTTTCTATCAAATCCAGCATTAACTTCTTGAGCAATTTGAGCTACAGCACACGGGCCAGCCTTCACTCCCCACGTGCATCAATGAGCCTCGGCCGCCCATGACCCTGTCGCCGGTTCACCGCTGTTCCTTCCTTGGACCACTTTTGATAGATACTGACCACTGCAGACCGGGAACACCCCACAAGAGCTGCAGTTTTGGAGATGCTCTGACCCAGTCGTCTAGCCATCAGAATGGCCCTTATCAAACTTGCTCAAATCCTTACGCTTGTCCATTTTTCCTGCTTCTAACATATCAACTTTGAGGACAAAATGTTCACTTGCTGCTTAATATATCCCAATGACTAACATGTGCCAAGATGAAGAGATAATCAGTGTAATTCAGTTCACCTGTCAGTTCTGCATTCACACTACCACATAATTACCATAATCTTGAGATGACAACACGTGATGTTATATTCTGAGCTGTTCACATCTTTGGTCTGGGATTTATGCATTTCTATGGCACCACGATCAAAAGCTACAGTGCTCAGGTATTACAGCGGCCACGTGGTACACGTGAGTGCTTACAGAAAACTCCCAGTTTGCAAACTCTAATTATGAGGACGTGAACGCTTTTTACGAGCCAGAATCTTGTAGTTACAGTAATTATTATAGGTGAATGCACCTACAATGTTATGCCTGATCGGTGTATATTGTTCATCAATAACAATAAAAATCAATTTGCATGTGTATGCTGAAGTCCGAGTTCAGTCTGTGTGGATGTGTGAATGCCTACAGTCTTTGCAGGAATGAACGATGAAGAAAAACTTTTCCTCCTTAAAGCTGAGTCCTCACATGACACAATTACTCCGTAGTACAATCCAGTGTGACTCTCCCTCACTGTGCGAATCCAACACGATCACCGAGCGTTGAGAGAGTCCGATCCCATCCAGCTTGTGACGCAACATCCAATCGCTATTGCAATAAAACTGGTCAGACATCCATTTAGAAAAATGTTGACAAAGATGTATAAGATTAACAATAGCCGCACATGTGGCTCACATTACTCTCTTCAACGAGCTGGTGCACATGTGATGTCAGCATCCATCAATGAAATACATAACATTAATAACTTTTAAACTTTAACAATATTACTTCCATAACATAAATGTGCAAACAAGTTTAACAAGTATACAAATACAGTGGAAACATGGCATGTATTGTATTGCACACTTTATACCAGTTTAACGAACAGCATTAAAGGGTTAGTTCACCCAAAAATGAAAATTCTGTCATTAATTACTCACCCTCATGTCGTTCCACACCCGTAAGACCTTCGTTCATCTTCGGATCACAAATTAAGATATTTTTGATAAAATCCAATGGCTCAGTGAGGCCTGCATTGACAGCAAGATAATTAACACTTTCAATGCTCAGAAAGCTACTAAAGATGTGTTTAAAACAGTTCATGTGGCTACAGTGGTTCAACTTTGATGTTATGAAGCATTGAGAATACTTTTTGTGCAGCAAAAAAACTAAATAACGGCTTTATTCAACAATATCTAGGGCTGGGTGATTTTAAAACACTGCTTCATGAAGCTTCGAAGCTTTACAAATCTTTTGTTTCGAATTAGTGGTTTGGAGCGGGAATCAAACTGCCAAAATCAAAACACTGATTCAAATCCACGGATTCACTGATGGCGCACAAAATGTATTCCCGTCGCTTCATAACATTAAGGTTGAACCGCTGTAGTCACATGAACTGTTTTAAATACATTTAAAAACAGTTCAGACATATTACTGGAATATTTGTTACATTTATCTCAGTATGGTATTGTCTCATGTTTTCTTATTCTTCTACAGTTTAGCAATTTCTAATCTGTTCTCTGATTGTGACACCTTGAGAGATATCTAAGTAGCCCATTTTTGATTTTTGTGAGGTTTATTGTGCTTGCAATCCACAATAAAACTGTTCAGATCTACACAATTCACATAAATGACATATTTTGATTCAAAATGGTGAATTTTACAGAAAAGCGACTAGTTTGCAGGTATGGTTATGAAATTAATATAAAAACAAAGAAATAAAATGGATGCTTTCTTAAAGTAAAACACACAGGTTGTTATTGAAACCCCTTAGATCCTTCAGTGCTTTCGGCGGTGGACAGGGGTCAGCATGGGCACCCTGACTGGTCTGCGGCGATTCAGTCCCATACGCAACAAACTGCGATGCACTGTGTATTCTGACACCTTTCTATCAGAACCAGCATTAACTTCTTGAGCAATTTGAGCTACAGTAGCTCGTCTGTTGGATCGGACCACACGGGCCAGCCTTCGCTCCCCACGTGCATCAATGAGCCTCGGCCGCCCATGACCCTGTCGCCGGTTCACCACTGTTCCTTCCTTGGACCACTTTTGATAGATACTGACCACTGCAGACCGGGAACACCCCACAAGAGCTGCAGTTTTGGGGATGCTCTGACCCAGTCGTCTAGCATCACAATTTGGCCCTTGTCAAACTCACTCAAATCCTTACGCTTGCCCATTTTGCCTGCTTCTAACACATCAACTGTGAGGACAAAATGTTCACTTTCTGCCTAATATATCCCATCCACTAACAGGTGCCAAGATGAAGAGATATTGTATTGTTCATCAATAACAATAAAAAAAGAAAAGGAAAAAAAAAATCACTTTCCATGCATACGGAAGTTCGAGTGCAATATGAATTGTTTCAGTTCAGTCTGTGTGGATGTGTGAATGCCTACAGTCTTTTCAGGAACAAACGATGAAGAAAAACTTTTCCTCCTTAAAGCTGAGTCCTCACATGACACAATAGCTACTCCGTAGTACAATCCAGTGTGACTCTCCCTCACTGTGCGAATCCAACACGATCACCGAGCGTTGAGAGTCCGATCCCATCCAGCTCGCGACGCAACATCCAATCGCTATTGCAATAAAACTGGTCAGACATCCATTTAGAAAAATATTGACGAAGATAAGATAAGGATAACATAGCCGCACATGTGGCTCACATCACTCTCTTCAACGAGCTGGTGCACATGTGATGCCAGCATCCATCACCGAAATGCATAGGCTATAATAACACTAGGCTCGTTTGAGATTCGCCTCGCCTGAAATGTAGGCGAGAGTATGCGACCGCGGTGGGGAGGAGTGAAAAAGTCCAGGCAATTCTGACAGTTCTTTCTTCTCGTAGTGGATCAGACACCTACGAGATTAAAGGCGGATATTGCGGGATTCTCACTCATGTGCTTTGTTGCTGATAAACTGGATGCAATTTAAGTTCTTTTGCTTTTAAATTAAAATAAATATGAACAAGACACCCAAAGTACTTATTTTATTCCATTCGAAAGACGTGTTTATCAATCATCTTTTACTTTACTACAGACATATTTTTACAAATATGACAACATTCACATAACCCATTGAGAGAATGCACTGTCAGAAACTTTTGGAATATTCACACATAATTTATTCACGTAAAAACATGATATCTGAGTTTTAAAATCAAACATTTTAAAAGAGAACAATGCATCACGGCTGTGTAAACCAATGAGCATTAATCTGTGTCATCAGCAAGTCGTTCCCATCGTGTTTTTGTTCAGCGCAGTCAGTGGAGAGCAACTGGGGTAAAATGATAAGCGTCCATTGAAAAACATAAAACAGCACTTTTTGTCTACAAAAGCGTTAAATCTATGAAATTCCTGTCGTCACTGTAGTAAATCTGACTAACAAAACTTTTAGCCAATGCCAAGTTCAGCAGCTGGAATTAGCTGAGGTGAAGTGACAGCAGACAAACGGCTAGTAGTGACAGCAGCGGCAATAGAAAAGAAGAGAGCTAGTGCAAGATGAGCATTTGTGGATAAAAAGTATAATTTTGAAACATTTTTTGGAAAATGACCAGTCGTTTCACTAAGACACTTATTCCTCGTCTGGGATCGTGTAGAGCCCTTTGAAGCTGCATTTAAACTGCAATTTAGACCTTCAACCCGTTGGCTACCATTGAAGTCCACTATGGATAACCCTAATTTCTTTTCGGAATTTACAGGCTGCATTTTGTTATGTAATTTATTGTTACTCATAACCTTAATATGTGATTTTGTTTTTTTCCATACAGATGATTTTATTTTATTGTAACCTACATTTAGAAGAAGTTTTAGTGTGCAATTATTTATGAATCACAAATGCATGAACTCAGATTTTACTGACAAATAGGCCACATGTGAATGCACTACACAGCAAAATCCCCAGAGTTAAATCAACTCTGCTCAGATTACATATGGTTCCTCTCTACTTGTTAAAGTAACACTGAAGCATAGGCGCCGATTTATGTTTCTGCCGGTGGGTGCCCAGTGCCCCACATCATCACCCCCCCCCCCCCCCCCCCCCCCCAAATTACAACCATATAACACTATAGACAAATCCGCACTCAAATTTTGAATTCCATGATAGTCTCGTGGAAGAATTTTTGTTAATAGAGTCAGAGATCCAGCCATGCTCTAATTATCAGTGGTTCGAATCTGCCCTCATATAGTTTTTTTTCTCACAAAGTTCAAAGAAGTTCAGTAATGTTTGTATATCAAGAGCAGGGACATTTTTGTGTGCTTTTTGTTAGTGATTTCCCTGGAAAGAAGAGTCAAGCGATAAATTATAGACTAACTTACACGAGCCACAACGTTCCTCTGCATGATTTCAAAAACAACACGTTTTAGCACTAGTTAGCTTAATTAACTCAAATTAACGTCAACTGGATGTTTCATTTGCATTATATCATTATATATATATTATATACAGCGAGATGACAATTTCGACCCAAAAGCACATTATTTTCACGAGTGTTGTCGCGAGTCGTGCTCTCGCTGATATCTGATGCAAGGAGAGTTTGAGTTTGAGCGCGTGCATGTATCCGATCCATGATATGATCGAGAACAGAGCCATTTGTGCTCGCGCATCACTTGGATGCGCTCTCGACATTTGCCATTAAAATATCGCCATAGAAACAGCCTTAAATAAACTATAAAAAAGGGTGAAGATCATGTCTGAAAGCTCCAATCGATTTTTTATTGGTTAAATCAATGGAGAATATCTCGTATTTTTCCGTGGGTGCTCCAGCCCCCGAGCACCCACGGGATCGGCGCCTATGCACTGAAGCATAGTTAAAGTTAATGAGATAATTAAGTGATTATGTTATGATTGAGCATTAGTGATGAACACCTGCTGTTAACAAGCAGAATCACTGAAGAGAAACGCAAGAACTACAACTGACTTCAGCCACAGCCTTGAAATCAACTGAAGATAAAAGACATAAAATCTCTCAAGATCTGATTAAACAACTCCACAAACAGCATGCTATCTCGGTTGATTTAAATCTGGAGATTTTGTTGTGTATTGAGACCCACCCTCCTCATGTTTTGCAGGTATGGTTTTTGTGTTTCATTTTATTATCAATTGTGAACATACACATTTTAGTTTTATAGAAAAATGCAAATGTTTTATTTTTGCTTTACAATTATTGAAATGGAATGAAACAAGAAACAACCCATTATACATTCAGAAGATTTGAATAAACTGTATTATTATGTCAGAGAAGAACTCAAAACGAACAAAAAAGTTTACTAGCATTAAGTGGATGTCAGGGGGGAAATACAATACTATGTATGATTTGAGCCCTTTAACCATTCATAAATTACTGTCTGGTGATCTAGATTGTGATTGAGCCTGTGGTGGAGCTTAGAGGTGGATGTTACTGTGGGGTTTGAGATACTTGTGGGGATACTTGTGGGGATGCTTGTGGGGATGCTTGTGGGGATGCTTGTGGGGAGGCTTGTGGGTTCTTGTTGTGGTTTTGGTGGGTCTTGAGGTAGAGGTTGTGGTTGAAGTGGAGGTTTCAATGGAGGTTTCAGTGGGGATTAAAGTGGAGGTTGAGGTGGGCCTTGAGGTGGAGGTTGCAGTAGGGGTTGAAGTGGAGGTTGTGGTGGGGCTTGAAGTAGAGGTTTCAGTGGGGCTTGAAGTGGAGGTTTCAGTGGGGATTAAAGTGGAGGTTGAGGTGGGCCTTGAGGTGGAGGTTGCAGTAGGGGTTGAAGTGGAGGTTTCAGCACTCAAAAAAATATTTCAGGCTAAACATAAGTTTTATGTAATTGAATTACATATAAAATTTCCATCCATTTGGATTACATAGTTTTTACATAAACAAACTAATAAACTTAATTTGATTCATATTTTTAAGTCATATGTAAATGAAATAGGTAAGATTTATCTAATAGTATGCCCAGTCTATATAACACTGCTTAGTGTTCACGTGTTTGCGCACTACTGAGTTAAAGTACCATTGAAGCATGTGTCAGAGTTACTGAGATAATTAAGTGATTAATTGAGTGATGATTGACCATTATTGAAGACACCTGATGATAACAAGCAGAATCACCAAAGGAGAAAATCACAATATTTAAGCCACCATCGTGGAGATGAGTGTTTGCTTTAGTTGGGCTCTTAACCCTTGACTTTTTAAAATTAGTTTTGGTTTTGTTCAGCTAGGCAAACAAACAGAAAAGATGATGTTGGTTATGTTTTCACATAATCATTATTTGATCTGAATCACTGAACTCATTTAGAGCCCAATCTCTGAGTTAGATTTACATTATTAATTACAGCAGCACTGTGATTCTACAGCAGAAGATCAGCTTTATTCAACAACATAATCTGAAAAATCTCTCGAAAGTTCTGATCAAAAAAAAAAAGTAATGTGTTTAGAGACACAGACATCAAGAATCAGTCTGTGAATCTCAACAATGGTGAGCATCAAAAAGCATGTTGCAATGCATTCTGGGAGCCACCAATCAAAATCCATCCATGGCTCCCATCATGCATTGCTGCATGAATAAATTATAAGCTGAATTGTCTTAGTAATTTCTTTTATTGTCACTATTTTTTTTCTGTTTTTATGTGACTTTTTAGTAGCTTGTTTTCTAATGTTCAGAGTTGATCTGTTGATCAGAATATGTTGCTTGTCACCGTCGTTGAGATTCACAGGCTGATTCTTGATGTCTGTGTGTGCCTAACATAAAAACTTTTTTTTTATTCTAACTAACTTTTGAGAATAACTTTGGATATATTGAATCACAGTGCTGCAACAATCAATCATGTTAATTTATCTCAGAGAAATTAGTTCAGTTATTGACACATATAATGATTACATGAAAACATAACCAACACCACCTGATAATCTTTTCTGTTTGTTTTGACTAGCTGTTACAACAGCCCAAACAAAATCTAATATTAAAGAGTCAAGGGTCAAGAGCCCAACTAAAGCAAACACTCATCTCCACGATGGTGGCTTAAAAATTGTGATTTTCTCCTTTGGTGATTCTGCTTGTTTTCATCAGGTGTCTTCAATAATGGTCAATCATCACTCAATTTATCACTTAATTATCTCATTAACTCTGACACATGCTTCAATGGTACTTTAACTCAGTAGTGCGCAAACACATGAACACTAAGCAGTGTTATATAGACTGGGCATACTATTAGATAAATCTTACCTATTTTATTTACATATGACTTACAAATATGAATCACATTAAGTTTATTAGTTTGTTTATGTAAAAACTATGTAATCCAAATGGATGGAAATTTTATATGTAATTCAATTACATAAAACTTCTGTTTAGCCTGAAATATTTTTTTGAGTGAGTGGAGGTTGTGGTGGGGCTTGAAGTGGAGGTTCCAGTAGAGGATGAGGTGGAGGTTGTGGTCCAGACTGGCTTTGAGGTTAATATTGTGGTTGGCCTTGAGGTTGGCTTTGTCGTTTTAAAGATATTAGGTGGTATGAATGGAGGTCTTGGAATCAGCTTTATAGGTGGACCAAAGGGGTGGTGGGCCTCACACGTACTGAACACCAACAGAACCAGAGGCAACACCACCAACATCTTCACTGGAAGAACACTCTTCATTTCTGATGATCTGGAGATTAAACACAAGAGATTAAACACACTGTATTTGGTGAACAGCTTTTACATCCCAGATGATATTAGGATGCAAAATTACTGTGTATATCTCTGGAAATAAAACCAAGAACAAATCACCATTTTAAGTTTATTCTGACAAATCAATATGTGTAAAATTAGGAAATAAAAAATAATATTATTGCAAAATCATGCAAACAAGCAAATAATATGTTTATTCTTTAACATTTATATTATATTTATTATAAGAATAAATAAATCATGGATAAATCATTTTACAAATTACCACTAAAACTCAATCAAGCTTCATACAAATACTTTTTTTAATCAATAGTATAAATATATTTAAATTTCTTTTCAGATGTTGGTTGGCAATACAGATGAATGAGAGTCTTCAGATGTTCCTCAGTCTTCACTGTCTGTAACCCATCAGACTTATATATGTTAGTTTCGTCTCCACCTACAGCTGCACCTTTGCTGTTGATTCATCCCAGCATTATCGGTATTTTGTCAATGTTTTTTTAAACATGTATGAACCAGAAGATGATGGGCTCTCCCTGCTGAGTTTTGGTTCCTCCCAAGGTTTCATCCTCATCCTCTATTACCAAAATGTCTTGGGGAGTTTTAAAACAGTATTTTCTGTTTTCAGTTACCTTGTAACAAATTGAATTATATTGAATTTAAGTAGTGCTGGGCAATCTTGTTATTAAACATAAAACGTTCTTGTTCTTAAACATAAAATAATTGGCCAAAACAACACGTCTTTGTACCAGTTTTTACTGCAAAAACTGCATTTGTTGTCATGTTAAGATCCTAACTATGCAGTGTTGCTGAGTCAGAGTTTGTGTGTGTGATGGTTTATTCAAAGATGATATATGTAAAGTAAAGGTGATGATATGTTTGGTCAATCCCTACACAGGGTGTCATTTTCATGCCACTCCAAATTATTAAATCCTGATTTTCTTTTCTTTTTTTTTCTTTGGGAGGATCGGCATTTAGAATGGACATACTTCTCTGTCAAGCCAGTTTAAAACAGTGCAGTCCTTTTTTAATTACCTGATTATAAATCTCTTATATATAAAATTTTACATAATTCACAATCATAACCAGAGCTAGCCCTAGATCACTGTTTTATTCAGGGCTAGAACAGGTTTTGCAACCATAAGGCATCATGTTGAAGCCTATTCTGCTAATCCAGATTTGAAAAGAAAACTTAAATAAGGCAAAGCAATGAAAACGGGTGTTACCCTTCATTAAACATAACAAACAAACAAACAAACAAAAAAAAGTCTGGATGAACAATATAGTGACAGTATAGCTTACACTGTAAATTCTAACAAGTTCAGTTTACTTTAAAAAAGTTTGAAAACCGATTGCCTTATTTTTGCAATGCAAACTTAAAGGGAAAACTGAAGTTAAGTTAATAATCTATTAAAAGTAAAGAAATCTAACTCTTCCCAAGTAAATTAAGTAATAAATATCAAGTTAGTTTAATGTCAATTAACATACTCTAGAATATTTACTAATCTTACTTAAGATTTAATAGTAAGATTACACAAGAAATTCCATTTAACTAACAGTGTTTTATTGTGTTCTGCAAACATCTTAAATACTATTATTCTCAACATGGCTTTAATCTGCCATTTTATGCTACGTAGACTTAAAAAACTATGTGCAATCGGTTTCCACATTTTCTTCAAGTAAAGTGAAAGAAGAATAGTATGTTGTACTGACAAAAGCTTTGTTAGTATAGTTTACTTACACAAGAGTACTACTAACTAAAAGAAGAACTGTAGAGAGTACTTAATTTACTTTAAATAAAATTTTATTGTCACCATTGTTGTGGTTTGCATGCTGAATGTTGAGATCTGTGTGTGGCTCAAGTGGTCAGCTGTAAGCTACTGTTACAGATTCTCAATTAAAAGTTTAACAAGATGTTGATAACATAGTGTTAGCACAAACATTTTAAAACATTAAACATCTAACTAAACAACATTCAGTTAGAAATCAGATCATCTCTTAAAAATTATCTTTTTATTACTTCTCTTCCTTTGAAACCACAAACAATGATTTCTTGATGCATGGCTGCACCAAAATGGAGAGAATTATAAAATCTTTAACAAAGTTCCAAGTGCCCAACCAAAGGGAACATGAATCACCATCATGTTAAAAAAAAAAAAAAAAAAACTTTTTAGGAAAATCAACATCAAACTAATTGATCTTAACTTGGGTTTTCTGAGTAAACAAGCCATTAATAGACAGCAAGAATAGCTTTTACTTTTATTTCACCGAAGTATCCACTCTGCAAACATAACGTTGAATCCTCAGTCCGTGTGATTCTGCACTGTGTGGAGGGATGTCTTGGCATGTCTTGAAAGTTTTTTGTAATTTTACTCAAATTACATTAGTTATGGGAACTATCTGTTCTAATATCTAAAATCAGCAACAATTACAAATTTGTAGTAAAGTCAACATTTTGGTTAAAATCAAGTAAACATACTAGTGGTTTTATAGTAAGGAATACTATTTGAATTTAAATAGCACTTCTTAAATGAATTATTATACAAAAATATAGCTTTGGCAGCTTTTACTGTAATTTTAAAAATAGCTATATATACTCAGCAAAAAAAGAAACGTCCTCTGACTTTCAACTGTTTTTACTTTCAGTAAACTTAATGTGTAAATATTTGTATGAACAGCTGATCAGCTGTCCTTCCTGTCTCCCTGTAGCGCTGTCTCAGGCGTCTCACAGTGCGGACATGGCAATTTATTGCCCTATAGCCACATCAGCAGTCCTCATGCCTCCCTGCAGCATGCCTAATGCACGTTCACGCAGATGAGCAGGGACCCTGGGCATCTTTCTTTGGGTGTTTTTCACAGTCGGTAGACAAGTCTCTTTAGTGTCCTGCGTTTTTAGAACTGTGACCTTAAATGCCTACTTTTTGTAAGCTGTTAAGGTCTTAACGACCATTCCAGAGGTGCATGTTAATTAATTGATTATGGTTAATTGAACATGCATGGAAAACATTGTTTAAACCCTTTACAATGAAGATCTGTAAAGTTATTTGGATTTTTACAACATTATTGTTGAAATGCAGAGTCCTGAAAAAAGGGACATTTCTTTTTTTGCTGAGTATATTTGTGTTGAATACACTGCCCTTGAAAACATAAGAAACACCCCTTATTTGATTTTATTATTATTATTTACTATATAAAATGTATTTTATTAGTAATTACACATTCTGATTCACTGAGGTGTCACATAACCTGTACATGACATTCAATCCACATTGAGACAAAGAGGACTCTTCAGATGGGTTCTTGATTGTCTGAAAGATGCACAGAATCACTATTGTATTTTACTGTATACAGAACTTGCTGTGTCACCCAGTTCCACAAAAACCGTGTCGATAGTGTTGTCGTCATTGTCAACTTTAGAGTAAGGCACATAATTTACTCATATAAATTACACAATATAAGCAACGTTGTGCGCAAAATACGTCAAAAAATACGCGTTTTGAAAGTGTTATGCATGAATATAAGTATTTAGCTTGTATTTTCAGGGAAGTAAACATAATGGGTATGGTAAACTCCTAATAAATATTAATTTATGAGCTTATTATAGTAGGTTTTCTTTATTCGTCAGCTGATAAGCAACACATTCATAAATAATTAAACCATAACTAATATTCATGATCAAAGCCTAAGTTTGTTTTATAAATGGCATGGCAGCATAAATGTGAGGAACTTTATGTACTAAGACTTTAATACTTTATATAATAATTTAAATAGCCTACCATTACACTGTAAAATGTTTAAGTGGCCATTCTGAGCGTCATGAATGTTTGATTAAAATGTTATTATATATTTAGCATATTTAAGTGTTCGTAAGCTATTTACTGTTAAACTGTTATTTTGATACAACACATTGCAAAAAAATACATGAATGATAATAACAAGTAATAATAAAATACTAAAAAGATGTTTTGAACAGCTTATTAAAACAGTCAAGTGAAGGAGCATTCCTATATCTGTCAGGTTAGCTTTATTAAGTTCATCAGTGAAGATGTCTGATGTTCTGTGTTTAGATGCATCGAGTATATTTCCAAATTTGACTAGAAATGCCCCCTATTATAATTTAGTGCCCCCTATTATAATTTAGTGACTGGGGTGAGACTGATGGATAGTGACAGATGCTTGTTGTACTTTAGCACACTTTCACAGTGTTTGCAGCAAACATACGCTCCCATCGTTTTTACAAGCATTCTCTTCACAGACTTTATCATATACCATACACAGCATCATATAATATAATATAATAATAATACATAACATACTCATCAGCACAGTGTGATTCAAGGAACAGAGAAAGTTTTATTACAGTTGTCGACAGAAATTTAAAATGCAACCAAACATTTACATTATTACAGCAATACTATAACATATATTCATGCACAAGCACCCTCTGTTCAGAGCCTTTATATATTTAAACTCACGCTGGTCCCTCCACCATCATAGTGACCTCATTACCATTCAATCAAAGCAGTTGCTATGGGAACATCTGACTGTTATGATTTTAGATTGACAGAAATCATGCAGCTGATCAGACGTGGTATTGTTCGCAAATCTACAGTTTTACAGCAGGTCAGAAGAGTAAAATCACGCTGTTGTTTCACCCAGTGGTGATGTTGCAGCCATTGTTGATATTGCAGTCAGACACTCAGCGAAATAACGAGAGGCAACCACAGAGCGACACTCCTTCACCAAAATAGCGTTCAACCTGTAAAGCACAAAAGACAATCACACTTTGACCGTTCAAGCCTGATTTTACTTCTTAAAGAGATAGCTGACCAAAAAAATGAACATTTTGTCATCATTTACTCGTTCTCAAGTTGTTCTAAACCTGTATGAGTTTCTGTCTTCAACCTGTCTGTTGAACACAAAAGAAGATATTTTGAAGAATATAGGTAGCCAGCTGACGATAGCCATTGACTATTTTTTCCTACTATGAAAATCAATGACTGCTGTCAACTGTCTGGTCACCAACATTCTTCAAAACATCTTCTT
Organism: Ancherythroculter nigrocauda; assembly: GCA_036281575.1. Classification (NCBI taxonomy): domain Eukaryota; kingdom Metazoa; phylum Chordata; class Actinopteri; order Cypriniformes; family Xenocyprididae; genus Ancherythroculter; species Ancherythroculter nigrocauda. The sequence continues at coordinate 241,404 of VTFQ01000460.1, read as the reverse complement.
TTGTGTACAGCAAAAGACAGAAACTCATACAGTTACATCACATAGATACATGAGAATGAGTAAATGATGACAACATTTTCATTTTTTTATCCCTTTAAACCTTTAATGCAGTTATATTTGAGGTAAATAACTATATTAATAAATAAATGAAAAATCAAATATATTATTAACACAAAGCAAAATATTATTTGTGCCTAACTTGAACCCATTTCATATTTTATTTTATTTATTGTTATTTATTAATGAGTTTACATGATAGCAAAATTATAAATAATATATGCAAAAATCCTGCTCACTATTATGAAAAAAGAGACATAAAATTATACACATAATTGATTATTTTAAAGTTCAACTTACGTTGTAAGTGGAAGAGTGGTTTTAGGTTTAGGTTTACTGGGAAGAAAGAAAACATGTTATGAATGTAATAATACTTACATTGAATGTTTGTATGTTGTACACATTTTTATACACAGCAAAATCTACAGAGTTAAATCAACTGCTCAGAGAACATATGGTCCCTCTATACATAGAGTTAAAATAACACTGAAGCAGAGTTAAATTTAATGAGATAACATGCTGTTTGTGGAGTTGTTTAATCAGATCTTGAGAGATTTTATGTCTTTTATCTTCAGTTGATTTCATCTAAAGGCAGGAACACACTAAGCCGACGCCGACGAACTAGTGGTGACAAAAGCAGACTGCGGCGTTGGCTCACGTCGGCAGCGTCTGTGTCCAAAGTTGGCCTGACACACCAAACCGACATTCGACAGCCAACGGCCAAGTAGCACGTCTGTTCTGCGCCTGCGTAAAATAAAATGCCTTTCCGTACCAGCAGGTGGCAGTAGCTGAACAGCCAATCAGAATGATCAGATGGCCCAATGGACCGACGAGCTTCGATACTGATTCAACATGTCGAATCAGCCTGAAAAAAGCAGACGAGGACCAACTTCAACCAACGGTGCGGAACACACTGAGAAAACTTAGTCGGCCAATGATCAAAAACTGCCCAACGGCCGACTGTCGGCTTGGTTTGTTCCTGCCTTAAGGCTGTGGCTGAAGTCAGTTGTAGTTCTTGTGTTTCTCTTCATGATTCTGCTTGTTAACATCAGGCGTTCATCACTAATGCTCAATCATAACTTAATTAATCACTTAATTATTTCATTAACTTTAACTCTGCTTCAGTGTTACTTTAACTCTAAGTAGAGATGGACCATATGTAATCTGAGCAGAGTTGATTTTGCTGTGTAGAAGCTTTTTAATGCCTTTTAGATTTAACTTTCCCTTCAAATGTGTTCTTGCCCAAATGCCGTCCAGTAGCCTAACTAAACTGTTAAAATACTTTTTATTTGTAGCTGTCAATAAAACAAAAATTATTTGGCAAGAAAATACTATTTAATCTTTTTACTTCATAATGTGTTAGTTAGCATTTCTTTTTTCAATGTATGAAATGACATTTAGATGATTCAATGCAGTGTCCATAGTGTGTGTGCTAATTACATGCTGCTAATCACGGTCTTCAGGCAGGTGATGTCATCTGTGATGTCATCGTCAATCAAAGCTATTGGAGAACACAGAAAACAATCAAAACCTTATTCATTTGGCTCACTGTGAATGTTTAGAGAGCCATAGGAATCTGGCAGAGTCCAGAAATTCACAGGACATTGTTTAGGAACAATAATAAAACATTATTCTGTGTTATGATTGATGCGGCATTTTCTCACCAGAGCAGCTCATGTTGCAGACATTAAGTGATGGCTTCATGCCGGAATCACAGGCCAGCTGATCACTGAGCTGAAACACACCGTACAGCTGCCGGATTACAGGTGCCTTAGGCTTGGCGGGGATAGCTTTGACATAGCTGGTGTTGAAGCCTGAGGCACTGGCCATGCAGACAACTGCCACAGAACGAAGGGAATAAAGGGTGTGAGGCTGATAAACCTTTCATCTGCACATCATATGGTGACCAGAAGTTAGATAGAAAAGGGAATCTGTTACTCACGTTTAGCAATGAGATCATCCACGGTCATTTTGTTTCCCATGGCCCTAATCACAGGAATCTGAGCAGCCTCCAGCTCCTCCTTCAGCTCACATTTACTCAGAATCCGTCCATCAGTCGCACCAAACACCAGCAGAACCAGAGCCAACGCTGCCAACATCTTCACTGAGAGAACACTCTTCATCTCTGATTTCTGGAGATTATTCACAGGAAAGTAAAAGCACAGATAATAGGAAATTTAGTTTTTTGTTATAGTACTGTCATGACAACTCTCGGAGTGTTTGGCATGGTAATAGATATGATATGTTGATATGTTTGGTCTTGGTGGAATAGATCTGCTACTCTGCTGCTGCAGAGCAAGTACAGGATTTGCTGCTGCCAATACAGACACGACGCGCTGCTGTGAGCAAGTAAGACATGGCCTACTGCTGCTGTACAATATAGCGCACATGAATTACCCATGTCAGACCTATACAGGTGGAGCTGGGGAAGGTGGAGGGTTTCTGAAAGCGTGCTTCAGCAAATGCTGACCAAGTATTTGAAGTTTGAGCAGCGAGATCATTGGCTACTGATACAGCAGGAACCAATCAGCTGTGCCCTTTAGAGAATGATGTGATTGCAAGCAGAGTGAGTTAAGAGCCAATCAGCCTGCGCCATCTAGAGTTTCATGACAGAACTTTGTATTTATATTAATTTGGTTGCACAGGCATAATGCACAGAAGGCCATTAAAATGGCTCATTATTTTATTGTGATCATGCAAACAAACGAATAAATGATATATACTTCATTAAGGATGCTTTAAATTGATCAAAAGTGACAATCTATTTCAAATAAATGTTCTTTTAAACTTTCTATTCATCACCTAAAAAAACTGTATCACTGCTTCTGCAAAATTATGAAGCAGCACAACTGTTTTCAACATAGATAATAATAAGAAATATTTCTTAAGCAGCAAATCAGCATATTAGAATGATTTTTCAAGGAACATGTGACACTGAAGACTGCAGTAATGATGCTGAAAATTCAACTTTGATCACATTATAAAATATATTCAAATAGAAAACACTTATTTTACATTAGCAATAATACTTCAAAATATTGCTGTTTTACTGTATTTTTGATCAAATAAATGCAGCCTTGTTAGACAAAAGAGACACCCTTTAAAAACAGTTCATCTTATCAATCCCAAATGAACTATACTGTATATTTGTTGCATAATCACAATAACCAGCGAGGCATTTCATACCAGTTTGATCACAGAACCTGCAATCAAACTGCAGGAAGAACTATATTAAAATGGCTCTTACCAGACGTTCTGTTGTTGGAGATAAAAATGAATGAGAGTCTTGAATTGTTCCTCAGTCTTCACTGTCCTTCTTACTGTGACCCATCAGACTTATATATGTTAGAGTCAGCTCCACCTGCAGCTCCACCTTAACTTTTGGTTCATCCCACCTGTAATACTGAGATTAATGTTTTTTTGTTTTGTTTTTTTTGGTCTAAATTTATGTCAGGGAAAGATAGTCTCACCCTGTTGAGTTTTGGTTCCTCCCAAGGTTTCTCCATCCACCCAAACCAACCACCTTGGCGTTGCACAGTCTTGTGTCTAAGTCCCTGTATAATTTTAAAAACTGGCTCATGTTTGTTGTGATGGGATTTTCAGGTCATTCTTTCAAAAGACGTCCAGCTGTGAGTGTTTCTGGAGTGGATATTGCATGACTGCAACAGACATGTAATCGAGAACAGAAGTCACTTTTTAAAGCTTTATATTCTCACTATAGTGTGGTATAGCATTTCTTTAGGTGTGTCTGTTGGTGGTGTGAACCTGAAGATTCCTTGTAAAGACTTTTTTGGGCAAGGCGCTGTCATTTGTCAATAGCCATTTCTAGAAACTCACAATGGTTTTAGTCAAGAAATTATTTCAACCAACCCAAATTAAAGATCATTTAGGAATTATGAATTATCCAATTCAATTCAGACTTGATCTTCAGCATTGTTACACTAATGGTTTGCAGCTTACATTAGTGTGTCAAAGGCTTGTGCAACTTTATGTAGAAACAGTGATGCTTTACTTGGAAAGCCTGTCTAGTGTAGTAATTGAGTTTGTATTTAAGTTTTATTGGCATAATGCTTTTCACAATACATTTTGATCCAAAGCTGCTTTGTTGAATCTAGTGCCTAAAAAGAAGATTGGTTGTTTGGTTTGGGTGGATGAAGAAGAAACCTTGGGAGGAACCAAAACTGTCCAGGGAAAGACCATATTTCTCTGAGACGAGCATCAAATATTAATCTTAGTTTTAATGTCGGGATGATCCAAACGCAAACGTGCAGCAGGAGGTGGAGACGACTCTAACGTATATAAGTCTGATGGGTCACACACAGTGAAGAACATCTGAAGACTCTCGTTCATCTGTATCTCCAACCACAGAACATCTGGTAAGAAATAAAATGTTTCACAAAATGCGTTGTGCATTGACGAAATAACATTTTTTATATAGTTTTTTTTTTTTTTTTTAAATAAAATGTATATTAGAATTAATATTATTGAATATATTTAATAAAATCTATGCACTTTTATGTATAAAATAGTTAACAAAAAGGAACACTATAAAATAATGTTCATATCGTCTTAATAAAATAAGAATGTATTTATTTGATTATTAGTTTGGTTATTTGCCAAACTGAACATAATTACATTTTTGTGCTGCTTATTATATAACACCATATCAATGTATCAACAACTAGATTTACAAAAAAAACAAAAAAACAAAACAAATAATAATTGTAATAAGTATTGCTAGGGGAAAATATTACGGAGTTTTGAGTTCTTTGTGAGCAAATGCAAAGTTTATAAGGAGAGTGAAAAAGTTTTTTGAAGAAATGCAAAGGTAAACAAAACAAAAAAAACAAACAAACAAAAAAATCACCATGTCCCTTTAGGGCTCCGTAAAGTAAAAGTGTAAAATGCACAGAATGCAGATTGCAATATATTTCAGACCACAGGTGGAGCTGGGGATAGTGAAGCCAAAACACTACCAATTGACAAGTTCAGTTAATTAAGCTTTATGCTTTATTTGTAATAATGAAAAGACATTTTGAGCACATATTTTATTGTTTATGATAAAATGACAGTATTTAAAAGCCCTCAGCAGCAGCACAACAATATTAGATACAGCAATATATATTTAGACAGAAATGTAAACCTTCACAATATTACAGCAATAAACTAAAGTGTCTTAATGCACAAACTCTCTCTATTAAAAGTCATTAGACATTTAATAAACTCACACAGATACCGCCACCTTCACAAAATTGACCTCAGAGGTATGGAAACCATCAGACTGTTGTGTTTGTAAGGAAGCTAGAGCGAGTCTGTTGGCCCGTCTGTTTTAAGCACAGTCTGCAAAGTACTTAGCGGGAACAACAGAGCGACACTCCTTCACCATCAGCTCCTCCAAACTGTAACACACCAAAGACAATCACACGTTGAACATTGATTATATTGTTCAAGCCTCTAACACATTCATATTTTGTCTTATTCTGTATTTCTGAATTTTATATATATTGTATTTTTTTTATATTATATTGATGAATGTTGAATCTGTGTCTGCCATGTAATAGTCTGATAAGGCAATACAATTAATTACAATAACAAAATGTATGATTTCACTTGATTTGTAAAACGTTCACCAGTAAATCTATAAACTTACATCTTATTGCCATCAGTGGGCTTCTCTTTGGGTTTAGGCTTCCTGTTAAGAAATAAGACACATAATACTTACAGTTTCAGTTGTTTTTATTATTATTATTCCATTCTTATCATGGCAAACTAACATAAAGAAAAGCATGTCCTGCTTTGAATTAATATGCACTGTTGGTAACTAAAACAAGCCTGTGTTTGAGCTTGTGTGAACTTACATGGTGTTCATCAGGGTCTTCAGGCAGGCGATGTCATTGGTAATGTCATCATCAATCAGAGCTTTTGTGCAAAAAAGAAGAAAAAGAGTGAAAAATATTGCTCAATTGGCTTTTTTGATTGGTTTTTAAATTTTCACAGTATTCACTTTCCCTGCATCCCAATGTGCATACTATCCACCCTATCCGCCCTAAATGGTATTGAATATTACTAGTGTCACATACTATTTAGGATGGATAGTATGCACATTGAGACGCAGGCTTTCTCTTTCAGATTTTCAATGCAGAAATTAAAAACAACAACAAAAAAATTGGTTTATGATAAATGCAGATCTTAGGTGCTACATTTGCCTCTTAAACTCACCAGAGCAGCTCATGTTGCAGACATTGAGCGATGGCATCATGCCGGAATCACAGGCCAGCTGATCACTGAGCTGAAACACACCATACAGCTGCCCAGAAACTTTGGCAGTAGCGTTCAGCTTTGGATGCTTGGTCTCGTGGTCGGAAACATGTGGTCCTTTAGTGGGGGCCTGTGCATGAGGCTTGGGTGGGATTTTAGATGGAGCTTGAGGTGGGGCTTGTGGTGGAACTCGAGATGGGGCTTTAGCTGGGGCTTGAGGTGGGGCTTGAGATGGTTTCATCTCCTTATTGTTGACCATGATTGCTTTGACAAAGCTGGTGTTGAAGGCTGAGCTGTTGGCCTTGCAGACAACTGCCTCAGAAAGGAAGGAAGAAAGACATAATCTGACATAAATCATGGTAATTTGGCTTTCTAAAGAAGAGAGAACCTGACAGAAAAATGACTCACATCTAGCGATGAGATTGTCCATGGTTATTTTCTCTCCCATGGCTGTAATCTGCTGAAACTGAGCAGCGTCCAGCTGAGCCTTCAGCTCACATTTACTGAGAATCCGTCCCTCTACCACACTGGACACCAGCAGAACCAGAGCCAACGTCGCCAACATCTTCACTGAGAGATCGGAGCTTAGCTGCATTAGATAAACCCAGAGAACTGATTACATCTTCAACACTGTAAAACCTAACACTCAAAATAATTATTTGGTTTGAGTAGGACAAACTTACATTAAACAAATTAGTTCAGTCAAATCTTTTATGAGTATTTAGCACTTTATTTTTCTTTCAACTTCACTGAACTGATCTATTTTAAGTAAACTGAACTGTTTCATTGTTTTGAGTTTTATGAACTTATTTCTTTTAATTTAGACAAACTTTAACTGAACGTTTAACTGAAACTGGGCTGGGATTTATATTTCCCTACACTCTTTGCCCATGGCACTTCAAAGGGAGAGAAAATGCTAAAATTATGTTATATAATGCTGTTTTGTTTTTGTTTTTTTGACCAAGATTAATGTTAAGTGGGAGATTTAGTAGTGATTAATGTTTTGTTATGCTAATTTAGAAGAGTTTCTGTTAATGTGGGTTTTTTGAGAGTTACCATCATGGTGACAAGCGGTGCATGTGGCTTGGTTTGAGAGCATGTATGTTAAATGCTTTATATTAGTAATTTCTGACAGAAATATAAATATCTGTAATATTTTAGATTTGATCATGCATGAAAAATGTCTGTATATATATAGATCACATAATTAAAACATAAATATTAGCTAAATTGAGCCCTATACATGTATATATATGATAATGCAATACACAAAAAACAAAACATTTGCATTTATTAATTTAGCAGATGCTTTCATCTATCTATATATATGAACATATTTCACTAGATTTATATGTACTATATTTCACAAAAACAAATAATTTACATTTAATAATTCAGCAGATGAATTTAATCTACAATTGTTATAATATATATTTTTTTTATTGTTTATTTTTTTAAATAATTTTTAAATAAATACATCATTTATATTATCACCAAAGTCAGCCCCAACAGACAATTTTTTTTAGAATAACCAGCTGATTAAGTGATTAGTTTGAGCAAAAAACATGAAATAAAGTATGTTGACATTGAACGGAACTGTCATGCGTCTTACCAGATGTTCTGTTGAGATGATTCTTGTTGGAGGTTCTTCTAGCTTTAGTGTTTTTCTGTACTGTGGTCCATCTTATATATGTTCGAGAGACCTCCACCTGTGCTGTTGGTCCATCCCATCATCACAAGGAGATCATATTACTGTGATGTCATTCTTAAACAAATTGGAAAAAATCACAAATGCGTGCCAGGGTGTTCAGGTTGTCATGTTTATTTATTTATGTGCACTATTCACCCCAGTGATTTCCAGCTATGTAGAGTGATTTCTGTTTTGAAGCTGATGTTTTGTGGTTTGAGCCTTTGAGCTGTTTGTCTTTGGATTATGATGTTCTGCAACACACACACAAACACACACACACACACACACACACACACACACACACACACACACACACACACACACACACACACACACACACAGTACATTTCCTATTCAAATAGATGAATACTGCAGTCTCGTCATTCATCTCATCTTCATCTAGAGTCCACAGCTCATATAATAGAGGACAGTATGACTCTCTAAAGCTCTAAAGCTTTACTCTGTTTTGTTTGGGTGGATCTGAAGAGCTGACAATGGTTTTGGTCTAATTAAAGGATTATTTAACAGTTATGAATTATGTAATGAATTTTTTTTAAATCAAACTGAAAATGATCTTCTGCATTGTCACACCAGACTGGATTTGTGATCCACAGTTTGTTCTCTTGAAACTTAGATATATTTGTCTTTCCATGCAGCTTTGTTTATGGTATGCTGATCATTCAAACACTTGTGTTTAAGATAGATAAAGAATAAGCTTACAGTTATATGCAATTAAGATTTATTTTTTATTTAACTTTAAATGCTTTACTGGCTCAGTCTGACAAACTGAAGACAGTATGTCTGTAAATGTTAAGACAGAAATTTTCACTATTACAGTCACTATCTCAGTCCAAATCTCTGAGCGACACTGTGAGGGTTCATTTGAGTTTATTCAAATAGTGCACAAATACTTTAGGGAAAATTCTTGCTCTGACCTTTTTCGTGTTGTTTTCAAAAATGTAAATATGAATTTCACGTGGCACAGGTCAAACAATAAACGTGATAAAAGGATTTTGTAACCACAATTTCAATGATTATTTTTCATATTTCTTGTGAATATGCAATCACCACCTTTTAAAGTGCTATTTTATTATAAAAACAGAATTTATTTGCACCTGATGGCTGCATTATTCAGCACTGATCTGAGCAGGGTTGCCAGGTCTGTGCAACAAAATTAGCCCAATGGCCAATTAAATACAGCCCAATACAAATTTCTCTGTCCGGGGGTTAGGGTTATTCTCTGCTGAAATTGTATGTTCGGGGATGGGGTTTGGGGAGAAATGGGTGGCAGGCAGGGCTTGACATTAAAGGTGCCCTAGAACCCTTTTTCACAAGATGTAATATAAGTCTAAAGTGTCCCCTGAATGTGTCTGTGAAGTTTCAGCTCAAAATACCCCATAGATTTTTTTTGTTATTAAATTTTTTAACTGCCTATTTTGGGGCATAATTAAAAATGCGCCAATTCAGTGCGTGTCCCCTTTAAATGCTCGCGCTCCCCGCCCCCAAGCTTGCAAAGTTCACACAGCTAATATAACCCTCAAAATATCAGATCATGTAAGTATGGTATTTATTTTGTGGATGTTTACATTTGATTCTGAATGAGTTTGATAGTAGTCTATGCTGCGGCTAACGGGGCTAAAGCTAACGTTACACACTGTTTGAGAGATTTATAAAGAAGTTACTAAGTTACTAGCCACTCTGCATTTTCACTGGCCACAATTTTGACATCAATAACATTAGAAAACCTGCCATATAGATATTTTTAATATTATCTCATATTTTGGCAGCAGGTATATTAGGCTGCTGTCACTTTAAGACCTGATGCACAGATCCATTATACTCTTTATAGCTGATATAAAAAACTGGATGACCAGTACTTTCCTACTACTAAATTCAGAAAAAACAGAGATTCTAATTTTTGGACCGAAAACTTCTTCACGCAATAATCTAGAATACTGTCTAACACTTGATGGCTGCTCTGTTAAGTCTTCGTCATCAGTTAGGAACCTGGGTGTGCTCTTTGATACCAATCTTTCATTTGAAGGCCATGTTACTAGCATCTGTAAAACCACATTCTTCCATCTTAAAAATATATCTAAACTACGACATATGCTCTCAATGAAAAATGCAGAACAGTTAGTTCATGCGTTCATGACCTCAAGGCTAGATTACTGCAACGCTCTACTGGGTGGTTGTTCTTGATAAATAAACTACAGCTCGTACAAAATGCAGCAGCTAGAGTTCTTACTAGAACTAGGAAGTATGACCATATTAGCCCAGTTCTGTCATCACTGCATTGGCTTCCTGTTAAAACATCGTATAGATTTTAAAATCTTGCTAATTACTTACAAAGCACTAAATGGTTTAGCTCCCCAGTACCTGAGCGAGCTCTTAAAGCATTATAATCCTTCACGTCTATTGCGATCTCAGAATTCAGGCCAGCTGATAAAACCTAGAATATCAAAATCAACCGCAGGCGGTAGATCCTTCTCCTATTTGGCACCTAAACTCTGGAACAATCTTCCTAGCATTGTTCGGGAAGCAGACACACTCTGTCAGTTTAAATCTAGACTAAAAACGCATCTCTTTAACCTGGCATACACATAACACATTATCAGTTTATATTTTCAAATCTGTTAAAGGATTATTAGGCTGCATAAATCAGGTCAGCCAGAACCGGGAACACTTCCTTTAACACCAGATGTACTCGTTACATCAGAAAAGAATGGCATCTATGCTAATATTAGTCTTTCTGTTTATCCCGAGGTTTACCAGTCAACCGGATCCGGGCCGTATCCAGCTGAGACCAAGGACCTGCACCTTGACACGACCACAACGCAGCCCTGAAGTATCAGCAGAGATCGATTCGACTAGATCATCCATTGTGAAGGCCTCATCGACAAGACAGCCAGTAGCACAGCTCCTCAACAGACCGACCATACCGGCATGATGAATACGATCCTCAACTGGATGGAACTGAAATAAATACTTTGATTGTTGCGATCCTATCAGACTTATGATAGCAACCTGAATCGTAACAAAGCAAAGCACTGTTCGCCAGAGGAGAACCGGCCCCCTGACTAAGCCTGGTTTCTCCCAAGGTTTTTTTCTCCATTTTAACACCTATTTGCCACTTGTTTGCCACTTGATGTCACCTGATGGAGTTTGGATTCCTTGCTGCTGTCGCCTTTGGCTTGCTTAGTTGGGGACATTTGACATTTGACTTGACATTTGATATTCAACAGTATTCTTGACATTTATTCAACAGTGCTTTGATCTGCCTGCATTGACACTATTCTTTAAGAGCTGCTGTGCAGCCAAAATTTATGTACCAATTATCAATGTAAAGCTGCTTTGACACAATCTGCATTGTAAAAAGCGCTATATAAATAAAGGTGACTTGACTTGACTTACACATGCATTTTCTTTCTCCACTGAGAAAAATTTGCCAAAACCTGCATTTTGATATTATTTTGTGTGTATTTGACTGTTTAAGCGCAAAAAGCAGCGAAAAATATCTCAATTTAGTACTGAGAGGCAGCTTTATGTGCGCATACTTTCGATGTGAGCACAAAATCTACAGGAATGAGTAAAATTATGCGCAATAGGCGCAATCCTATGCCTTAATTCAAGCCCTGTAACGCCAACAATATTCATCTGGAGCAGATGAAAGGAGTGAGTGAGAGGAGGCGGGTTTGTGTGCCAACTCACTGTCGGAGAGATGAGAGAGAGAGAGAAAGTGCAGCTGGTATCATGTATCTTTTCTGCCGAAAAATGAGTATTGTAAGCATTTCCGATATTTCAGTACCCGCCAATTTCAGCAGGAAATCAACCTGCGGGGCAACAATTTAAAAGTAGTCCAATTCCACAGGAAAACCATGGACTTGGCAACACTGGACCTGAGAATGATCCAAAGAGCATTCTGTGTACAAAGCAGTTAACATGGTCAATGCCACTAATTTGCTTATGTAATATAATATATCCCTCCTAATGGGAGGAACGGGCACTGCACAATGGATTTGGTTAAATAGAGTTTATTTTTTATTGTTAAGAGTCATTATTAAGAAGCTTGGGGCAGGTGCACAGACAAAGGGGAAAAATCAGACATAAGAACATAAAACACAGGTGACACGAAAATAAATGTTTTGAGCCCTCCAAAAATGAATAAAACATCTACAAACAATTTTTTTTTACATTTAAATGTCATAAAAATAATAGAGAAAGGTGTTCTTTGCAGCCAAATTGTGTAGTTAGTTTTGACATCTACCAGCAGAGATTAAATAGACCACACAAAAACCAACTAAATCCTGACTTCTTGAATGGTATACACTTGCTTTGTGATGAACAAACTGTTGTGTAAAACTCTAATTAAATATTTGCATCTGTGTGGTGTTTGGATTTAGTGAACCAGATTTTCAACATGGTTGTTGGTGTTAGCACACAAATATTCATTACAGAACGGCTTTCAACCTTTCACTCACGCAAACATTGATTTATTGATGTTTTATTGTAAAGACAGACTTAGGCAAGGAACTCTTTTATGAATATTGCTTTATTTGCATTCTGAGGCATGCTAATTACATGTAGAAGCATTGATCCACATAATTGTTCTTATAATTGAGAACATTTTCCAGGTACATTTTGACAAGTGCAACTGAAGAGTGAAATAAAAGACAAAGTCTGAGAACTGATACATTTAACTAATTTATGTGAGTGTGAACAGTAGTTCCTCTCTGAAAGACAAATTAATTAATCCAGCAGATTAACAAACACCAAAGAGGTTTTGAAGCACTGCTGTCATGGCTGAAAACATCAAGTGTTGGGATTATTTCAGTAATGCATTAGGATGAAGCTTGACAGAATATTCCTGTCTGAAGAAACTCTGAATGTGTTAGACACACAAAGCAAAGTACTGCAAAGGATTGACACTGAGGCACTCCTTCACGAACAACGAGTGCTTCCTAAAAGACAATAAACAAAAACTTGTAAAACAGGCTAAACTGTAAAAACAGAGCACACAATTTATATGATTTACATAAGGAGTTGCTTTAGTTTAACTTTATCATGTTGCTTAATGAGATACTTAATGAGAAACTATATGGCAAAAATGCATATTTTCAGACATGTTTGAACTATATATTTCAAAATATCCAAAAAGGTCCAAATATTTTGCTAATATTGATGAAAATACTGTATATACGTTTTAGGTACTTATATCATATATTTATTTATTTTGTCCAATATATATATGTATATGTATATGTATATATATATATATATATATATATATATATATATATATATATATATATATATATATACACATTTTGCATTTACCCAAAATGTATATTTTGTGTACTAAATGTATTTTTACTTTGAAAAATGTATTTCCTATTATAAATGTATCATTTGTTTGACTTACTTCTTGTACTGAGGAGCTGGAGCACCACTGTAAGAAAACAGGACCAGGAATATTATTATTATTTAATATGTGTCTACTACTTGTTAAAAAAGTGAGAAATTGGGCAATCATGAGAAAAATACATTTGTTTAGTTGATTTTAGTCGTATTAGAATGGTCTACAATGAAAACATTTGGCAATTTGCAATTAAAATTCTTTTTGCAGATTTAAAGCCACAGCAATCCTTAATTGGCAGTGCTATAAAATTGAGCTATCTAAATGACTGAATGTGTTGACTACTAATGGGAGTGGAGACTGGGATCACATGATTAGCAAGACTAGCAACTGTTATAATCGACTGCTGATTTGTAGATGTGAAAAGTTGACAAACTTACGCATTGTTCACGCTGTCCAACAGGGTCTTCAGGCAGGCGATGTCATCCCTGATGTCATCATCAATCAGAGCTTTAGAAGACAAAATTTACAAGACGTCACTCAACATTGACGTATGATTCTGAAATTGTGATGCGCTATTGTGTATATGGGATCTATCAACACAAGCTGATAGCAGTTTGTAACTATTTTACATTTTGGAAATTGTTTGTATGAATTCATACAATCACATTCATACATTTTTCTACAATCTGTCTATTCCCCACTAACAGTTAGGTTTAAGGTGAAGCTTCATGCTTATTTTTTAAATGTTATGTTTTCATACAAATCACATTTTACAAATTCAAGTTTTTTCATGAGATCAGGTTGAATCTGTTCTGTTATGCTTAATTTTTTCTAAAAATCATGCGTTTTCATTTAAAACACATAATGCAAATTAATACAATGTCCTTGTAAAATAGTCATGTGTTCCCATGAGTTTTTAATGACTTTTGTGACCAGTCACATGACTCACCACTGCAGTTCATGCGGCAGATGTTCAGACTCTGGCCGGGTCCGGAACTGCATGCCACACGATCGCTCAGCTGGAAGATTCCATACAGTGTTTTGGGAACACGAGCGGAGCTTTCGCTGGAATCCTCCTCTGAACTGTCGCCAAACCGTCCCCCACCAGGGGATCTCTTTCCTCTTCCACCGGGACGGCCCTGACTAGGTCTTCCCCCTGGTCCTCCATTGGGTCGTTGTTCGGGTTTGGGAGGGGGTCCTGCTGGAGGTCTGACGTCACCTCGGATGGGGGTGACCAGGTTGGTGTTGAACTTTGACACACGCTCCACAGAGCAGACGACTGAAAGAGAGACAGAAACACCCTTGGCTTACACTTGTACCATTACTAGTATTCAACTGACAGCGTTTACACTTGAAAAACTTACTTTTGGCGATGAGGCCCAAATCTACAGTCTTATTTTCGGGCACAGTCACATTTCCAGGTGCAGTCACATTTCCAGGTGCAGCCACATTTCCAGGTGCAGTCACATTTCCAGGCACACTTCCAGATCCAGCTCCGGTCACATTTCCAACCCCAGGAGTTGTATTTCCAACCCCAGGAGTGACATTTCCTCCAGGAACATTTCCTCCCTGATTTCCTCCCAGAGCTGCCTTGAGCTTGTCCTTCAGCTCACATTTACTGAGAATCCCTCCCTCAGTCACACTGGACACTAGCAGAACCAGAGCCAACGCCACCAACATCTTCACTGAGAGAACGCTCTTCATCTCTCTCTGCTTGTATATCTGGAGATTAAACACAGAACAATGAATAAATTCAATGAAACAATCATAATCTGCAATAAAACTTAATAAAAAGTCAATTCTCTTCAAACTGCGTGATTAAACAATGAAGGAACCAAACTAATTAGCATCCTTCTGGGTTCAGAAACAATGTGCAAAAATTGTACCCTTAGGTTGTCACTTGGGGCAGTACCCTCAAAGGTACACCTTTGTACCTTCTTTACCCCTAAAAGGAGTAGTACCTTAATAGTACATACGCATTACTACTTTAAGGCATAATATGCACCTTTTAGGGACAGATAAAAAACATGTAGATGCCCCTTAAGGTAGTTTTACTGACAGTGTTCCAAGCCTAAAGTTTGGTTTGTAAAGCCCAAGTAAGGTATTTAAACAATTGTTTTTAATCATTATGCTCTTCAGCAAAGCAACTGGTTGGTCTAGAGGAAACGCTCATGCCACTAAACACTTTATATTAGATCTTCTGCAACCAAACGGCTCATTACTGTTGCTTATTTTAACAAAGTTATAAAACTATGCTGGAGCATTTTTAGCCTAATAGATAAATGAGAGCAATATTTGAGAGTTCAGAAGTGATTTTACCAGAGATGCTATGTCTGTTGTAGATGGAGATCTAGTCCTCACTCTTGCTTCAAGCTGGTGTTTGTTTCCTGTCTGGTGTGTTCTGAATAGTTGAGCATGGGGTTTTTATACTAAACTATGATGGGATGGCCGCACTGCTTTGAAACTCACTAAACCTGTTGATAAAACACCACATGACACCACAAATAACATGTCATGTCTGCTGATGTAACAGAGATGCTCAGGTGGAGGTGAGTCAGGTTTTTCCTTGTCACTTTTTCCTCAAACCTTTTAGCTAGGACACACTTAATGATCGTAAGGCCGATTATGAATGTAATTTGATACTTACGACTGATCATGCCGAAACACGCTGAGTCAGAGCCAGTTGCATTCAGTCGGTGTTTACAGTCAGCATTTAAAATAATATAGTGTGTTCAGTTCAGTCTTAGAATGTTTCAGGTAGTTGTTAAGTGTGTCTCTGGCTTTAGAAAACAATTTCAGTTCTGTTGGGTTCTAAATAGAACCCCAGGATTCTTGACTCAGTTAAAAAAAACAAAAAAACTTTATGCCAAAATGGTTCTATAAGGAGAAATGTCTTGAATGATTGAATCATTCATTCATGATTAACGGGATATTTCTATTTTTCCTAGTGATAAAGATCCCATAAAATGATCCCATAATGGGAAACCCTAAAAGGTATGAAATGCTCGACAGAACCACTTCTTTGAACTCATATAGACCTACTTAATTTTAATGGATAAGTAAATTTAGTTTTGGTGTGCTGTATAATATTTAAATTGGAAAAAAGAAATTCCCTTACGAAACAAAAATATATGGGAATATACTGCAAAATATAATGCAATATATTACATAATACATTTCCATATATGGAAAACTAGTGCTTACATTTTTCAATATACTGCAATATATGCATTGACCATGTAATATACTACATTATATATTTCTTTATATATGTGTGTTTATACTGTGAGTAAATATATCTGCAATATATTACACAGGCAGTACCATATCTGATCACATATACATCTATACATTATGAAGAGTATTACTGAATATAAAATTACATACATTATGATATATTAGTAAATATATTGTCACATAGTTTTCAATATATGCAAAGTGGCAATTCCTTATGTATTATTCAATATATTGTTATACAGTGGGTACGGAAAGTATTCAGACCCCCTTAAATTTTTCACTCTTTGTTATATTGCAGCCATTTGCTAAAATCATTTAAGTTCATTTTTTTTCCTCATTAATGTACACACAGCACCCCATATTGACAGAAAAACACAGAATTGTTGGCATTTTTGCAGATTTATTAAAAAAGAAAAACTGAAATATCACATGGTCCTAAGTATTCAGACCCTTTGCTCAGTATTTAGTAGAAGCACCCTTTTGATCTAATACAGCCATGAGTCTTTTTGGGAAAGATGCAACAAGTTTTTCACACCTGGATTTGGGGATCCTCTGCCATTCCTCCTTGCAGATCCTCTCCAGTTCTGTCAGGTTGGATGGTAAATGTTGGTGGACAGCCATTTTTAGGTCTCTCCAGAGATGCTCAATTGGGTTTAAGTCAGGGCTCTGGCTGGGCCATTCAAGAACAGTCATGGAGTTGTTGTGAAGCCACTCCTTCGTTATTTTAGCTGTGTGCTTAGGGTCATTGTCTTGTTGGAAGGTAAACCTTCGGCCCAGTCTGAGGTCCTGAGCACTCTGGAGAAGGTTTTCGTCCAGGATATCCCTGTACTTGGCCGCATTCATCTTTCCCTCGATTGCAACCAGTCGTCCTGTCCCTGCAGCTGAAAAACACCCCCACATCATGATGCTGCCACCACCATGCTTCACTGTTGGGACTGTATTGGACAGGTGATGAGCAGTGCCTGGTTTTCTCCACACATAGCGCTTAGAATTAAGGCCAAAAAGTTCTATCTTGGTCTCATCAGACCAGAGAATCTTATTTCTCACCATCTTGGACACCTTCAGGCGGGCTTTCATGTGTCTTGCACTGAGGAGAGGCTTCCGTTGGGCCACTCTGCCATAAAGCCCCGACTGGTGGAGGGCTGCAGTGATGGTTGACTTTCTACAACTTTCTCCCATCTCCTGACTGCATCTCTGGAGCTCAGCCACAGTGATCTTTGGGTTCTTCTTTACCTCTCTCACCAAGGCTCTTCTCCCCCGATAGCTCAGAATTTTTTTTTTAACCTTGGCCAGATCTGTGCCTTGCCACAATTCTGTCTCTGAGCTCTTCAGGCAGTTCCTTTGACCTCATGATTCTCATTTGCTCTGACATGCACTGTGAGCTGTAAGGTCTTATATAGACAGGTGTGTGGCTTTCCTAATCAAGTCCAATCAGTATAATCAAACACAGCTGGACTCAAATGAAGGTTTAGAACCATCTCAAGGATGATCAGAAGAAATGGACAGCCCCTGAGTTAAATATAAGAGTGTCACAGCAAAGGGTCTGAATACTTAGGACCATGTGATATTTCAGTTTTTCTTTTTTAATAAATCTGCAAAAATGTCAACAATTCTGTGTTTTTCTGTCAATATGGGGTGCTGTGTATACATTAATGAGGGAAAAAAATGAACTTAAATGATTTTAGCAAATGGCTGCAATATAACAAAGAGTGAAAAATTTATAAATATAAATATATTATTCTGTATATTTTCAAATATACTGTTAAATCATTTAATATATCGATCATTCATATATAGGGAAATATATTTTATTTTTGTAAAGGTTAACCCATGACATTTCTTGTGCATAACATGTTTTGTGCAGTGATATTAAAAATGTTTAAATGTTACAGGTTGAATATGAATTCAAAACTGTCTAATAATGGCTTTACTAAAATATAAAACATTCAACTTAAAACTCAACTATTCACAGTCCATATTTTGTACAGAAATATGTACAAAAAAATGATTTTATTTATTTATTTTAAATAACAGAGTTTTTAAAAGTATAAACATAAATACTGATAAAGACTCTATTTAAAATAAATTTGCTTTAGTTTTAACCATGTATTCAAAAAGACTTTTATGATTATACACCCTTAAATATGATAAAAGAAGACAAACCACAACATAAATTAATTTATCTTTTTTAATTTACTAAGATGTACTGGTGATGATCTGGGGAAGTCCAGACTGTGTGTTGTGGGTGGATATCACATACCTGTTGGATTATGTCATTTTAGCTGGACTGCCACATAGTTTTGGCAGTAATAATAACTCAGTAGATGCATCTTTTGTTGTTACAGAGCTGTTTTGTCTAGAGTATTCAAATACACAATACTATAATTAATTTCTATGATAAGATTGTCAATCTTTGTTCTGTAAAATGCATGTACTTTTAAATATGCAGACTGTATAAATAGATTTTTTTTTTAATTGAAAAGTATTTCTGTGTACAAAGTGGGTCCAAAAAGTATCTGGACCCTTAAAACATCAACATCTAACTTCACTGCATTAGATACAAAATATCAAACTATCAAGTCTCAGCCACTGTTATTTTTAACCAGAGTTCATTATTTTGTGAATGCAAAAAGGTCTTCATATTAGTATATAAACATGTTGCACAAAGTTTGACAACAGAATGTGTTAATTTTGAACAATATAATTATTGTTTTATATTATAATACCAAACTTTGTTTCTTTATTGAATATTGTGCACTCTTAGAAAGGATGTGTTAAAACTGACTTAAACTGTGTTCAATTCTTACACATCAGTGTGTGAGTTTAGGGACAACACTTGTTGTGTTAATTCTGACACATTCATTAAGTCAATGATTTTAACACAGTGAATGTGTCAGGAAGGTTAACTAGAAGTGTAGTCAAGACCAGACCCTCCAAAACCGAGACCAAGACCATTCAAGAGGGAAGTTAATGAGATAATTAAGTCATTAATCAAGCATTAGTGATGAACATCTGCTGTTAACAGGCAGAATCATTGAAGGAAAGAGGAAAACAACAACAAAATAAAACACGTCACGTGCTACTTCTGAACATGAAGATCAAATTTGCAATGATCTCTTTGTCCAGTCAAAAAAAAAAGTCTTACACATCAGCGCTTGTGTTTTGGGACAACACTTGTGTTTATTTTGACACATTCATTGTGTAATGATTGTGTAATGATTGTAATGATTTTAACACAGTACATGGGTCAGGAAGGTGATCTGATGAGAAGCAGAATCACCAAAGAAGATGATCAGGTGATGTTGGTTATGTTTTCACATAATCATTATTTGATCTGAATCACTGAACTCATTTAGAGCCCAATCTCTGAGTTAGATTTGCATTATTGATTACAGCAGCACTGTGATTCTACAGCAGAAGATCAGCTTTATCGATATTAAAAGTTGTTCTGATCAACAACAACCACAAAAAAAAAAAAAAAAAAAAAAACATAACCAACACCACCTGATCATCTTTTCCCTTTGTGTGTCTGGCTGTTATGACTCAGTTACAACAGCCAAACAAAATCTAACAGTAAAAAGTCAAGGATCAAGAGCCCTACTAAAGCAAACCATGACCTCCATGATGGTGACTTAAACAATGTGATTTTAACAGCAGGTGTTCATCATTAATGTTCAATAGTCACATGATTAATTAATTATCTTGATTGAATGGTCTTGTTTTGGTCTTGGAAGGTATGGTCTCGACCACACACATGGTCTTGAATGGTCTTGTATTTGAAGGTCTCATTTATAAAACTTTGCGTACGCACAAAACAGGCCCTGAAAGTGCGTAAGCCACTTCCGACGCATAAGTTGTGATTTATAAAAATTTTCCATCAACTTCCACGCAAACTCTGACCCATGCATACAAACATTTTGGAGACAGAGCAGTTTGGCGACACCGATGGTGAGCTGCGGGACTGACGGCAGATGAAGGAAAACCACTTTAAAGGTCCCGTTTTTCGTGGTTTTTTGAAGCTTTGATTTTTTGAAGCTTTGAATTTACTTATCTGTATACCGCTGTTTCCACTGTCATAAAAACGGGCTGATGACTTCCTTGTTCTATGAAGTCCCTCCTTCAGAAATACGTAACGAGTTCTGATTGTGCCAGCGGCTCCTGTGTTGTGATTCATCAGCAGCTTAGCGAACCTTGCCCGGAAAGGTCACGCCTCTTACCATAACGTGGAGATGCACCCGCTCAGTGTTATTGTAAACATGTCTTTAATTTTACCCTATCAATTTGAGCCGGAATCAGACCCGGTGATTGGACTGCGGGATGAAAATAACAGCGTTTCGACGACATGGCGACAAACACACTCTACAAACGCAACTCTTGTGTATTCCTGTGGGCGGAGGTTAGTCAAAAAACTGTTTTAGTGACGTCATTAAAGAAGGAAGTAGAGGGATGTAGTCCAAACTGGCCGTTCGATGTAGACGAGTTCTGTTAAATAAAATATCTCGCTTGGCATTGAACTTTGAGCTTTAAAATTTTACAGATTTTATTTATACTCTAACAACAACATTACACACTAACTAAAGTTTGAAACATGGGATCACGAAGAACGGGACCTTTAAATTCTCAGTGAGTCCTAATTATAAATACAATGCATGTTCACAATAACAGTTTAAATAATAATAATAATAAAACATTTAAACTCACGTGGAAACACGTTTTCATTTTGATATACACATTTACATTATTATTACACTTTCACTAATGGCGATAAGCACTGAAATTACACGCAGTCATTACGCAGAAGTTAATCAAATGTGATATGAATTTAGATAGTAGATGTGCTACTTTCAATCACTTTTCCTGTGACACGCTGCTTTAATGACAGCGAGGAATGATAGGAGCACAATAATTCCTCTTTAAACTAAACTGCAGATGTTATGACAAAATTTTTAGTGAGAACGACTATCAGTGATGCACATTTAACTTGGATATTATGGAAGATACTGCTGGATTCAGTGGTCGAACGGTCCGTTGTCCAGTTTGAATATAGTTCCAATGATAATAGCTTACTGTACAACCACAGCTGCAGGAGGTGTTGATGTTGTGTGAAGGATCTTCTTCCTTGTTTCTTTTCTTCTCTCTTGTTCAAGGAATAATTACCACTGTATTTGAAGGATATAATTTGAGATAAATGGTAAGATTAGCATCTTTTCTTTTTAAAATACTTTGTCAGTGATGCGGCGAGTCAGACAATTGTATTTACATTGCAATAAATAGTAACTAAAAATAGGCTATCAACATCCTAAAAGACATGTTCACCTTATCAGCAAAACTGCATAAATTTGATTCAGATTGTTTTAAACAATTAAAATACTATTTGGCCAGTGGAAATACATGTATTGCATTCATAACTGGTCAAAAATAGCACATCTATGACACAAATTGTGTGATTTATGACACATTAGTGTGTTAAATATTTTAACACTGCCTGTGTTAAGAAGAATAACACACTGGTTGAGTTAAAGAAAAGTAACACAACATGTGTTGTCCTTAACTAGACACACGGATGTGTTAAGATATAACACAGGTTGTGTTGTTTTTAACACATCTGTTTTATTACTGGTAGTCCACTGTATGAAGAATTGTTGGGTATAATATGTCACAGTTTACTTTATTTTGCTATCCTCACTTACATAAATGAACTATAGTGTCCTGCACACAGTAGTAAAAATATATCAAAAATGTCTGAATAATTTTTGGTTTGACTGTATATTTTATATATATATATATATATATACACACACACTACACACACACATATATATATATATATATATATATATATATATATATATTGTGTGTGTGTGGTTTTCCTTGAAAAGCGTGCTTGTGCTTCTTTAAAATAAATGACTATTATCTAATACAATGACATTCACACATTCAAGTGTCACATAAGTGCACAAGTACTTCTGTGTCCACTTTATATTCAGTTGGATCTGTTATTAAATTGCTTAAATATATTTAATTATCCAAGGTCAGTATCACACACACCCTCATTGAACAAATGTACAATCTGGTGTGAGAACACAACAAAGAAAGAACCGTACAGTTGAGGAACATGATCACGAGTTACGACGCAAGTATTAAATATCAGAGAAGACTGGGGCCATCTGCCAATAGTCTGAGAAAAATAAACTTGAATTGTTCAGTGTTTCTATAGTGAGGGATCAGATTGCAGGAAGTCAAGAGAGTTCAGAAGAGTTTGTGGTATTTTTGATGTGAACACAAGACAAATGTCAAACATGACTCAGACGTTTAGACATCCACACATGACATCAGTCTCTTGCTGCTGTGATTATCTTCTATCAAATAGTAAAATATGATTAAATATTTTACGTCCTTTGTCAAATAAAAGTTCAAATGCAGGTGGAGATTATTGCTCACTTGTTAGTCCTCATTTGTTTGATCATCTAATGAATTGCTTTGGGATATTTAAATATTTACATAGTATTTAACCAATGAGATTATGCCATTCTAATGTCATACTTTGAAGTAAATCTAAACAGCATGAATTAGTCACCTTAATGTAGTCAAATATTCACAAAGCAAAATTCTTTTACATAATTCACATTTTATTCTATGATTCTGTGTACTATTTTTAGACTGATCATTTCAGACATGCTTGAAATATCTTTGAGGCTTTCACGTTCTGGTTGTGTGCCAGTGGAAAATTACTTCATCGTATGTTTTGCATGATGGCTCTGACAGATCTGCTGTGTCATTGTGTGATCACATTCCACCAGGGAGATTTTTTTTTCCTCAGTCGGAAGGTTTTGATCATGACTTTGATAGGAGCTTCATGTGTTTTGGATGTGGTGGATGTGGTGGATCAGGTAGAGGTGCTGATCATCTCTTTATGTCCCACTGCTCCTCCAGCGGGGCTGGATGTGAACTCAACGTGAACTTCTGGACATCAGAACCTGTTCCTGTTCACCAAGTTCACAGACTGCACTTTTTGTTTTTGTCAAGAGTCGTTTTGTCATTTCATCAGCTAAAATCCTCATGTTTCATAGTGTTTCATGCGTTATGTGTGCATTGTTGGCTTGTCATGTTGATGGAGATCAACACTTGCAGGTACAGTGATTTTGTGGCATGTGTTTCATATAAGCACAAAAGCACAACCACAGTAGCTTTTCATCTCCACCAGACTTTAAACAATTTGTTAAAGAAATAATTCACCTCAAAATAAAATATAACTATTTATGCCATCATGTATTTTCCCACACTCTAAAAAATGCTGGGTTGTTTAAACCAAAATTTTAGTCAAATATGGACAAACCCAGCCATTGGGTTAAAAATATAATTTAAAAATTTAACCCAAAATATATGGGTTTGTCCATTTTTGACTCAAAATTTGGTTGAAACAACCCAACATTTTTTAGAGTGCATATACATATACTGTAAAAAAAAAAAAAAAAAAAAAAAAAAAAAACTTTTTTTTCTTTTGTCAGATCAACTTAGATAATTAATGTGGTTCAGATAACATAATAATTTCTGTTTCCACTGATTAAACCAATCGCCTTCATTGTATTAACTCAATTTTTTTAATTTCAATGAATTTTAAGGCAACAAGGTAACTTACTTTTTAAGTTAAAACAACAATTCTGTCTAACATAAAATCAGTCTGGTTAGTAATAAGTGAAGCTGATAATGCTGTTTGTGGGGTTGTATAATCAGATCTTGAGAGATCTAATGTCTTTCATCTTCAGTTGATTTCATCTAAGGCTGTTGCTGAAGTCAGTTGTAGTTCTTCTGTTTCTGTTCGTCTCTTTTTCTGTTCTCTTCTTTCCTTCACTGTAAAAAAAAAAAAAAAAATCCATTCACTCAACTTAACTTTTTGAGTTATCTTTTTGCACTGACTCAGTTAAGTTGTCTTTATGTAGAATATTAAGTATGTTAAACTTGCCAAAATTAATGTTGTTTGAATTTAATGTTTAGTTGGATTAACTTTATGAAAGTAAGGTGAACTTACTTGTAAAATATGTTTTTTGTTTTCTCAGTTTAACCTTTTGAGGTACTAATTTCCACTGACTTATTTACAATCCCGATTCCAAAAAAGTTGGGACACTGTACAAATTGTGAATAAAAACAGAATGCAATGATGTGGAAGTTTCAAATTTCAATATTTTATTCAGAATACAACAGAGATGACATATCAAATGTTTAAACTGAGAAAATGTATCATTTTAAAGGAAAAATAAGTTGATTTTAAATTTCATGGCATCAACACATCTCAAAAAAGTTGGGACAAGGCCATGTTTACCACTGTGTGGCATCACCTCTTCTTTTTATAACAGTCTGCAAAAGTCTGGAGACTGAGGAGACAAGTTGCTCAAGTTTCTTGTCTATTCTTGTCTAATATAGGCTTCTAGTTGCTCAACTGTCTTAGGTCTTCTTTGTCGCATCTTCCTCTTTATGATGCACCAAATGTTTTCTATGGGTGAAAGATCTGGACTGCAGACTGGCCATTTCAGTACCCGAATCCTTCTTCTACGCAGCCATGATGTTTTAATTGATGCAGTATGTGGTCTGGCATTGTCATGTTGGAAAATGCAAGGTCTTCCCTGAAAGAGACGACGTCTGGATGGGAGCATATGTTGTTCTAGAGCTTGGATATACCTTTCAGCATTGATGGTGCCTTTCCAGATGTGTAAGCTGCCCATGCCACACGCACTCATGCAACCCCATACCATCAGAGATGCAGGCTTCTGAACTGAGCGCTGATAACAACTTGGGTTGTCCTTGTCCTCTTTAGTCCGGATGACATAGCGTCCCAGTTTTCCAAAAAGAACTGCAAATTTTGATTCGTCTGACCACAGAACAGTTTTCCACTTTGCCACAGTCCATTTTAAATGGGCCTTGGCCCAGAGAAAACGCCTGCGCTTCTGGATCATGTTTAGATATGGCTTCTTTTTTGACCTATAGAGTTTTAGCCGGCAACAGCGAATGGCACGGTGGATTGTGTTCACTGAGCCCATGTTGTGATTTCCATTACAGTAGCATTCCTGTATGTGATGCAGTGCCGTCTAAGGGCCCGAAGATCACGGGCATCCAGTATGGTTTTCCGGCCTTGACCCTTACGCACAGAGATTGTTCCAGATTCTCTGAATCTTTGGATGATATTATGCACTGTAGATGATGATAACTTCAAACTCTTTGCAATTTTTCTCTGAGAAACTCCTTTCTGATATTGCTCCACTATTTTTCGCCGCAGCATTGGGGGAATTGGTGATCCTCTGCCCATCTTGACTTCTGAGAGACACTGCCACTCTGAGAGGCTCTTTTTATACCCAATCATGTTGCCAATTGACCTAATAAGTTTCAAATTGGTCCTCCAGCTGTTCCTTATATGTACATTTAACTTTTCCGGCCTCTTATTGCTACCTGTCCCAACTTTTTTGGAATGTGTAGCTCTCTTGAAATCCAAAATGTATATTTGGCATGACATTTCAAAATGTCTCACTTTCAACATTTGATATGTTATCTATAACATATCTATATAATATATAAAATATAAGTTTATGAGATTTGTAAATTATTGCATTCCTTTTTTATTCACAATTTGTACAGTGTCCCAACTTTTTTGGAATCGGGTTTGTAAGTTTTAATTACTTAGAATTTTAAGTACCTTCAACTTGACAAATGTTGTTATTTGAACTTATAGGGGCGGTTTCCCAGACAGGGTTTAAATTAAGACAGGATAGGCCTTAATCTAGAATAGTTAATCGTGTCTTAAAAAAGGGCTTTCTGAAACCCAGATTAAGTACAGATTACTAAAACCTAGACTATGGGAGTCCTGAATTAAAATAAACTAGATTAATTTAAAACCAACTGTGCAAATCTGAATTAGCATGAGAGAGGTTGCCAAGAAAACATGGAATGAACCAAGAAAATAGATGACTCTATACTTAATATACACAGATTGTGTGGCTCAGATTAGGTCCAGTTTAGGTTTATTTCTTTGCTCTTGGCTAACATGTGGCATTGTTGTGGCCTGGTTGTGGCCAGATCTGGCAAACAGAAACGGCCCATACAAGAACCATAATTCATTGCAGTATGTGGTGCCAGATCATCATTCCACATGTGCCAGATGTGGGGCGGATCTGGGCCGGATCTAGGCCATCACAATGTTGCTATCTGGGATATGCCTAAACACCTCTAACTCTAAGAGTGTCCACAACACAGCTATAATGACAAGACACAGAGGAACGGTTTAGCACTTTTTCCAGCTGATGAACAGTAAGAAACACTATCAGCCAATCAGAATCCACCAAACTTTAAAGCGTGGGCTGCGATCACAGAACTTAACCGAATCGCGTGATTCGATTCAGCAAACGTTATCTGAACTCATTTAGAGCCCAATCTCTGAGTTAGATTTACATGATTGATTACAGCAGCACTGTGAGTCTACAGCAGAAGATCAGCTTCTTCAATATAATCCAAAGAATTTCACAAAAGGTGTTCAGAATAAAAACAAACAACAACAATAAAAACTTTTAGGCACACACACACACACCTGTTGAATCACAGTGCTGCTGTAATCAATAATGTAAATCTAACTCAGAGATTGGGCTCTAAATGAGTTCAGTGATTCAGGTCAAATAACAATTATGTAAAAACATAACCAACACCACTTGATTGTCTTTTTTCTTTGCTTGGCTGGCTGTTATGACTCAGTTACAACAGCCCAAACAAAATCTAATATTAATAAATCAAGGGTCAAGGCTCAACTAAAGCACACACCCATCTCCATGATGGTGACTTTAAAATTGTGATTTTTCTCCTTTGGTGATTCTGCTTGTCATCATCAGGTGTCTTCAATAATGCTCAATCATCACTAAATTTATCACTTAATTATCTCATTAACTTTAACACTGCTTCAGTGGGTGGAATAAAAAATATGGCAGGACTTTTACTTTCTGACCCCTGGACTTTACACCTCTGAGAACGGCTTTCAACCTTTCACTCATGCAAACATTGATTTATTGATGTTTTATTGTAAAGACAGACTTAGACAAGGAACACTTTTATGAATATTGCTTTATTTGCATCAACATAATTGTGGCTATTTTGAGAACATTTTCCTGGTATATTTTGAAAAGTGCAACTTAGGAGTGAAATGAAAGACATAGAAGTCTGAGAACTGATAATTTTAAATAATTTTTAAGCTTGTCAGAATATTCATGTCTGAAGAAACTCACGTCTGTTAGACACACTCAGCAAAGTACTGCAAAGGATTGACATTGAGGCACTCCTTCATGAACAACAAGTGCTTCCTAAAAGACAATAAACACAAATTTGTAAAACAGTCTAAACATCTTGTACCTTATTGCTGTAGCTTATCTTAACATTGTAAATGTTACTGTAAACACAGAGCACACAATTTATATGATTTACATAAAGAGTTGCCTTTGTGTGACTCCAGTTAAGTTTAACTTTATCATGTTGCTTAATGAGATACTTAATGAGAACCTATATGGCAAAAATGCATATATTTTCAGACATGTTTTGAACTATATATTTCAAAATATCCAAAAAGGTCCAAATATTTTGCTAATATTGATGAAAATACTGTATATACGTTTTAGGTACTTATATTTCATCATATATTTATTTATTTTGTCCAAAATATATTTTGCATTTACCCAAAATGTATATTTTGTGTTTACTTTGAATAATGTATTTCCTGAAGCCTTTCAGATACTGAATAAAATATAAATATATTTATAATCAATATTTGTCTTGACTCATGCAATCTTTCAGTTGTTTGACTTACTTCTTGTCCTGAGGAGCTGGAGCAACACTGTAAGAAAACAGGACCAGGAATATTATTATTATTTAATATGTGTCTACTACTTGTTAAAAAAAGTGAGAAATTGGGCAATCATGAGAAAAATACATTTGTTTAGTTGATTTTAGTCGTATTAGAATGGTCTACAATGAAAACATTTGGCGATTTGCAATTAAAATGCATTGCAATTAAAATTCTTTTTGCAGATTTAAAGCCAGAGCAATCCTTGGCAATGCTATAAAATTGAGCTAAGTTATGCAAATGACTGAATGTGGTACTAATGGGAGTGGAGACTGGGATCACATGATTAGCAATACTATGCAACTTTTATAATCGACTACTGATTTGTAGATGCAAAAAGTTGATGACTTACGCATTGTTTTGATGACTTGCGCAATGCGTAAGTTCTCAAAAGTTGACAACTTAAGCATTTATACGCATTGTTCACTTTATCATGTTGCTTAATGAGATACTTAATGAGAACCTATATGGCAAAAATGCATATTTTCAGATATGTTTTGAACTATATATTTCAAAATATACAAAAAGATCCAAATATTTTGCTAATATTGATGAAAATACTGTATATATGTTTTAGGTACTTATATCATTATTTATTTTGTCTAAAATACATTTTGCATTTACCCAAAATGTATATTTTGTGTACTAAATGTATTTTTACTTTGAAAAATGTATTTCCTGAAGCCTTTCAGGTATTGAATAAAATATAAATATATTTATAATCAGTATTTCTCTTGACTCATGCAAACTTTCATTTGTTTGACTTACTGGTTGTGCCGAGGAGCTGGAGCACCACTGTAAGAAAACAGGACCAGGAATATTATTATTATTTAATATGTGTCTACTACTTGTTAAAAAAGTGAGAAATTGGGCAATCATGAGAAAAATACATTTGTTTAGTTGATTTTAGTCATATTAGAATGGTCTACAATGAAAACATTTGGCGATTTGCAATTAAAATTCTTTTTGCAGATTTAAAGCCACAGCAGTCCTTGGCAATGCTATAAATTTGAGCTAAGTTATGCAAATGACTGAATGTGGTACTAATGGGAGCGGAGACTGTGATCACATGATTAGCAATACTATGCAACTGTTATAACTGACTACTGATTTGTAGATGTGAAAAGTTGACAAACTTACGCATTGTTCACGCTGTCCAACAGGGTCTTCAGGCAGGCGATGTCATCCCTGATGTCATCATCAATCAGAGCTTTAGAAGACAAAATTTACAAGACGTCACTCAACATTGACATATGATTCTGAAATTCTGATGAAACTGTGCTATTGTGTATATGGGATCTATCAACACAAGCTGATAGCAGTTTGTAACTATTTTACATTTTGGAAATTATGTGTATGAATTCATACAATCACATTCATATAAATTTTTCTACAATCTGTCTGTTCCCCACTAACAGTTAGGTTTAAGGTGAAGCTTCATGCTTATTTTTTTTTCTAAAAATGTTATGTTTTCATACAAATCACATTGTACAAATTCAAGTTTTTTCACAAGATCAAGTTGAATCTGTTCTGTTATGCTTATTTTTTTCTAAAAATCATGCGTTTTCGTTCAAAAAACAAAATGCAAATTAATACAATGTCCTTGTAAAATAGTCATGTGTTCCCATGAGTTTTTAATGACTTTTGTGACCAGTCACATGACTCACCACTGCAGTTCATGCGGCAGATGTTCAGACTCTGGCCGGGTCCGGAACTGCATGCCACACGATCGCTCAGCTGGAAGATTCCATACAGTTTTGTGGGAACACGAGCGGAACGTTCTGAGCTTTCTCTGGAATCCTCCTCTGAACTGTCATCAAAAAAGCTAGGTGGGTTCCTGTCACGTCCCCCACCAGGGGATCTCTTTCCTCTTCCACCGGGATGGCCCTGACTAGGTCTTCCCCCTGGTCTTCCATTGGGTCGTTGTTCTGGTCTGGGAGGGGGTCCTGCTGGAGGTCTGACGTCACCTCGGATGGGGGTGACCAGGTTGGTGTTGAACTTTGACACACGCTCCACAAAGCAGACGACTGAAAGAGAGACAGAAACACCCTTGGCTTACACTTGTACCATTACTAGTATTCAACTGACAGCGTTTACACTTGCAAAACTTACTTTTGGTGATGAGGCCCAAATCTACAATCTCATTTCCAGGCGCATCCACATTTTCAGGCGCATCCACACTTTCAGGTGCATCCACATTTTCAGGCACATCCACACTTTCAGGTGCATCCACATTTTCAGGCACATCCACACTTTCAGGCACATCCACACTTTCAGGTGCATCCACATTTTCAGGCACATCCACACTTTCAGGCACATCCACACTTTCAGGCACATCTACACTTTCAGGTGCATCCACACTTATAGGCACATCCACATTTTCAGGCACATCCACACTTTCTGCCGCATCCACATTTCCAGACCCAGCTCCGGTCACATCTTCAACCCCAGGAGTGTCATTTCCTCCAGGAACATTTCCTCCCTGATTTCCTCCCAGAGCTGCCTTGAGCTTGTCCTTCAGCTCACATTTACTGAGAATCCGTCCCTCAGTCACACTGGACACTAGCAGAACCAGAGCCAACGCCACCAACATCTTCACTGAGAGAACGCTCTTCATCTCTCTCTGCTTGTATATCTGGAGATTAAACACAGAACAATGAATAAATTCAATGAAACAATCATAATCTGCAATAAAACTTAATAAAAAGTCAATTCTCTTCAAACTGCGTGATTAAACAATGAAGGAACCAAACTAATTAGCATCCTTCTGGGTTCAGAAACAATGTGCAAAAATTGTACCCTTAGGTAGTCACTTGGGGCAGTACCCTCAAAGGTACACCTTTGTACCTTCTTTACCCCTAAAAGGAGTAGTACCTTAATAGTACATACGCATTACTACTTTAAGGCATAATATGCACCTTTTAGGGACAGATAAAAAACATGTAGATGCCCCTTAAGGTAGTTTTACTGACAGTGTTCCAAGCCTAAAGTTTGGTTTGTAAAGTCCAAGTAGGGTATTTAAACAATTGTTTTTAATCATTATGCTCTTCAGCAAAGCAACTGGTTGGTCTAGAGGAAACGCTCATGCCACTAAACACTTTGTATTAGATCTTCTACAACCAAATGGCTCATTATTGTTGCATATTTTAACAAACTATGCTGGAGCATTTTTAGCCTAATAGATAAATGAAAGCAATATTTGAGAGTTCAGAAGTGATTTTACCAGAGATGCTATGTCTGTTGTAGATGGAGATCTAGTCTTCACTCTTGCTTCAAGCTGGTGTTTGTTTCCACCGTCTGGTGTGTTCTGAATGGTTGAGCATGGGGTTTTTATACTAAACTATGATGGGATGGCCTCACTGCTTTGAAACTCACTAAACCTTTTGATCAAACACCACATGACTTGGATTTCAAAGACAAATGTCATGTATTGCTTCATAATTTTAAAATCACTTTATTATCTGGCATGTCTGCTGATGTAATTTACACAGGTTCAGGTGGAGGTGAGTCAGGTTTTGCCTCGTCACTTTTTCCTCACACCATTTCAACTTTTAAACTGTGACCATGTAATGTGACCTCAGGTCTCTGTTGTGCTATAGGTTCCTTCAGGCTTTGACACAGTGGCCCTGCATATTAATTAGCAATTTCAATATATTTTTATTTTACTTTTAATTTGAAAAGGTCATAATTGAACTTAAGAACTCAAGAAATCATATTTTATTCAGGTCCAAAGTATCAGAGCTGTTATCATTATATAGATCTCCAGTGTATTATTAATATTTATTATTACTAACCCTAAAACCCTACACTATTTTAGCCCCTCACTCTTAAGCCGGGGACACACTTAATGATTGCTATGGCAATTTATGAATATAATTTGATACTTACAACTGATCATGCCCAAACACGCTGAGTCAGAGCCAGTTGCGTTCAGTCGGTGTTTACAGTCAGCATTTAAAATCATATAGTGTGTTCAGTTCAATCTTAGAATGTTTCAGGTAGTTGTTAAGTGTGTCTCTGGCTTTAGAAAACAATTTCAGTTCTGTTGGGTTCTAAATAGAACCCCAGGATTCTTGACTCAGTAAAAAAAAAAAAAAACTTTATGCCAAAATGGTTATATAAGGAGAAATGTCTTCAATGATTAAATCATACATTCATGATTAACGGGATATTTCTATTTGTTTATAAGCTGTTTAATTAATCAAATTTAATTCTTTAATTCAAATTAAAAATGAATTAAAACAAAGTAAATTTATTACAAATAAATCCATACAATGATCCCATAATGTGAAACCCTAAAAGGTACATGAAATGCTCAACAGAACCACTTCTTTGAACTCATATAGACCTACTTAATTTTAATGGATAAGTAAATTTAGTTTTGGTATGCTGTATAATAATTTAAATTGAAAAAAGAAATTCCCTTACGAAACAAAAATATACGGGAATATGGACCCTTAAAACATCAACATCTAACTTCACTGCATTGGATACAAAATATCAAACTAAGTGTCACAGACACGCCAGGCTCCACAGTCACCCAATCACAGCGCACTCCCTCACTAGAGTACTAATCATCAACACCTGTCACGCATCAGCAATATCATCACAGGCACTACAAAAGACACAGCAGCACACACAGTCACTGTCCGGTCTCCTACCTGTTATGCGTATGCCTACCTACTCCTCAAGGACTCCTCCAACGATTACTTACCTGTCTCCAGCGTTCTCCACGTTTCCTAGTGTTCTCCTCATCTCCTGTGAGTGTCTCTGTGTCTGGTCTGCTCCTCGTCTGTCTGCCATTCACGATGACACGATGATATTTCACGAAAACAAGACAAGTATCAGTTCCACGATCACCCCTGCCACGAATTATACCTGCCTTCACTTACCTGCACTCTGCTTGCCATCTCTAGTTGTTCAATAAACACTACTTGTATTATACCTGTCTCCATCCCCTTAAGTCTCAGCCACTGTTATTTTTAACAGGAGTTCATTATTTTGTGAATGCAAAAAGGTCTTCATATTAGTATATGAACATGTTGCGCAAAGTTTGACAACAGAACATGTTAATTATTGTTTTATATTTTAAGACCAATCTTTATTGAAAATTGTACTTGTTTTGAGTGTGTGTATATATATATATATATATATATATATACACACACATACACATATATATACATACATACATACATATATATATATATATATAATGTATGTATATATATGTATGTGTGTGTGTGTGTGTGTGTGTGTGTGTGTGTTTAATTAGCTTATCCAAGGTCAGTATCACACACACCCTCATTGAACAAATGTACAATCTGGTGTGAGAACACAACAAAGAAAGAACCGTACAGTTGAGGAACATGATCACGAGTTACGACGCAAGTATTAAATATCAGAGAAGACTGGAGCCATCTGACAATAGTCTGAGAAAGATAAACTTGAATTGTTCAGTGTTTCTATAATGAGGGATCAGTTTGCAGTGAGTCAAGAGAGTTCAGAACAGTTTGTACTATTTTTGATGTGAACACAAGACAAATGTCTGCATGGCTCAGACGTTTAGACATCCACACATGACATCAGTCTCTTGCTGCTGTGATTATCTTCTATCAAATAGTTAAATATGATTAAATATTTTACATCCTTTGTCAAATAAGGGTTCAAATGCAGGTGGAGATTATTGCTCACTTGTTAGTCCTCATTTGTTTGATCATCTAATGAATTGCTTTGGGATATTTAAATATTTACATAGTATTTAACCAATGAGATTATGCCATTCTAATGTCATACTTTGAAGTAAATCTAAACAGTATGGATTAGTCACCTTAAAGGGTTAGTTCACCCAAAAATTAAAATAATGTCATTTATTACTCACTCTCGTGTCTTTCTACACCCGTAAGACCTTCGTTCATTTTCGGAACACAAATGAAGATATTTTTTTTAATTAAATCCGATGGCTCAATGAGGCCTGCATAAACAGCAATGACATTTCCTCTCTCAAGATTTTCCTCTCTCCATTAATGTACTAAAAACATATTTAAATCAGTTCATGTGAGTACATTCCCAGCTAACAGAATTTTGTTATAAGAACGTTCTCTAAATATTCAGTGTTGGTTCTGGAAACGTAAAAAACGTCCAGTTTTTTTGGTGTTGTTTTTTAAGGTATAATGTTCCTCAAACGTTCTTTCAACTTAATTTTGATCTAAAATTCAACATTCTAAGAAGCTGATTTGTAACATTCCAAGAACATGAAAATGTTCAGTTTCCTTAATGTTATTAGAATGTTATTTAAAGGTTAGTATAATGTTCCTGAAACATTATTTCAATCATTCAAACACCTGCTGTGAACAAACACTGAAAGAAAGAGAAATAAGAACACAAACTACAACTTTCTTCAGCCACAGCCTTAGATGAACTGAAGATAAAAGACATTAAATCTCTGAACATCTGATTAAACAACTCCACAATCAGCATTACCAGCTTCACTTATTACTAACCAGATTGACTTTATTTCTGTCACACGTCTACAGAAGTTCTTATTGAGAATTAACAGAGGTTTAGATGTTGATGTCTTATTGAAAATGTTTAGTTTAAGGTCATCATCATGGAGATCAGTGTTTGCTTTAGTTGAGCTCTTGTCCCTTGACTTTTGTTGAGTTTCTTCTTTATCAGCAATTGCAGGTGTTTTCAGAAAACTTTTCTGCATTGATGAAGCAGATCAACATTGTCACAAATGTGGCTCCCACGGCCCTTCCTCCGGACCGCCGGAGGGAGCCATCACCGGAATACTGATCAGTTACCATTCGGACTATGTTACCCATAGGCCCTCATTCCTGGGACTGATTGCACACACACCTGCACTGCATCTCACTCACACTATTTAAGACACACACACATCGCGAAGTCTTGATTTGCCTTGGTGATAATTTCTGTTACCGGATTGTTTATTGGATTGTTTATTCTCTGTGACCCTTTGCCGCCTGTCCTGACACCTGCTTGTGACCTGATTCTGTTTGTCTGCCGCCTGCCACGACCATTGCCTGTTTCTGTTTATGCCTCTGCCTTTGCCCTGTCTGCATTGTAAGTCCTTTTAATAAAAGTTGCAAATGGATCCCCATACTGTCGACCCATTACAGAAGACTTCGCCACACAGCGATCCAGCAGCTCTCATGCAGATCTCTTCCGAATTGACTGCCCAGGCCAACCAGCTAGCAGTGCATCAACATCAACTGAACCGCTTGACTTCACTTACCAAAGAGCTGGTGAAAACGCTGCAAGGCCTCCGGTTCAGCCCTGCTGAAGCCGCCACGCCGCTGCTCCCGCCAATCCAGGCTTCGCGGCCTCTCCTGCAGTCAACCCACGCCTAGCACTCCCTGAAAAGTTTGATGGCACTCCCGCCAGATGTAAGGGGTTCCTTCTCCAATGTTCCCTGTTTATCAACCAACAACCGTCTCTGTACCCCACCGAATCCAGCCGAATATCGTTTGTGTGCTCCTTACTCACTGGCATGCCAGGATGAGGAAAGCTCACTCAACGCTTTCATCGAACTAGCCATTCACATTGACAACCTCCTACGATCCCGGCGCCCTGTCTGGCTATCCACCTCAGTAAGTCCCGCTCTCAAACCCATGCAGCTCGGCTATACCCCACTACTTCCCAAGGAGAGAGAGAGAAGACGACAACTACACTTGTGTCTGTACTGCGGACAGGCTGGTCATGTCAAAGGCAACTGCCCTGTACGACCTCAGTCCTCCAATTCCAAAGCGGTGAGTTCACCACATCAGTCTAACTACTTCCCATACAGTCTACAACTTCCCATCCAGATTACAGTTAATGGTCAAAGTATATCCACTCACGCTCTACTGAATTCTGGAGCAGCAGGGAATTTCATGTCAGACACATTCATCAAAGATCATAACATCTCTCTAACAGACTGTAATTCCCTATTGACAGTGGAGGCGCTAGATGGGAAGCCCATCGGAGGAGGCAGAGTGGCACATATCACCGCTGAACTCGCCTTACAAGTAGAACCCTCCACCATGAACAAATCCGCTTTTACTTCATTCACTCACCCAACAACCCTGTGATCCTTGGTCTGCCGTGGCTCAGAACGCATAATCCTCACGTTTCCTGGAAAGATGGCCAGATTGTACAATGGGATGCTAACTGCCATAAGAACTGCCTGAAACAAATCACCCCCCTGCCGGTTTCACTCCACGATACTGACACTGGAGAACTCAACATACCTGGTGAATATGCTGACCTGGCCATAGCATTCAGTAAAAACAAATCCACTGAGCTACCTCCTCATCGTCCCGGTGACTGTGCCATCGACCTGCTGCCTGCCACCACGCCTCCCAAGGGCAGAATCTTTCCCCTGTCACAACCTGAGTCAGCAGCAATGAAAGCCTACATTGAAGAGGAACTAGCTAAAGGATTTATCCGCCCATCCACATCACCAGCAGCATCAGGGTTCTTCTTTGTCAAGAACTAAAGGAGCGTTTCACCACTGCACCCATTCTCCGTCATTCAGACCCAGAACTCCCTTTCATTGTGGAGGTGGATGCCTCCAGCACAGGCATAGGGGCCATCCTTTCCCAGCGCCAAGGTAATCCAGAAAAAATGTTCCCTTGTGCTTTTTACTCGAGAAAACTGTCGGCGGCAGAACGTAATTACAATGTGGGCAATCGGGAGTTGCTGGCAATGAAGGCGGCTCTAGAGGAATGACGTCATTGGTTGGAGGGAGCACAACAGCCATTCACCATTCTCACTGACCACAAGAATTTGGAGTATCTGCGCTCCGCCAAGCGTCTGAATCCACGACAAGCTAGATGGGCCATGTTCTTCACACGTTTCCTGTTCACTGTCACTTATAGACCAGGTTCGAAAAATACCAAGGCTGACGCGCTGTCACAACAGACCGAGGGGGTGGAACGAATGGAAAACGCAGAGAACATAATTCCTGACACTTTACTGCTTGCCCCAGTTCAGTGGGACATCATCACGGAAATTACACACGCAAACGAACAGGCTGCTCCTCCTCCAACATGCCCACCAGAATGCACCTACATCCCAGTACAGCTCCGGGACAAATTACTTCATCACATTCATGACTTCCCAAGCTCAGGTCATCCGGGTGTCACAGCCACTCTCCACCTGTTACAAAACCAGTTCTGGTGGGACTCCATGCTAACAGACACCACCCGCTTCATCACCAATTGTTCAGTTTGTCAAACAGCCAAAACATCACACCAAGCTCCAGCCGGATTGTTACAACCGCTACCCATTCCACAGCGCCCCTGGTCTCATATAGCCATCGACTTCGTTACCGATCTCCCAGAGTCCCAAGGCCACACCACCATCCTTACAGTCATCGACCGCTTCTCAAAAGCTTGCACACTCATACCACTGGCCAAACTACCCACAGCATTCGAGACAGCCAAGCTGCTCTGCAATTATGTGTTCCGCTTCTGCGGATTACCCATTGTGTCGGACAGGAGCCCCCAGTTCACATCTCGAGTATGGACAGCTTTCTTCAAAAACCTCAATGTCAACGTCAGCCTCACTTCAGGGTACCATCCGAAGTCTAACGGGCAAACAGAGCGCATGAATCAAGAACTAACCAGATTCTTACGCACCTACTGCCAACGCAACCACAAAGACTGGAGTTGTTATCTACTATGGGCGGAGTATGCCCAAAACTCACTACAAAAGCCTGCCACTGGTGTCACGCCCTTTCGGTGTGTCCTGGGCTTTCAACCTCTACTATTTCCATGGTTGGGGGAACCATCCAATTTACCGTCTGTAATTGAGTGGATGCAAAGAAGCGAGGAGACCTGGAATCAAGCTCACCAACACTTACAGTGTGCCGTGAGAAGGCAGGAGATGCAGGCCAACCGACACCGACGTCCCAATCCCCAGTACGCCGTGGGACAATGGGTCGCATATCAAACCGCCAAACTGCTGAAATCATGTGACTTTGGCGCTCCGATCCACTGATTTGATTCGTAAAGCTCCAAGCTTCATGAAGTTATTTTGTTTTTTTGGCACACAGAAAAATATTATCATCGCTTTATAATATTAAGGTAGAACCACTGAACTCACATGAACTGATTTAAATATGTTTTTAGTTCCTTTATGGATCTTGAGAGAGGAAGTACCATTGCTGTCTATGCAGGCCTCATTGAGCCATCGGATTTCATCAAAAATATCTTAATTTGTGTTCTGAAGATGAACGAAGGTCTTAACCCGTAGAACGACATGAGGGTGAGTAATTAATGACATTATTTTAATTTTTGGGTGAACTAACCCTTTAACGTAGTCACCCAAATCTTCACAAAGCAAAATTCTTCTGATTCACATTTTATTCTATGATTCTGTGTACTACTTTCACTGTTTTAACTCTCTGGAGTCCGTAAACGCGCCGGCGCGTTTTGCAGGATTTTTTTCACATTGCAGCAAAACAGACTTAAAATAGAGACACAAGTAATATATCAATTGAAACTATAGAATATCTTCTTTTATTTGTGTACACTCAGAGTAAAAACACAATGTTGTGCTTTTTGTAAAATAAAGAAAACTAACATGATGCGTGATCTCTCGTCTCCCTCTGAACGAAGTCCAATGTGATAGTTCTCAGAAAATGAACTGTAACTTATGAATACTAATGACAAAAAAATGACACTTATGTCTAAAGAAACATTGAAATGTCAGGTTTTAAATCGTGCAAGTCAAATCGAAAACAAACATTCTGTGTTTATGTAATCTGTATGAAAAGAGAGCCATGTCAGAAGTCTGTGATTCAGCTCATTATCCGCTAATGCGGCCACGCCCACGGAGCCAGCGCTATTCAGAGGCAAATTCAGAGGCAATACTTGTATGCATTGTCTCAATCGTGTATTTATTGTCCTGAAAAGTGTTTATCTGGATGTTAAAGCCATGGTTAGCTATCTCTAGAAGACATGCCGTTAGTTCCTGGTTCCTTTTCTTCTTTATACGAATTTGTGGCCTGAAGGTGTACATAGCGCCCTCCGGCTGCAAGTATGAATTGAAAACACAGTATCCAGCACTCATAGTGATGACTATAAATATTGAATAAATATTACTCCTCTGTATAGAAAATTGACATAAACATATAAGAATCCATCAATATTTCTCTAAATGTGCATGCTTTTAAGCTAAAAGCCTATATGAAATGCCATAGAGGTAACACAATTGTTCAGACACTTTGCATCACAGAAATACATTATATTTTAAAGAATATAATAGAATACCATTATTTTAAATTGAGCTGAGACATGATTACAGAGGGTTTTTTCACAGCCTACCTGACTGAAAGGCCTCATTAATATGCAAGTCATTTCAGGTCATTATTATGCTATTCTTTTGTCTTCTCAGGTGTAAATGACCCATTATTCATGATGATTCACGCATACTGTGTTTCTTGACAAAAAGTGTCTTAAAAAACTAAATCAATATATTGTTTTATATGAAGGAGTAGGCAGCATAATTTTTACATAATTCTGAAGCAAAAACTCTAGTCTACAACCTCCAATACCCAGAAGTCTTGTCAATACAGATTTAATATACTTTTTTTGGCCTTATTTCAGTGACTTAAATTTTTTGTTTTTTCAATAACCACGCATAAACATTATTCCTTCAAAAACAAAAACATGTAAATACATGTTCCTCACATATTATGGTAGCCTAG
The DNA here is from genome assembly GCA_036281575.1 of Ancherythroculter nigrocauda. NCBI lineage: Eukaryota > Metazoa > Chordata > Actinopteri > Cypriniformes > Xenocyprididae > Ancherythroculter > Ancherythroculter nigrocauda. Next base: position 201,218 of record VTFQ01000460.1, on the reverse strand, counting down.
TTTGTGCTGAATACAGTGTAATGACACTTGTGTCATTAATATGTTTATGAACAACTGAAAAAAGCACAAATGTCAGGGCATGTCAAAACTTCTCCAGGCCCCAAATCAGCCTCAGACTCCAGAGGGTTAAGGCTGATCTTAAGCCTGAAATATTTTTTCTGAAATATCTTTGTGGCTTTCAGGTTCTGGTTGTGTGCCAGTGGAAAATTACTTCAGCGTATGATTTGCATGACGGATCTGACTGATCTGCTGTGTCATTGTGTGATCACATTCCACCAGGGAGATTTTTTTTTCCTCAGTCGGAAGGTTTTGATCATGACTTTGATAGGAGCTTCATGTGTTTTGGATGTAGTGGATGTGGTGGATCAGGTAGAGGTGCTGATCATCTCTTTATGTCCCACTGCTCCTCCAGCGGGGCTGGATGTGAACTCAACGTGAACTTTTGGACATCAGAACCTGTGGAAAAACAGCACAAAATATCACCATAAAGTTCACAGACTGCACTTTAGAATGGCATGTTTTTGTCAAGAGTCGTTTTGTCATTTCATCAGCTAAAATCCTCATGTTTCATAGTGTTTCATGCGTTATGTGTGCAATGTTGGCTTGTCATGTTGATGGAGATCAACACTTGCAGGTACAGTGATTTTGTGGCATGTGTTTCATATAAGCACAAAAGCACAACCACAGTAGCTTTTCATCCCCACCAGACTTTAAACAATTTGTTGAAAAAAGAATTCACCTCAAAATAAAATATAACTATTTATGCCATCATGTTTCACACTCTAAAAAATGCTGGGTTGTTTAAATTAAAATTTTAGTCAAATATGGACAAACCCAGCCGTTAAAAAATTTAACCCAAAATGTATGGGTTTGTCCATTTTTGACTTAAATTTCGGTTGAAACAACCCAGCATTTTTTTAGAGTGTATATACATATACTGTAAAAAAAAAAAAAAAAAATTATTTTGTCAAATCAACTTAGATAATTAATGTGGTTCAGATAACATAATAATTTGCATTTCCGTTGATTAAACCAATTGCCTTCATTGTATTAACTCATTTTTTTTTTTATTTCAATGAACTCAAAATTTTAAGGCAACAAGGTAACTTACTTTTTTAAGTTAAAACAATTCTTTTTTTTTTTTTTTTTTTTTTACAGTGTATGCTGCCATTTTATTATTTGGGGAGTTTTCCATAAAGCTTAAATATGTGTGTGTGGTTAAAGATAAGATTTTTGTATGTTTTTTGTATTAGTTTTAGTTTTTTGTAAATATGTCTATGTTTGAGTTATTTTTTTACATCAGGTTAAACCTAAAGATGAAAATGAGAAATGTTGCATTAGCTGAACTCAAATAAGTTTTTAATAATATATTTTATTTCAATTAGCATTTATTTCCCCCTCAAGTAAAGTCAATTGTTTGTTGTGTAGTTTGCTGTGGTTAGTTTTAGTTAACGTTTACTAGAATAAATGTTTAAATTTTTTGACATTTTTCAAAATTCTTCCTTCATGTTCTACAGCTTTCGAATGTGGAACGACATACAGGCTTAAATACCACTCACATTTTCTTATGAAACATTTAATAGAGATGACTAAAGGTAAATATGTGAAATAACTAGCCTTATAAACATATGCCTAAACACCTCTTAGAATGTCCACACTAGGGCTGCACGATTAATCGCATGCTATTCTCACGCGCATTTCGTCAGTAAAGCCGGTTCCCTGATTACCGCTAAATCGCCATCACCTGTTTTTAAACGGAGCGCCTTTTAATAGACGGAGCCGTAGTTCACGGACAAGCCACGCAATATCGCGTTCATTATCGCAGGCGATTCATCTGCGATATGAACGCGATATTGCGTGGCTTTTCAGTGATCTACGGCTCTGTCTATTAAATGCCGCTTCATTTGAAAGCAGGTGATGGCGATTTAGCGGTAATCAGGGAACCGGCTTTACTGACTAAATGCTCGTGAGAATAGCATGCGATTAATCGTGCAGCCCTAGTCCACACTCTAAAAAATAAAACATTGGTTCAACAAAAAAAATATGTTAACGTTTTCCACTAGAATTTTTAACTTAAGCCAATTGGAGAATTACATTAATTCAAAGCAATATTTTTAGTTGATCCAACATAATGTTTTAAGTAAGGTGAAGACGTTTTTTTGCCATAATAAAAACACATTTCTAAGTAACATGAACTTAATAATTGTCAACATGAATGCAACTATTTAAGTTGATCCAACATAATGTTTTAAGTAAGGTGAAGACGCTTTTTGGACTCAATAAAACTGCATTTCTAAGTAACATGATCTTACCAAGCACCGCTTGTCACCATGATGGTAACTCTCCAAAAACCCACATTAACACATGAACTCTTCTAAATTAGCATAACAAAACCCTAATTACTGCTAAATCTCCCTTACCATTAATCTTTTGCAAAAAACATTATATAACACTTAATTTTAGCATTTACTCTCCCTTTCAAGTGCCATGGGCAAAGCATGATGGGAAATATAAATCCCAGCCCAGTTAAAAGTGTTCATACAACTCAAAACAATGAAACACATTTACACGTCATCAGAATGTATTTTACATTAACAGAACTTAAAATTAAATACATTTTTGATTAACTGAAAATGTTAAACTATGACGAGTCATGATAGTATATTGAATCAATAGGCATAATTTGTGTGTCATCCAAGCTCAATAAAATAACAATTACAAGTAAAAAGTCTAACAGCATTTCAGAACTTGATTTTTTATTTCACAACAATATATATATTTAAGTAATGACTAAAGGTCCCCTGAATTAGTTTTTAGAGTGCACAACACAGCTATAACGACAAGACACAGAGGAACAATTTAGCGCTTTTTCCAGCTGAAACACTATCAGCCAATCAGAATCCAGTAAATCCGCGCACTGCAGAACTTAACCAAATCGCATGATTTGATTCAGCAGAACATTATCGTCTGTTTGTGTGGATGCGAATAGGCCTAGTTATCGCTCTTTGTGCAAAAAAATTAATAATCTTTGCATCTACCATTACTGATACAAATCATCCGTACATATGAAACCAGTAATGCTTGTTCGTGCTACGACTGCTTGTTTTGATGTAGTGATGAAGTCATTATACTTCATGCAGTCATGCAGGCTTCTTTTCACATTAGTGGTACAATGGTAGTCCATTAGTATTGCGTGCGATATACAAGCTGACATGTTTGTTTTTGTGAATTGTGAGGACATTCCATAGGCGTAATGGTTTTTATTCTGTACAAACTGTATTTTCTATCACCCTTCACTAAACCTACCCATCACAGGAAACTCACAAAAACGCATTCTGTATGATTTAGAAGCCTTTTGAAAAGTGGGGACATGGGGTAATGTCCTCATAAGTCAGCTCTTCTTGTAATACCTATGTCATACCCATGTCATTGTACAAATTTGTGTCCTGATATGTCACAAAAATGCGCGCACACACACACACACACACACACAGACCCTGTTTCTCCACTTACAGGTCAAGAACATCCCATGTGTGAAGGACATCTAGTCTATAGTTACATCTACACGTAACCTTTATATTAGCAAAACATCATTTTGTAAGGCATCAGAAAAAAAATGAATGAAAAAATAAGCCTTCCAACAACACTCCTGATTATCCAGGGTGGGAGACCAAGTTTAAGAGCTTAGGATACAGAATCTTTTGTAAGACTAAAAGGTGAGACATTGCTAAATATCAAGAAAGGGGATTTAATCATAATCTTCTATTTATGACTCTGAAGAAAAGACTTGTGAGTATTTGCTTCATTCCTCTACAGAGGTTTACATGTGAGTGAAGACAGCAGGTGAAAAAGAGGTATCAGGTGAATCTTCTCTAACACAGACCTATAGACAGCTGAGAGGGTGTGTGTTGTCCGCCGTGACCGGACAGAAGTGAGGCCTGCAGGCTGAGCAGCTTGAAGTTTCTTCTCTGATAATGCTGCTCTACACTAGATTCATTATGAAGCAGGTCTGGAGTCTTTGGTGTCGATCTGAGGAAGAGAAATCTGAAATCTGTGCAGCCTAGTGGTTAAAAATCTGGGCTACATTTTACTATCACCTATTGCCCTAGTACTACAAGTACTATATGTCATTCAGCTAAGTTACATAAATTAGTATGCATCGAAAGATATGAGCAACATTACAGACATGCCTGAAATATCTTTCAGGTTCTGGTTGTGTGCCAGTGGAAAATTACTTCCTTGCATGTTTTGCATGACGGATCTAACAGATCTGCCGTGTCATTGTGTGATCACATTCCACCATTTTTTTCCTCAATCGGAAGGTTTTGATCATGACTTTGATAGGAGCTTCATGTGTTTTGGATGTGGTGGATCAGGTAGAGGTGCTGATCATCTCTTTATGTCCCACTGCTCCTCCAGCGGGGCTGGATGTGAACTCAGCGTGAACTTCTGGACATCAGAACCTGTGTAAAAACAGCACAAAATATCACCATAAAGTTCACAGACTGCCCTTTATAATGGCGTGTTTTGGTCAAGAGACGTTTTGTCATTTCATCAGCTAAAGTCCTCATGTTTCATAGTGTTTCATGCGTTATGTGTGCACTGCTGACTTGTCACATATAATGAATATTGATGTATAATGTATATTGACATGTATAAGCCTGAGCGGCTGAGTTTTGTTGCAATTTTGTAATAGCCAAATCTCAGTCAAGAAACCAAAGAGAAAAGAGAAAGAGACCTCTTTGTGATATTCATTTGAAATGGTTTTCAAACAAAAAATTCAAGTCTGATGATTCAGCAATGTTCAAGTGTTCGCTGTGAAACACTATTGCAATTGCTCAAATGCCAATTGTTTTAAAGACATAAAAGGGTCAAGAGCCCAACTAAAATAAATCCTGACCACCATGATGGTAGCATAATTATTTGACCAATAAAACACCAACATCTAAACCGCAGATAATTCTCAATAAGAACTTCTTTAGACATGTGACAGAAATAAAGTCAATCTGGTTAGTAATAGGTGAATCGGATCTATTAATCAGAGCTTGAGAGATTTAATGTATTTTATCTTCAGTTGATTTCATCAAAGGCTGTGGCTGAAGTCAGCTGTAGTTCTTGTGTTTCTCTTTTCTTCAGTGATTCTGCTTGTTAACAGCAGGTGTTCATCATTAATGTTCAATAATCAGTTAATTAATTGCTTAATTATCCCATTAACTTTAACTCTGCTTTAGTGTTATTTTAACACTATTTAGAGAAGGACCAAATTTACTCTGAGCAGAGTTGATTTAACTCTGGGGATTTTACTGTGCAGAGACCGACCAGAGGTGTGTGCATGCAAAAGATCCTCTATATATGAGGGTGCTTGACCATGCAAGGCCCTGTAAGTAATAACTAAAATTTTTAAATGCATTCTAAAATTAATAGGCAGCCAATGAAGAGCTTTAAGCACAGGAGTAATATGTGACCTCCTGCTGGACCTAGTCAGAAGCCTGACAGCTGCATTCTGTACAATTTGTAATCGATTCATAGAAGATTTGTTCAAACACGTGTACAAAGCATTACAGTAGTCAAATCGTGAAGAAATAAAAGCATGAACAAGCATCTCCATTTCTTTTTTCGAAACCAAAGATCTAATCTTAGCAATGTTCCTGAGATGGAAAAAAAAGGATTTAATACAATGGACAGGGTTTGTCCATATTTGACTCAAATTTTGGTTGAAACAACCCAGCATTTTTTAAAATGCATATACATACTGTAAAAAAATGTTTTTCTTTTGTCAAATCAACTCAGATAATTAACGTGGTTCAGATAACATAATAATTTGCATTTCCGTTGATTAAACCAATCGCCTTCATTTTATTAACTCAAATTTTTAATTTCAATGAACTCAAAATTTTAAGGCAACAAGGTAACTTACTTTTTTAAGTTAAAACAACAATTATTTTTTTTACAGTGTATGCTGCCATTTTATTATTTGGAGAGTTTTCCATAAAGCTCAAATATGTGTGTGTGGTTAAAGATAAGATTTATGATTTTGTCATTTGTATTAGTTTTAGTTTTTTGTAAATATGTCTATGTTTGGGTTATTTTATTACATCAGGTTAAACCTAAATGATAAAAATGAGAAATGTTGCATTAGCTGAAATAAAATAAGTTTTTAATAATGTATTTTATTTCAGTTATAGCATTTATTTTCCCCTCAAGTAAAGTCAATTGTTTGTTGTGTAGTTTTCTGTGGTTAGTTTTAGTTAACTAGAATAAATGTTTAAATTTTGACATTTTTCAAAATTCTTCTTTCGTGTTCTACAGATTTGAATTTGGAACGACATAAAGGCTTAAATACCATTCACATTTCCTTATGAAACATTTAATAGAGATGACTAAAGGTAAAGGAATATGTGACGATAACTAGCCTTATAAACATATGCCTAAACACCTCTAACTCTAAGAGTGTCCACAACACAGCTAATGACAAGACACAGAGGAATGATTTAGCGCTTTTTCCAGCAGATGAATGATAAGAAACACTATCAGCCAATCAGAATCCACCAAACTTTAAAGCGCGCGCTGCAGAACTTAACCAAATCGCATCATTCGATTCAGCAGAACATTATCGTCTGTTTGTGTGGACGCGAATAGGCCTCGTTATCGCTCTTTGTGCAAACGGGCCTTTGTAACACAATTACTAATTTTTGAATCTACCATTACTGATACAAATCATCTGTACATATGAAACCGGTAATGCTTGTTCGCACTACGACTGATTGTTTTGATGTAGTGATGAAGTCATTATACTTCATGCAGTCATGCAGGCTTCTTTTCACATTAGTACAGTGGTAGTCCATTAGTATTGCGTGAGACATACATGCTAGTGACAGTAGGTTTATGTATTCAGAATGTTCATTGCTGTTTTTAATCTAATGTAAATCAATATTCCAGTTTCATTTGATTTTTACACAGATTAATGCATGTGGAACCACATTTAGGTTCAAAACATTCACACACACATACACGTTTCTCCACTTACAGGTCAAGAACATCCCGATGTGTGAAGGACAACTAGTCTACAGTTGCTCAGGTTGTGTCTACATCTACATGTAACCTTTATATTTTAACCTTTATATGATTTTGTAAGGTAGCAGAGAAAAAAACAATCAAAAAGTAAGCCTTCCAACAACTGATTATCCAGGGCGGGAGACCAAGTTTAAGAGCTTAGGATACAGAATCTTTTGTAAGACTAAAAGGTGAGACATATCAAGAAAGGGGATTTAATCATAATCTTCTATTTATGACTCTGAAGAAAAGACTTGTTGGTATTTGTTAATTCCTCTGCAGAGGTTTACATGTGAGTGAAGACAGCAGGTGAAACAGAGGTATCAGGTGAATCTTCTCTAACACAGACCTATAGACAGCTGAGAGGGTGTGTGTTGTCCGCTGTGACCGGACAGAAGTGAGGCCTGCAGGCTGAGCAGCTCGAAGTTTCTTCTCTGATAATGCTGCTCTACGCTAGATTCATTATGAAGCAGGTCTGGAGTCTTCAGTGTCGATCTGAGGAAGAGAAATCAGAAATCTGTTGAGGTTGGTGCAGCCTAGTGCACAGTTAAAAATCTGGACAACATTTTTACTATCACCTATTGCATTAGTAGTATAATGTCATTCAGCCATAAGTTACATAAATTAGTATGCACTGAATGTTAATACTTATGCAATAGAGCGCTGCAGTGATGATGTATTTTTGTAGGCCAACCCAGAAGTTTGCATCACCCTGGTTCCCTCAACTAAATCCCAACAGGAGTTTTCGATTGGCTTTTGAATAATTACAGAAAATAAGCTCTTTGACCAACTAAAGTTTATGTTTCTTACACATTTTGTTCATCATGATAATATTCACAACTTTTACGAATTTTAAAGCCTAAATACAATCGCAAGAAGTAAAAAGCTAAACGTAGGCTAAATGAACGACACCACAGTCTCATGATTTCAACGTCACCATCGTTAAGTTTCCGACAACTTTTGCAGTCTTTATTTATGTACGGAGCCCCGCACATAACATGCAAGGAAAAAAATTAATTTGTGCGCACGATTTAGCCTACTATTTTTTTCCTGCATGTCATGTCCAGGGCTCCGTATTTATGAACATTTTCTCTGAAAGTTCGACCTATGATAGTTTGCAAGAGTGTGATTGTAAACACAACGAAGCTGTGAAAGCGGATTAGTGAGTTGATGAGTTTACATGTTCGACTAATGACGTTTAATGTTCCCGACAACCTCTGTAGTCCCATTTAGCCACTTTTTAGCAACCGCCTTCAAGTAAAAGCTTTAATGAAATCACATTAAAGTATTGCTGATGTGTTTTATTTCATAGTGATAATATATTGGGCTTGTTTCAACCACAGACTTTATTTCAGGCATCTAACCAAAAAACATTTTAAAAAACCAACTGAAGACTTCAGATGCAAAAGCCTCTAAGAGCCATCTGAAATTGTTTTCTAAAATGAGCATTTTTATCAAGCTTGTATGTTTAAGGTCAGTAATTTCACTTTAATGGCAATTAATAAGCGTTTTCATTGCCATTAGAGTGAAAGTGTTAAAATGTTCATTTCCAGGTTTTGACCTAAAAAAACAGCAAACCGGTTTAGGCTGGATTGAACTGTTGTTTTATTTTTCAACAGGATAACATTGAAATAAAATATTGATGATGAACACTGTTATGATGAACACTGTGAATATATCAACACGTTTTCTCAGCAAGTTTGAGAAAATGGAAATTTTAATGTACTAAAATATTAAAGAATACAAAGTGAATTTCTCTTTGTGATTATGTAAATGTGTCTTTGTGTCTCTCTCACACCTGTGCAGATGTGAACTGACGGTATGAACTCTCGCGATCTGACCGGGATACAGTCCCAGAACATCTCGGCCCTGACGACGAGCGCTGGAGAAACAAAGCAATAAACTGGCCAAATTTAGTCATTAACATTTTTAAATTACTTAAACTGAAAGCAATATTACAGCATGTTAAATTTACAAGTGTAAATGTCAGGCATAATTTATTACCCAATCAACATCCATCACTGAAACTAAATGCTTTTATTTAGAGTTATTAAGAGTCAAAGACTTTTAAATATCATTTATACTTACACATGTGTTGGTTGATGTTTGGTGTCCTGACTCTCCTTAAATTCATGTAACCTCAGAGCAACTCCTGACCCAGCCATACTGCACAATAACAATCAAAAAAAAAAAAAAAAAAAAAAAAATCTTACATGCTCATTAATAACAAACATACATAAATATAATGGAGCCTATATAGGGAACACAATGGCTTGCAATTTAAACCATAAGACAAAGCCTAAGCTGGTTTGTTAGTCTCCCAACCTGATTCAGAAAGGTTTTGGCAGGGATACCAATTAGACCAGCAAACTGGTTTAGGCTGGATTGAACTGTTGTTTAATTTTTCAACAGGATAACATTAAAATAAAATGTTGATGATGAACACTGTTATGCAGCTCCAAAAATAGAATTATAAATGGATCTTCACTTCACTCTTATATTCATTCTGTGATTCTTGTCATTCAGTTTGTGCTGCGGCTCCTTGTGTCTTCTTGTTTTTGTAGAGTGAGTCACTGCTGAGAGTCTTGTTTACAGGTCACAACCAAATCACACATTCAAATGAGAAATCTTCTTCTGAAAACAAAACGAAACATGTTTTGAAAGACAAACGCAGGTCGCCTTACCTGCTTGTTTTCAGTCAGCGTGTAAATTCATTCACACTTTGCATGGCTGAAGTCAGCGTCCTCATAAGAGTAATGGACAGCAGCGCTTCTGTTACCTGAGAGCACAGAAATCTGACACAGGCCAGAGCACAGGGACACTGATATCCATTCTAGACAGATCACAGTGGTCAGGATCTGTTGTGTTCATGTCGAAATTCTCCATTGGGCTGAAATTCACTCTAATCTAGAAGCTCTTGGTCTGTAATCTTACAAGCTGTCTCTGCTCTGGAAGAAAACAAATGCAGCTTCTAAGAGCAAACCGATTAAGAGTTATGGAGTTTTATAGAATTAGACATTGCAAAAGAATACTACACTCTAAAAAATGCTGGGTTAAAAACAACCCAAGCTATTTTGGCCTCATTTTAAGAGAGCAATATAGTAATTTTTAAACAATAGTTAAATAAAACTACCCAGCAGGGTTAAAACAAGCCAGCCGCTGGGTTAAAACAACCTAATCGTTGGGTTAAAACAAGCCAACCGCTAGGTTAAAACAAGCCAACCGCTGGGTTAAAACAAGTCAATCGCTGGGTTAAAACAAGCCAACCGCTGGGTTAAAACAAGTCAATCGCTGGGTTAAAACAAGCCAACCGCTGGGTTAAAACAAGCCAACCGCTGGGTTAAAACAAGCCAACCGCTAGGCTAAAACAAGCCAATCGCTGGGTTAAAACAAGCCAACCGCTGGGTTAAAACAAGCCAACCGCTGGGTTAAAACAAGCCAACCGCTGGGTTAAAACAAGCCAATCGCTGGGTTAAAACAAGCTAATCGCTGGGTTAAAACAACCCAACCTCTGGGTTAAAACAAGCCAACCGCTGGGTTAAAACAAGCCAACCGCTGGGTTAAAACAAGCCAATCGCTGGGTTAAAACAAGCTAATCGCTGGGTTAAAACAACCCAACCTCTGGGTTAAAACAAGCCAGTCGCTGGGTTAAAACAAGCCAGTCGCTGGGTTAAAACAAGCCAACCGCTGGGTTAAAACAAGCCAACCTCTGGGTTAAAACAAGTTAATCGCTGGGTTAAAACAACCCAACCTCTGGGTTAAAACAAGCCAACCGCTGGTTTAAAACAACCTAATCGCTGGGTTAAAACAACCCAACCTCTGGGTTAAAACAAGCCAACCGCTGGGTTAAAACAAGCCAATCGCTGGGTTAAAACAAGCCAGTCGCTGGGTTAAAACAAGCCAGTCGCTGGGTTAAAACAAGCCAACCGCTCGGTTAAAACAAGCCAACCTCTGGGTTAAAACAAGCCAATCGCTGGGTTAAAACAAGCCAGTCGCTGGGTTAAAACAAGCCAGTCGCTGGGTTAAAACAAGCCAACCGCTGGGTTAAAACAAGCCAATTGCTAGGTTAAACAAGCCAACCGCTGGGTTAAAACAAGCCAGTCGCTGGGTTAAAACAACCTAATCGCTGGGTTAAAACAACCCAACCTCTGGGTTGAAACAAGCCAATCGCTGGGTTAAAACAAGCCAGTCGCTGGGTTAAAACAACCTAATCGCTGGGTTAAAACAACCCAACCTCTGGGTTGAAACAAGCCAATCGCTGGGTTAAAACAACCCAACCTCTGGGTTGAAACAAGCCAACCGCTGGGTTAAAACAAGCCAATCGCTGGGTTAAAACAACCCAACCTCTGGGTTGAAACAAGCCAATCGCTGGGTTAAAACAACCCAACCTCTGGGTTGAAACAAGCCAACCGCTGGGTTAAAACAAGCCAATCGCTGGGTTAAAACAAGCCAATCGCTGGGTTAAAACAAGCCAACCGCTGGGTTAAAACAAGCCAACCGCTGGGTTAAAACAAGCCAATCGCTGGGTTAAAACAAGCCAATCGCTGGGTTAAAACAAGCCAACCGCTGGGTTAAAACAAGCCAACCGCTGGGTTAAAACAAGCCAATGGCTAGGTTAAAACAAGCCAACCGCTGGGTTAAAACAAGCCAGTCGCTGGGTTAAAACAAGCCAGTCACTGGGTTAAAACAACCTAATCGATGGGTTAAAACAACCCAACCTCTGGGTTGAAACAAGCCAATCGCTCGGTTAAAACAAGCCAATCGCTGGGTTAAAACAAGCCAATCGCTGGGTTAAAACAAGCCAATCGCTGGGTTAAAACAACCTAACCGCTGGGTTAAAACAAGCCAGTCGCTGGTTTAAAACAACCTAATCGCTGGGTTAAAACAACCTAATCGCTGGGTTAAAACAACCCAACCTCTGGGTTGAAACAAGCCAATCGCTGGGTTAAAACAAGCCAACCTCTGGGTTGAAACAACCTAATCGCTGGGTTAAAACAACCTAATCGCTGGGTTAAAACAACCCAACCTCTGGGTTGAAACAAGCCAATCGCTGGGTTAAAACAAGCCAGTCGCTGGGTTAAAACAACCTAATCGCTGGGTTAAAACAACCCAACCTCTGGGTTGAAACAAGCCAATCGCTGGGTTAAAACAAGCCAACCGCTGGGTTAAAACAAGCCAGTCGCTGGGTTAAAACAACCTAATCGCTGGGTTAAAACAACCCAACCTCTGGGTTGAAACAAGCCAATCGCTGGGTTAAAACAAGCCAGTCGCTGGGTTAAAACAACCTAATCGCTGGGTTAAAACAACCCAACCTCTGGGTTGAAACAAGTCAATCGCTGGGTTAAAACAAGCCAATCGCTGGGTTAAAACAAGCCAATCGCTGGGTTAAAACAAGCCAATCGCTGGGTTAAAACAACCTAATCGCTGGGTTAAAACAACCCAACCTCTGGGTTGAAACAAGCCAATCGCTGGGTTAAAACAAGCCAGTCGCTGGGTTAAAACAACCTAATCGCTGGGTTAAAACAACCCAACCTCTGGGTTGAAACAAGTCAATCGCTGGGTTAAAACAAGCCAACCGCTGGGTTAAAACAAGCCAATCGCTGGGTTAAAACAAGCCAGTCGCTGGTTTAAAACAACCTAACCGCTGGGTTAAAACAAGCCAGTCGCTGGGTTAAAACAAGCCAACCGCTGGGTTAAAACAAGCCAACCGCTGGGTTAAAACAAGCCAATCGCTGGGTTAAAACAAGCCAACCGCTGGGTTAAAACAAGCCAATTGCTAGGTTAAAACAAGCCAACCGCTGGGTTAAAACAAGCCAATCGCTGGGTTAAAACAAGCCAGTCGCTGGGTTAAAACAACCTAATCACTGGGTTAAAACAACCCAACCTCTGGGTTGAAACAAGTCAATCGCTGGGTTAAAACAAGCCAATCGCTGGGTTAAAACAAGCCAATCGCTGGGTTAAAACAACCCAACCGCTGGGTTAAAACAAGCCAGTCGCTGGTTTAAAACAACCTAACCGCTGGGTTAAAACAAGCCAGTCGCTGGTTTAAAACAACCTAACCGCTGGGTTAAAACAAGCCAATCGCTGGGTTAAAACAAGCCAACCGCTGGGTTAAAACAAGCCAATTGCTAGGTTAAAACAAGCCAACCGCTGGGTTAAAACAAGCCAATCGCTGGGTTAAAACAAGCCAGTTGCTGGGTTAAAACAACCTAATCACTGGGTTAAAACAACCCAACCTCTGGGTTAAAACAACCCAACCGCTGGGTTAAAACAAGCCAATCGCTGGGTTAAAACAAGCCAACCGCTGGGTTAAAACAAGCCAATCGCTAGGTTAAAACAAGCCAATCGCTGGGTTAAAACAAGCCAATCGCTGGGTTAAAACAAGCCAGTCGCTGGGTTAAAACAACCCATTTGCTGTGTTAAAACAATCCAACCGCTGGGTTAAAACAACCCATTTGTTGGGTTAAAACAAGCCAACCGCTGGGTTATCCATATTTAACTTGGGTTATTTTTAACCCAGCATTTTTTAATGAATAATAATATGTTTGCATGTACTTTTATAATTTATAGTGCTATTACTAGTACCTGGAAATAAAACGAAATGTGTTCATTTTTCAGTAACCTCAGAGACTATACCAACATATCTTAAAATCCTTTCATTGTAACATAACTCATACATCCATGATTGTGAATAAACTCTGGAGTCACGATATGAATTTCAGTACCTCTTCAGTATCTTGACCTTGATAGGTCCTTTTTCAAGACCCTTTTCTCTCTTTTTTTTTTTTTTCTTGGTGTACTAAATGTGATAATTAACTAAACATTAATGCATAGTATGAATTGTGCCTTTTCATGACCACACTTTTGTTTATATTTCTCAAAATGATTTTTTATAATAGGCTAATTAAAATATTTTAATAATTGAATAATAATTTATATTTTATTTATTTATTTATTTAAAAAATATATATTCTATTAAAAATAGTTTATTCAGTTTATTTGTATGTTAAATGTAAGCTTCTAAACTATTAATAATAAAAAATAATCATAATTTAGATAGATTTTAATAATTGAATATCATTTAAATGTATTTTTTAAATTTGTAAACATGTAAACTATTATTTATTAAATAAATACTTACATACATAAAGTGGAGTTTCTGTTTTGGACAGTTTCTGTATAATCTGTCATTATGGAGCTTCAGTTTTATGTGTTGAACACTAGAGGGAGACATCCTGCAACTTTATATGTGAAGTCTTCATAAACTATTCACTACACGTGTAGTTCTAAGCAAAAGATGTATGAATAGTTTATGGAAATTAATCCCCAAGTTTGTGACTTTAATCGATTATTAGTAGTTATTCAAAGAGTAGTTTTAGTCTTAGTAATATTATAATTATTCGTCTATGTGCTTTGTTTTCTCTGTATGCATGTATGCATTCATTAAATAAGACAAAGGGCTCCAAATCTTCAGCTTGTCCCGGGATAGAGGCGGGGAAACTCACTGTAGCTGGAGCATTTATTATTGTCTTCATCATATGAGGCATAATAAGTGAGTTCTGGTGCTATATGAGGTCTCTTTTCGATTGGTGGGACAGGGAGGTACATAAAGCATTTATCATTCATATGTAGCGAGACCAACAAAAGCCTGGCGAGCGACAAAGCCAGGAAGAGCAGGAGGAGGACGGGGGGAGCGTCCGGTGAAAACGGGTCCCGGTGTGACGTCGAGAGGTTTCCTCCTCCGTCCCACTGGCAGCGACTGAATGGCTGGTGCTGGAGACGAAAAAATACGAATCCTACTATTGCGAAGGTTCAGCTCATTAATAATAAGCTCAGGCTGACGTTGCTTTCCAACCTTCCAATGGGAAAGGGTTCGGTTATGAATATTAATTAGCTCCGACAGCCATTTGGTAATATTTCAATAGCGAAATCCTCGGGTTTTTAAATATTAATAAGCCTTACAGTTCTGAAGCTTGTTTTCCTATGATATATTTCAATGGTCATTGGGTAGACGAAGAAAAATCATTCAATACAATAATTTTTATATACAATATATACAATAATTAATATTTTAAGCGTCATAAAACCAAAATGTTCTGGCTACAAACCTTCTTTCTTTTTCTTGTGTATCATATGTATCATGTATAAATATTTATTGACAATAAATAGGCTACAATATTGGCAGATAAGTTACTTTTTTACGACACCTTTTCTATTTCTACATTTCTTTATTGTATTGTTTTCACAATAATACTTAATAAAATGTCGAACAGTTCTCTTATTGTTTATGTTAATATGCATGCAATTTTAATAATAGCTAAACATGCATGTATTTTGGATACTATTCAGCTCTCGCCCAAGTTATTTAGTATTCTTCCAATGCGTAAAAAGCTTATAATCTGAATATTTAAGAGTTCTTACTGACGTTGCCTGTTATAACCATCCAATGGCGACGCTTATCTCATGAAAATTAAGAAGCAGGCCTTCGCCGTAGTAGGATTCGGGCAAATTCGAGTGCTGGAGACGGGGTGCGCCGTCACCGCGCTTTCTGCATCGGGTTACGCCATTCATCCAGGGTCATTCGGTTCACCGGTGTAACGAAGATGATGGCCACTTCACAGGCGCGCGTGCCTCCGTTTTCCTCATGACCGACCAGCGGCGGCAGCATCATCTGCGTGCGGGTTTGGGTTTGTCTCACACCGGGCTGGCGTGGAACCGATCCCACCGTCTGGCGGAGCGTCTGCCAGGTATTGCGTGGTTCGTGTTGTTTATCTTTCCTCCATCACCGAGCAGCATCACGGACAAGGCCGAGCATCCGCGCTGGAGCATCACTGGCCGCCGGGCGGGGATGCTCCTCGGCCTTACCCGTGATGCTGTTGGACACACGAA
This sequence comes from Ancherythroculter nigrocauda, assembly GCA_036281575.1. Classification (NCBI taxonomy): domain Eukaryota; kingdom Metazoa; phylum Chordata; class Actinopteri; order Cypriniformes; family Xenocyprididae; genus Ancherythroculter; species Ancherythroculter nigrocauda. The sequence continues at coordinate 185,276 of VTFQ01000460.1, read as the reverse complement.
GAGCTTATTTATCTATCGCCAACTATTTGAATATAAATAGCTCTGATATTTAATCACAATCACATTGAAATAGCATCCTGCGCGTTATTATTGATGCGCGTCCACCATTTTACGCATTTCGGCCAAATAGAAAACAAGAGCGCGCACATTTCACATCCTTCAGCCTAAATGCATGTGTGTTTGTATTGTTATCACACAGCAGTGTTTTTGCACAGACACTCGTATATGTTCATAGGCACGTTTGTTCATGTTCATGGCGAGCTGTCAGTCTGCTGTATTTATTATCATGGCGATGGATTATATAACAGCAGCTCAATATGACACAAAAGCCGATGCTTCATTGTGTTTATTGTGATTTGTCATGTTAATTGCTGTCACATCCGTGTGTGTGTGTGTGATGCCCAACCGTGTCCGCCATTGTTTTTGTTGACATTGGTTTGGGTGGCTTCTGTTGTTTAGACATCTCATTTATCTTAACAACATGAATTATGCATTCATTTTATTTGAATACAAGTCATAAAAATTAGCCTCTTCTATGAAGAATATGTTTTCATTTTAGATTTTAAAGTCGTTTGATGTTAATTTTTTTGTGGGACTTGAAATCAAAGAGGTTTTTGTGGTGAAACTGGAAAAAAGCGTTAGAAAAATAATGTATTGTAATATTTTATTATAATTTATGGGTTTTTTATTTTTTAAGATAACAAAATTTGTGTGGTGTAATCAATGTGCAGGGAGCCATTTTGTTGTCATGTGACAATAAAAACATAAAACAGAGGGCCGCTTTAGACCTTCGTGACTGTGATATCACATTTGACCTTTTTTTGCAATGGTACGGTTATAAAAACAATATAAAAATGTCTTGATATTTTGAATATTAAATTATTCATGGTTTTAAAGAATATTCACTACCTTGAAAATGTATTACTTCTTTTAAAAAATAATAATCAAGCAGTATAGCCTTAAAATATTTTGGGTGATCAAAACCTCAGAGAACATCAAAACCTTTATAGAAGGATAATCAAAATAAACTGTTTCTGAAAATGTCATGCATCACATCCGAACACCATGCATTTAGTTTCACGTGTGAATGATTCTTTTCTTGGCATCCTGAATGCATGTGTAATGTTACTGGGGCAGGTGTCACATGTGTGATGATTATACATATTCATGATGGTACAGTGTGATTTCATGGTATTGTTCATTTAATAAAGGGGAGTTATTGTGGATTATGGAAAGTGCATGAGTTTACAGCAGCAACTAGATGCAGAGATGTTTATATATAAAAAGAGTGTGAGGTGCCTGTGTTCCCAGATGCTCCAGATTTACTTTGCTATAGACTAGCTGAAGTGTAGATGAGAACAAACAGAAGCGTGAGACATTGTAAGGATTGTTTCTAGTGTTCTGAGATTCTGAGGTTGATTCCAAGGTCCATATGTCGATTATAAGGCTGATTCTGAGATTTTGAGTGTTCTATGTTTGATTCTAAAATGATGCTAAGAAAAGTTCTAAGATTTTAAGTTTGATTTTAGGGGCGATTATATGACAATGTTTTCAACTAAAAACAGAAAACTTTTGATGTGTTTTGGCCGTTCATTTACATGACAACTGCATACAGATGCGTATTATGTATTCAGTCTATAGGCACGTAGTGTTTCTTTACAAACATCGCACATCGCTAACTACTGGCCTGGCATGAGTAATACAGCAGTTTTAGTCGTTTTCTTGGATCTGTGTGAACGGATCGGGGATCGTTCTGACAACGTTGTCATCTGTACATGTAAAACGCAAAGGAAAAACTTCAGTTTTTAGTACATTGTTGACGTGCAAACGTATCCTAAGTTGCAAGGCTGATTGTGAAGTGAAGAGAAATGGCTGATTCTGAGACTGATTCATAGTTTAGTTTGATTCTAAGATGATTTTACTCTTGATTCTTTACTGAAAGTGAGTTCTGTTTATTGTAAAATCAAGAAGTCTAGTCCGATTCTATGGTTTCTATTTGAAATAGTGTTCTAATATTTTATCATTCTGAGATTCAACAGCTGATTCTGATGATTCATTATGAGGTTTAGATGTTGATTAAATTGTTAATTATGTTTTTTTTTTTCTAATTCTAATTTTGATTTGCAGGTTCTTGGGTTGATTCTATGACAGATTCTGAGGTTATCATGTTGATTTTAAGGTTCTAAGATTGATTGTAGAAATCCAAGGTTGGTTCTAAGGTTGATTCTGAGGTTGTAATGATGATTCTGAGATTTTAAGGTTGATTTTAATGGTTTTATGTCCAATTCCAAGATCATGCTAAACAAAATGAAAGTTTTAAGATTAAAGTGATAGTTCACCCAAAAATGAAAATTCTCTCATCATTTACTCACCCTCAAGTATTTCCAAACCTGTATTAATTTCTTTGTTCTGCTAAACACAAAAGAAGATATTTGGAAGAATGTTTGTAACCAAGCAGATCTCGCCCCCCATTGACTACCATAGTGTATTTTTCCTACTATGGTAGTTTATACAGGTTTGGAACAACTTGAGGGGAAGTAAATGATGACATAATTTCCATTTTTGGGTGAACTATCACTTTAAGTTCCAAGTTTAATTTTAAAACAATTGTCAGGTTTATTGATTGGTTGAATTTTGATTATAAAATTTATTCTAATGATGTAAGATTCTGTGATTGATTCATAGTTTTTAGGTGGAATCTCAGATGACTTTAACGTTGATTCTATTTGAATTTGAAATTGTAGTTATATGGTTTCTATTTCTAACAGGGTTCTAATATTTATTTTATCCTTCGATAAGATTCATCAGTTGATTCTGAGATGATTTGAGGTTGTGATATTGATTTATTATGGGGTTCTACTGTATAAAATTCTAAATTACATTCTGAAGTTCTTATGTTGATTAAGTTCTAAGACTGATTCCGAGGTTCCAGTGTTGGTTCTAATGTCATTGGGTTCATTGTAGAGTTATTTGATTGGTTGTAACATTTAAAGGTGCTGGTTCTAAGATTCTGCATTTGGAGTTTTAAGATTAATTCAAAGGTTCTAAAGCGTCTCAGTTCAGAGGAGAGGCACACATCGCATCAGCATCCAGTGTGAGAGAGGAAGAGAAGGCCACGGGAAGGGGCGGGAAATGTTTCCCTGCTCCTAACAATGACTTTATTTCACATGGAAGTGTGTGTGTGGGAGAGGGGGAGAAGCGGAAGAGAATGACCCGTGTGTGTGTGTTTTCTCTGTTTTGTTGTTTCCTTCCAGGCTGAGTCACCGTTGGAGTGTCTGAAGGGTCGCGAGAGAGAGAGTGAAAGTGAAGGAGGAGGCTGAGACGTTACATCATAACGTGGCAGAGAAAGTGAGAGGAAGAGTGTGAGAGAACAGGAGAGCAGAGCGAGACGGGCGTAAGGGTGAGCGAGGGAACAGGACACAACCACCAGCAGGAAGTCGAGCACTTGACTGACCCTTGAACTCTGACCTCGGAGCCAACATGAACGACCAGAACGTAGTGAAAGAAGGATGGGTGCAGAAGAGAGGTGAGAAATAACCGGTGCATTGAAGTCTTGATGGGAGTTGACATATATATATATCCTTCATTATTGTTGTTATACTGCCGTGTCTGTGAATATCGCATGTTTTCTCATACGTGTTTGTTGTTTTTCTGTGTGCTTGATCATTTTTATTGGTTCTTCAGGTGAATACATCAAGAACTGGAGGCCGCGGTACTTCCTGTTAAAGACGGATGGGTCGTTTATTGGATATAAAGAGAAGCCGCAAGATGCAGATTTAGCGTATCCGCTCAACAACTTCTCTGTCGCCAGTGAGTTTCTCTCATTATCAAACTTAATTAAATGAAATCAAAAGGTTTTATGGCTTTTAGACCATTCATATGCTAGTGCAGGTGATTTCAATGTTTAGGTGACCTCCAAACATGAGGATCCACTTGCGAGGGACAAAATATGAAATATATGCACTTTATAATAACCCATTTATACTGTGAAAAATAAAAAATATTATAAAGATGTATAAATATTATCTGGAAAATATTTACTTTAGTTTTCATTGTATGTATTCTCTCAGAATAAAATAAATTAAATAATGTATGATTAATCTCATGATTTCCAACCAGAAATTATTTATTTATTTTTAGATTAATTTTAATTTTTTATTAATTAATTAATGAATTAACCTTAGCTGGCTAGTTAGTTTTTTTTGTTGGTTTTTTTTACGTTTATTTTCTCTTAATATTTTTAATTTGTGATATCAGTGTGTCATGTTTTTGGCAAACCCTTCAGAACAATTTACTGTTCTCCAGATCCATGACTCAGATCATTCAAAACAAACTGATTCGATTAGAGCGTCACGTGCTGATGTCATCAACATGAGCTGATGACATCGTTATTCCATGTAAACATCTTTCCTCCTCTCACTCGTCAGAGTGTCAGCTGATGAAGACGGAGAGACCGAAGCCCAACACCTTCATCATCAGGTGTCTGCAGTGGACCACTGTGATCGAGCGCACCTTCCATGTGGACTCGCCCGACGAGAGGTACGACACGTCCTGAACGGTCACATTTAACACATAACAGTTCACAAGTTTAGGGGTTGGCAATACTTTTTTTCTTTTTTAAAGAATTGAATACTTTTATTCAGCAAGGATGCATTAAATTGATCAAAAGTGACAGTAAAGACATTTATAACATTTATAACAAAAGATTACAAGCTAATTAGCTATGTTTGCATCAAGATATGTTTATGCGCATTTTGGGATATCGAGGAAAAAAAAAAGCTGGATGGAAACGCCAAGATGCTCATACGTTTTAAAAATTTGCATAAAAAAACTTGTGTGCTCAAGTTTTTATCCAATAAGACGTGCATAAACTACAAAGGAAACACATTTACTGAATAAATCCCTCAATGTGCAACAAAAAACTGGCGTGACTTTGCTTCAACAGGGGATTTGATTGGATAACTAGACTAACTAGTAGACCAATCACATCACAGCATCACAAATGTTTGTTTGGTCATTCTGTAATGCCTGAGCCAAAGTCTGTCATCAGAATGATTTGGTTTAAATCTCTCCCAGAAGCGTCTCGCACGATTGTGTTCTCAAACACCAGCATCTGAATGCAAGAGAACCTGACAGTGTTTATTGCATTTCGTCTGTGCACTCTGAGACACAACTAATTTATAATGGAGGATAAAAGAGCCTGATTGCATTACAAAATCCATTTTTATTACAGATATTTTGCGCCAATTTGCCAGGAAGTGACAATTTTGTTCTCTTGAACACATGGAATGAAAACGCTGCTTTATTTGCAAATGTTTTATGCAACATTCCGATTTTGTGCACAAGTTAAATTAAATAATTAGAAAACATAGGTATTGATAATAATCAGAAATGTTTCTTGAACATCAAATCATCATATTAGAATGATTTCTGAAGGATCATGTGGCACTGAAGACTGAAGTAATGATGCTGAAAATTCAGCTTTTTCTAAATTACAAAAACAAAAAAAATTCAAAAACAATAAAAAAAATCCTAACAACCCCAAACTCAACAATAGTGTATGAAGACTTGGGTGCAGTTCACCCAAAAATAAAAAGGATGCTAAAATAAGAAAAGAACTATTTTCCAATAAAATTGCATATAAAAAGTAAAATTAATTTAAGATGATTCTCTGAAAACAAGGCTTATTATCTTGGTTCTCAAGGAAATTGATCTTGTTTTAAGGATTTTCAGATAGTGGTAAAAAAAAATATTTGCAATGTAGGAAACCAACACTTTTCACAGTTCATCTCAGTTTGGTCAGATATCAGCTGATTAATCGGCCTGGCCGAAATATCGCTTTAACACAACTGATTGCTCATTTGTTTCCTTGGTAACAAGGGACGAGTGGGTCGAGGCTATTCAGATGGTGGCGGACAAGCTGGCCAAACAGGAAGAGGAAGGAATCCTGTGTAGCCCCATCTCTCAGATCGAAAACGTCAATGAGGAGGAGATGGACACGTCAACCAGTCATCACAAACGAAAGGTTAGAGAGATGGTGGTGGGCTGCTGGACCAACCTGGTTTAACGTGCATGTGGTCATTCTAACCGGCTCTCTCCTCTCGGACAGACAATGAATGACTTTGACTATCTGAAGCTGCTGGGGAAAGGCACGTTTGGGAAGGTGATTCTAGTGCGAGAGAAAGCCAGCGGCACATATTATGCAATGAAGATCCTGAAAAAGGAGGTTATTATTGCCAAGGTACGAGACCTGCTGCTCTGAGAACAGACCGAGCTGAGAAACGATGGGAAAATCAACATCTCTCTCTCTTTCTCTTTCAGGATGAAGTGGCTCACACGCTCACGGAGAGCAGAGTCCTGAAGAACACAAGGCATCCGTTTCTAACTGTGAGTGATGCCGTAACGAGATATATAATCACACTCTCCTCAGACATTTAAATAAACAGTCCTTGTTTAAAAGACATTTAAAATAAACAATCCTAATTATTCATTGTTTTGTCTTACCTGCAGTCGCTGAAGTACTCATTTCAGACGAAGGATCGTTTATGTTTTGTTATGGAGTATGTGAATGGAGGAGAGGTAAATGTTTTCATTTATTTTAAACTTTCTTTTACATTTTTAGAACTTCAAAAGTTCAAAAGTTACATTTCTTTGAACATTCACTCTAGCCTTTGAACTTTTTTAAACATTTCAAAGCCTACAAAATTTCTTTCCGGCTTTCAGACTTTCTTTAAAATTTTCTTACAAACTTTTAGACTTTCTTTTGAACTTTTCTTTCCATACATCAAACTTCTTTCTGAAACTTACAAACCTTTTGTTTTTTCAAATTTTGGATTTTCTTTTTATCTTTCTCCAAATTTCAAAATTACAAACTGTTGTTCTTTGTCAAACATCTGTCCTTCTAACCTTCTAATCTTTGAACTTCTGAATCATTCTTTTAAGCCTTTTTTTGAACATTCTCTCTAGCCTTTGAACTTTATTTCAAACATTTTAAAGATTGCAGAATTTCTTTCCAGCTTTTAAACTTTTCAACAATTATATAAATCATTTTTCAACTTTTTTCGAAATTTTTATAATAACTTTTCGACTTTCTTTTGAACTTAGCTTTCCAAATATCAAACTAATTTCCAAACCTTTTCTTTTCAAATTTTGGATTTTCTTTTTATCTTTCTCTCTAAATTTCAAACTTCCTTTGGAACATTTTCAAATTTACAAACGTTTGTTCTTCTGACCTTCTTTTGAACTTTTTCTCTAATCTTTGAACTTTTTCAAACATTTTTCAAACATTCAAACAATTTACAAAAATTTCTTCCAGCTTTCAAATTTCTTTAAAATAATTTCAACTTTTTCATTATTATTTTTCTTAATTGTCTTTCAAAATTGTAGTGTTTCTTTCTACATTTCAAATTTCCTTTAAAACATTTTCAAACTTTTATCTTTCCAACTTTTGATGGGTTTTTTTCAAACATTTCCTTCCAACCTTCTTAACCATTTTTTGAACTTTCTCTGCAACTTCTGAAGTTTCTTTTGAAGATATTCAAATGGAAATTCCTTCTTCAACATTCAGCCTTTTTTCTTTTGAATTGTCATCTTTCTTGCTTTATTTCAAATGTTCATTCTCTATGTATGTTGGTGTGATGCACATTTAGATTTGTGAATTCTTTTTCTTAATTGTTGTTGCAGTTGTTTTTTCATTTGTCGAGAGAACGTGTGTTTTCGGAGGATAGAACCCGTTTCTACGGCGCTGAGATCGTTTCTGCGTTGGATTACTTGCACTCTGCGAAGATTGTTTACCGTGACCTGAAGGTGAGCAGAACACAGACTAGTTTTCATCCTGTAAACCTTACCATTACTAGCTGAACGTAAGATAACAAAACCATTTGTGTGTTTTTCTAGTTGGAAAACTTGATGTTGGATAAGGACGGTCACATAAAGATCACTGATTTCGGCCTGTGTAAGGAGGGCATCACAGACGCCGCTACCATGAAAACATTCTGCGGGACTCCGGAGTATCTGGCCCCTGAGGTACGGGACACAAACGTGTCAGGGATGTGTTTTATCTCTTTAAACTCAGCACAGGAAGCCCTCTGTACCGTGGTAAATTTAATATAGATGACTGTTTAATCTCCGTCTGTCACAGCCGGAACAGGTTAGCAGGAACAGGGTCACACATTAGCTGTGCTTTTTAACGTCCGTACAGAAATAGACAAACAGCAGGCTGTAGACAAGACTGAGCAGCTCATGGGTAAAAATAGAGTGATCAGACAGGAAACGTAACAGTGACCTGCTGGCCGTTTTCATTGCTGTTTAAGCTCCACTTTAATAATGAAATAAGAGTACAGCATTTATCATAAACAATGCTGTTGCATATGGATGCTGTAACACTTGTGACTCATGCTAATGCTGATGTCATGATGTAATGCGATCATATGTCAGGCTGTTTTTCCATCATTTGAGTCATTTATCTGGGTTGGTGACCTCAGAAATTGACAAACACTGATGCCGCAGTAATGATTGACTATTGATATTAGTATGGGGGGGGGGGGGGGGGGTTTCAAATGACTGCTAAAAGTAATTAATCAAGTTCTTTAAGGTAATTTGACATTATTGATTGGGTTTTGAAAGACAATATAATTGTTTCTGAGTCAGTCCTCAGAGAGTAATATAACTTGATTATTGATCAGATATCAGAGGATAATATGACTGGTCATGGATCAAATATTAAGATAATGTCCATAATTGATTTTTGATCAGTTATTGGAGGATAATGTGATTATTGATGAAGAATTGGAAGATATTAATGCATTTCTCATCGGTTATTGGAGGCTAATATAAGTATTAATGAAGAATTGGAAGATATTGTGTTTTTGATCAGTTATTGAGGCTAATATAATTATTAATAAGGAATTGGAAGATATTAATGTGTTTTTGATTGGTTATTGGAGGATTATATAATTATTAATGAAGAATTGGAAGATAATAATGTGTTTTTGATCAGTTATTGAGGCTAATATAATTACTAATTAAGATATGAATGTGTTTTTGATCAGTTATTGAGGCTAATATAATTATTAAAGAAGATTTGGAAGATGTTAATGTGTTTTTGATTGGTTATTGAGGCTAATATAATTGATAATGAAGAATTGGAAGATAATAATGTGTTTTTGATCAGTTATTGAGGCTAATATAATTATTAATTAAGATATGAATGTGTTTTTGATCAGTTATTGAGGCTAATATAATTATTAATTAAGATATGAATGTGTTTTTGATTGGTTATTGAGGCTAATATAATTGATAATGAAGAATTGGAAGATAATAATGTGTTTTTGATCAGTTATTGAGGCTAATATAATTATTAATTAAGATATTAATGTGTTTTTGATCAGTTATTGAGGCTAATATAATTATTAAAGAAGATTTGGAAGATATTAATGTGTTTTTGATCAGTTATTGAGGCTAATATAATTAATAATGAAGATATTAATGTGTTTTTGATCAGTTATTGAGGCTAATATAATTATTAATGAAGAATTGGAAGATATTAATGTGTTTTTGATCGGTTATTGAGGCTAATATTATTAATTAAGACATGAATGAGTTTTTGATCTGTTATTGAGGCTAATATAATTATTAAAGATTTGGCAGATATTAATGTGATTATTGATCAGTTATTGATGCTAATATAATTATTTATGAAGATCTGAAAGACATTAACATGTTTTTGATCATTATTGGAGGCTAATATAATAATTATTAATGAAAATATTAATGTGATAATTTATTAGTTATTGGTGGCTAAAACAAATAATGAAGAACTGGAAGATATGAATGTGAATATTGGTCAGTTATTGATGCTAATATAATCAGTTATGAAGATCTGAAAGATATTAACATGTTTTCGATCAGTTATTGAAGCTAATTTAATTAATGAAGAATTGGAAGATATTAATGTGATTTATTGCTGAGGTAATCAATGTGATTGTTAATCAGGTATGTTATTGTCTGGATCATATGTGGGAGGATAAATTATAATGATTGGTTATCAGATCACTTTTATTGATAACACAAGTGTGCAGGGGAGGGATAATCTGAAGATATGAAAGTATCTGGTAATATTAAAGTGTTTTTTTTATTATTATTGATCAGGCATTTGAACATAATGAGACTGTTTCAGAATGTTCGAGCATAATGTGTTGTTTTGTACGATTGATCAGGTGTCTGAGCGTAATGTGATTGTATTGAACAGGTATTGGAGGACAATGATTACGGGAGAGCCGTGGACTGGTGGGGTCTGGGAGTCGTTATGTATGAGATGATGTGTGGACGCCTTCCCTTTTATAATCAGGTACAGTATGACTCACTGTAACCGTAACAACACAACACATGATTTCTCTTGTATAAGCTGACATGCATCTCTCTTCAGGACCATGAGAAGCTGTTTGAACTAATTCTGATGGAGGAGATAAAGTTTCCCAGAACCCTCTCTGCAGACGCCAAGTCTTTACTGTCTGGATTACTCATCAAAGACCCCAATAAGAGGTCAGTGTGTGAGTGTGGGATCTAAAGCCTTTGTTTGTAATGTTTCTACTAACAATTATTGGCATTAAGGAGTGAAATCATCATCATTAATCATCACTTAATCTGTTTGTGTATCATGTGAGACCTGAATGAATATTAATGTGCCGTTTATTCTCTGAAGGCTCGGAGGAGGTCCGGATGATGCTAAGGAAATCATGAGACACAGTTTCTTCACAGCGCTGGACTGGCAGGACGTCTATGACAAAAAGGTACAAGTGCACTTGCAATGGAAATCTGTAAGTTGAGACATATTAGAGGGTTTAAAAGCAGAAACGTGACTTGTTCACTACCATTTAAAAGTTTTTTGTTTTATTGAAAGAAATTAATACTTTTATTAATCAAGGATGCATTAAATTGATCAAAAGTGACAGCAAAAGACGTTTATAATGTTACAAATGATTTCTATTTCAAAAAATGCTGTTCTTTTGAACTTTCTGTTCATTAACTCCTTAAACCCGAAGTGTATCGCCGGCAGTACACCACCCCCAAACCCCAAAACATCATACAGTTCAGAAAGTCATGTGTCATATGTCATTTGAAAGGTCTCACGGAGTAGTATACAACAAGTATAATTGTTTTGGGCTTTGACTAAACTTGAGCGAGTTTTTATACATGAAGCTCCACAAGACCCATATGTAAATAATATACTGATGCTGCGTTTATATCACGATTTCGCTTGTAACTTCATGAAACATGCTCCGATTGTGGAAAATGGACATTGTTATTTACAGCAGATTCTCACGATTAAAATCAACATAATCCAACGTGTCAATCACAAGATATTCCTCACAGAGTTACGACACATTTAACCCCACAGGCACACATTGCTAAGCAAATGTAGCTTTAACGTGGCATTTTTGATTATAAATTCATGAAACATGCATAGATTGTAGAAAATGCTCCCGATTGAAATGAGTCCAAAATCAACATAATCCATTGCATCGATCACGAGATATTCCTCATGGAGGAACGATTTTTAAAATGCCCATTAGGGGGCGACAAGGGCTAAACAAAAGGCTACCTTGGATCCAAATTCTGCAACTTTTGATTTCTTAACGCTACCACCACAAAATTTGATCCAGATGCAGCTCACATGTAGGAGAGCTTCACCAAAATAGAATTGTCCTCCTACCTTATTTCCTTCCTGAGTTATTGCATGTCAAATAATAAAGAAATGTAAAATTATAATAATAATAATATATATATATATATATATACACCGCGTTCCAAATTATTATGCACGTGACATATCAGTAAGATTTCAGTAGAATAAACATTCAGATTTCAGTTTTTCTAAGAAAATGTTTGTTTGTTTATTTATCCATGTCTTTTTAGATAACTGGTATCAATCTCAGACAAAACAATTTGCCAGGTCTATGGAAACCCTACTTCCACATTATTAATCAAGCACAGTTCTCATGCAATATGAGGATGAAGAAAGATCTTTCTGAAGATGAAAAGCATGAAATGTTGCAATGTTGTGCAAAAGGCATGAAAACAACTAATATTGTGTGAAAACTGAATGGAGATTATCAAATTATCATAAGATTTGTGAGTGATTTAGAGCACAGCACAACTCAGTCAGATAAAGGCTTATTAATGAAAGTTCCTGTCAAAAAAATTAATTGTATTAAAAGGGCAGCTATAAAAAGCCAGTGTTGAGCAGCAAACAGGTATCCGTAACGATGCATTATAGCCACTCCAAACCAAAACTGTATTTAAACAAACTCGTATTTGTTTATTCATTCATACATAATTATGTATAATAAGCTGCTTTCTCTCTCTCCGTCACGTCTCTTGTCCAGCTGGTACCACCGTTCATGCCCCAGGTATCCTCTGAAACCGACACCAGGTATTTCGACGAGGAGTTCACAGCGCAGACCATCACCATCACCCCTCCAGAGAAGTGTGAGTGCACCGTTTTCCCTCCCTCCCTCCCTCTCTCTCTCTCTTTTCCTGTAGACCGGCTCCTCGTGGCACAGGAAGAGGAAGCTACACGCACACAATGAAAGAGCCATGCTTTTCCATCAAGCGTATCACTGTGAAAATCTGCATAGCGCTTATCGCTTTCATTCGGCCGTCAATGTGTAATGTTTCTCTCTTCCTCTTCTGCAGATGACGAGGACGGGATGGACTCGGCCGATAGCGAACGGAGACCACATTTCCCACAATTCTCATATTCAGCCAGCGGGCGGGAGTGATGTCATCTAATGCCAACATTTAAGGAGCCCTGCGTAGCCATGCTAGAAAGAGCCCCCCTCTCTCTCCCCCTCCGTTTAATTACCGATAGTCATAGCGAGTTGTTTTTGTTGCTTTCTGTTCATTTTTTTTTATTTTATGTGGGACTTTAAAGGGGTTTTGCACAGTTGGGTGAGACTTGAGCTAGTCGACCCACATTTAAAAAGTCTTGTACACTTTCAGCTTGTTGTTTACAGATCATGGACGGTGTTTTTTGGGAAATATGATCAGTATTGTTGAAGACCTGGAGCATTTTTTTTTTTTTTTGCACTTGTTTGAAAGAGCCGTTGTGGGGAACAAACCAAAAATGTTGCCTTATGTGTGTGGATCTCATCAGACAGACAGACAGACATGTAGTTGGGGTTATTAGACGCAGCAGTAGATCTGTTCCTGTGAGGCTCACAAATTTAATTTTGTTCCTGATTTTTAACACACACACACACACACATCCTCTGTCTGAGGTGTTGAAGAGTTTTGTTTCTCACTTTTGGTAAAAATGAATTCTAAGAAAGTGGGGAAAAGTGTGTCAGAGGACACTAGTGTTAATATTTGCATATTTTCTTTATAGTTTTTATCCACACGCTCTGATATGAAGGTTTGAGTTCAAACACTACCATACAACAAACTGCCGTTACTGTAAAGGTCTCTCAGGCAATTCAGAGCACAAGTGTGAATCTCACGAAACCGTCAAGAACATGTCTGTCATATTTCACTTCAAAATCATGAAGAGAAAAAATGATATTTTGCATGAAGACAAATATTTTAAGCATCGCTAGCATGTTTTTGCATCGCAAAGTTATTTTCATGACAATTTCCTCCCATGTTCTCATTACCGTAATGCAAAGAAAATCTCATTCTCATTACCGTAATACAGTAAAATTATAGTATAATATTATTATTTTAATGTAATAATAAAATGCATTATATTAAAGATTATTTAAATAGAATTTAAAAAAAGTATTTTGGTAACACTTTACAGTACGGTTTCATTTGTTAGCATAGTTATCATGAAATAACAACTAACAATAAAACTACAGCATTTATTAGTCTTAATGTTAATTTCACCATTTACTAATACATTTTTAAAATTTAAAGTTGTATTTGTTAACATTAATGCACTGTGAACTAACATGAACAAACAATTGCATTTTTATTAACTAACATTGACAAAGATTATTAAATGTTGTAAAAATAAATTTCTCACTGTTAGTTCGTTAACTAATCTTAACAAATGAACCTTATTGTAAAGTGTTACCTGTATTTTTTTGTTTTTGTTAATTATTGTACTGACTTTGCTGATTCAAATAAAAATAAGAAAATATTTTTATAGTAAAGCAGTAAAAAGTTCAATAATTACCCTAATAAAAATCAACAAAGTAGTGGAAATTAGAAACGACTGCAAAATAAATAAAACATTTGGATGCGTTACGGTAATGATGTTTTTTTGCATTATGGTAATGAGAATTTGCGGGTGCATAATTGTCATAAAAATAACGTCACAGTGCAAAAAATCATAATGGTCCGAAAAAATAGACTTCATCTCTTTGTAAAACCTGACACATAATTTCTTATTTTCTTTTGATTTTCGAGCTGAAATATGACCTGCACATGTTTTTCGTGAGATTCACCTATAAATCTACCCACCGACGGGGTGAAATCTGCCCAGATGTGATTTTTATGACTTTGTCCTTCTCTGCTCAACTCTGAAATGGACAGTTTTAAACGTTCTACGCTCTCCAGACCCGAGAAGCGTCAAGGACAAACGTGTAAAGACTCATTTTGGGTGGTGTTTCACCACTACTGTACAGAGCAACAGGTGTGTCTCTCTCACCAGCACAGAGAGAGACCAATCAACCACTGACCCTCACTTCTCACCACACAGAGAGAAAACCTAATGTTGGACTATTCCAGAAGATGTAAATACAAACCTCTTGCTCTCTTTTTACCGTTATTGTTACATTATGATTATTTTTTTTGCATCGAGAACTGTCTCCATAGCTGTGGAAATCTTATGGACGTGTGATGTCTGCGTTTGGAATCAATACCAAGTCAGAACACAGACTCATTATATGTGCAACTGAGCCATGCAATACCGGTGTGAATGACCCTTGACCCTGGAGCCGCCCCTCCTCTGTGTGATGTACATATGCAATGCCTTCTGTTTGTGACGACAGGCGCGTGACGGTTATTGTGTGTGGCAATATATGAATTGAAAAATATTTCCTGAAATGACACAAAATCATTGGAGGAACGACGAGTTGCTTTGGTTTCAATCCCATCCTGTTTGTACCCAATCCAGTGAACGTTTTGGAAACTGCCGTTGTTCATTGCGGTTCTTCATAGCGAATGATATGAGTGTGTGTGATTGTTCGTTCAAGTTTCAGTTGTTATTTTCACGCTGTGACGCATTCGGTCAAGCTAACGGGAAATCCTTGTTGGGTTTTCTAATGTTGTTCCGATGACTGAGTTTGTTTTTGTTTTCTTGTTTTGTTTTGTTTTGTTTTTTTCAGCGTATTTTTGTACTATAGATGTAA
Organism: Ancherythroculter nigrocauda; assembly: GCA_036281575.1. Classification (NCBI taxonomy): domain Eukaryota; kingdom Metazoa; phylum Chordata; class Actinopteri; order Cypriniformes; family Xenocyprididae; genus Ancherythroculter; species Ancherythroculter nigrocauda. The sequence continues at coordinate 169,923 of VTFQ01000460.1, read as the reverse complement.
TTTAGTTGTATTTATTTTCGTATGTTGGGATGAAGGACGCTGTCAGCCGCGTTTATTAAGTGCTCTCTCTCCCTCATTATTTTTTATACCTTTCCTTTAGTCGTTTGCCTGTTTTGTTTCATACCAAAACTCTAGGGCAAGTGCCATGTAGAGGACTTGCATTGCCATTTGGTAGTATTTATTTTAAGTTATATTAAAATGTTCAAATTTCCCAGTTGGTCCATGTGGTATTATTTTTCTAGATTTAAGTTACATGATGTTTTAATGCTGCATCTCTATACTTGTGTGTACCTACATAAAATTAGGCCTAATATATTTTTTAAAGGAGTGGTTGAAAATGGTATGTAATCTTAATGCTTGAGCATAAACAACATCTGCAAAGTTACGACGCTCAAAGTTCAGTGCAAATGGAAATATTTTCTTTTAAAGAAATCACATTTTAAGGACTACAAAAAGCTTCTTCCCAGGTTAGTGACATCACAAACCCTAAAATGTACATAAACCCCGCCCCTGAGAACACACCTCAAAGGGGGTGAGGCCGTGTTGGGCTGCTTTAGAGAAGAGGAAGAGTTGTTGTAGTAAAGTGGTGTTGTCGTCATTTTACACCAGACTGCTTCACAAACGAGGGTCAATTCAACGCTGGATATGCACAAAAAATGAACATGACGACACATACTAGTCAATGAGTTGAATCAACTCCACAGCAACTACATAAATTTATCCACTAACCATTCAGAAACATCCAGTTTCATTCTAAAAGTTGTAACTTCTTCCTGAGTCTCTCCATCAGTGTCTGACTCCGGTTTGAACAATGTAAGGCTGAACACCGTTACTGACAATCCTCATTTTGGCTGCGTGAGATTCTCCAGCTTTGTTGTTGTTGAGCAACCGAAGTATGAGCTGTTAAAGCTCCGCCCTCTTCTTGAGCAGCAGCTCATTTGCATTTAAAGGGAAACACACAAACGGTGTGTCTTTTCTCGTACCCAAATAGGGGCAAATTTGACAAGCTATAATAAATTATCTGTGGGGTATTTTGAGCTGAAACTTCACAGACACATTCTGGGGACACCAGAGACTTATATTACATCTTATAAAAGGGGCATTATGGGTCCCCTTTAAGGGTAATAGTTAACAGTTTTTAAGAGAAGCTTAAATAATGACATGTTTAACAATATATTTTTACATTTTATATGAGTGTATGCTCTTATACAAAATTTTACTTTGCAGTCTGCAATAAAAGTGCAAGCAAAACTTTAAATCTAGGGTAGGACATTTCAGAGAGGCTAGCAATAGCAAGCTAGCTGGCTTTGAAAGCATGAGATCCCACCCTTCCTTCAGATCATCACCAAAGCCACGCCTCCTTCAAAACACGAGCGTCACGAAACGAGAGTACGCCGTTAAATTTCCTCATGTCTCAAAGCACATACAATAGTAATGAGCGTAAACAACTTTCAGAGCACTGACCTGTACCACTTGACTGCTGCAGATTCATTTCGATGTTGATAGTGTTGCCATAGAAACGCATATATCCAAGTTGGGAGACATGAACAGTTCCGGTTAGAACGTCACGGGTTGCCATCGTACGTACGGTTATGACATGGCGTAAACGCAACATAAACTCGTTTTGGTGCAGGAGGAACTGTAAAAGTCGGCTGCTGTTTTTTTTTTTTTTTGGCGCTTGATGGCTGTCTGTCCACAACTCTGCGTCACCTCATTGAACGCGCTGATGACGTGTGATGACTGCGCGAGCAGGTGTGAGGAGGTATGGAAATACATGCTGACAGGCAGGTAGGACATTGAATTATTGTATGCGGACCGAATTCAATGATTGGACGAACATTTTTTGGACCTGAGACTTCCACAGAGGATACATGTACATTTTTAATATTTAGAACACTTCTGTTATTGATTGCTATTAATCAGGATGTAAAGAACGTTTCAACCAGTTTAACAAAAACTTTGCCTACCCTTGCATTTTATAAAGCAATGTGTTTGGCCTTATTTCTGATGCTGCAAGGGACTGCAAATATACTTCTATGTGTTAAATGTAAATGAAACCTAAACATGTGTTTGTTTATATTTTGCTACAACTATAATCCTAATATATGTGACCCTGGACCACAAAACCAGTCATAAGGGTCAATTTTTAGAAATTGAGATTTATACATTATCTGAAAGCTGAATAAGCTTTCCATTTGATGTATGGTTTATTAGGATAGGACAATATTTGGCCGAGATACAACTATTTGAAAATCTGGAATCTGAGGGTGCAAAAAAAAAAAAAAAAAAAGAATTTTTTTTTGAGAAAATCGCCTTTAAAGTTGTCCAAATGAAGTCCTTAGCAATGCATATCCACTCACAAAAATAATTTGATATTTACAGTAGGAAATTTACAAAATATCTTCATGGAACATGATCTTTACTTAATATCCTAATGATTTTTGGCATTAAAAAAAAAAAAAAAAAATCGATCATTTTGACCCATACAATGTTTTGTTGGCTATTGCTACAAATATATGTGTGCGACTTATAACATATATATAGATTATTTAATCTAAACATTATGTAAATTTAAACTTGAAACAAAATTTTTTCTGTGAAAATTGCATATCCAAAAACAAATCTAGACTGTTAAATGAGGAACATGACAATAACAAACAAAATTAGGCTGTTTTATTAAGGAAAAAGCATATAGTGCAATGCATTGTTTGTTTTAATTCAACCAAATGACTATCAAACTAACAAAGACCCGTATGACAGAAATATATAGTCCTGACATACATAAACTGTTCTCAAAGTCCCAACGGTCAATCCGGAATAGCAGGAGGCCAGTCGATGTCTACAGACTAAAACACACAGACAGGAAAGAGGAATATTAGAGATTTGAGATAACATGCAGTGCTACTAAACATTTCCATCAATCATCCAAACCACATCAGCTGTGACTCGTGATACTGCATATTTAATAAAACGCACCTCGACGTCCAGCTCCAGAATATCAGCTTCGGTTTTCATGAGGTCACAGAGGTTGGGTTTAGTGCGGCCGAAGTCTCCGTGCACAAACTCTTTAATGTAACTGCAGTGTCGTCCGTGAAGGGAAACCAGTACAACGGCAAAACATTTAAAAGTACATCAAATCATATCATCTTCTGCTCTTTCTTAACACTGACTTTGATCATTCAAAAGTCTGGAATCATGAGGATGTTTTAATGTTTTTGTGAGCAGAAGAGACTTAAAAATTAGCTTTCACATGAGAACTACAGAGGTGAATGTGAATTGTGTAAGGATACGTCCCGGCCTGTGTGCACAGCTTCAAGGTGAAGTGGTGTGTGTCCAGGTAAACGGCACTCATGGAGTGGATGAGTCTCTGTCGGACCGCCAGCGGCCGGCGATGCAGGACTCTCAGCGGAGTCTTCTGAGCGATCTTCAGATCCTAAACACACACAGACAATCATCAGGACGTCTCTTCTCATGTGTCCTGCTCAAACACATCAGAAAGCTCAGAAAGACCTTGATGTTTCCCAGGAATTCCAGATCAGTGTCGTCGATGGCTTTCTGAGTCCAGATGAGGGCGCTGTAGGTTTTCGTCTTCTCCTCTTCACCCTCTTTCATGCGGCTTGTTGCTTCTCTGAAGAAATAAACACATGAAATTATAAGGGCTGGATTGAAAATGTTGATTTCTCGATTCTCATTTTGATGAACCGATACTGATTCTTAAATACCAATAATCGATCTTTTAGTCTGTGCTGCTGTTTTCAGAATCAGAATACTCCGATATTGAATCGAAACCGGAATTGAATCGAATCGACTCGTGAAATGTATGTCAATGCCCAGCAGCCCTAACAAATACACTTCTTTTATAGATCTTTGACTCTCAATGGATATTTGTGCTTATATACAACACACACACACACACCTGGTAACAATCTGTAGGTATCGTACTCTAATTTTGTCCGACGACTGGTTGATCGTCTGCAGGACAGGAGAGAACAGGTGTCAAAATTCACATTGAAAATCTGTGCACCCTTATTCCTAGAAATGATATAAAGCCAGCCAATCAGATTAGAGCTTACAGTTTTGAAAATGATCTTGACATTTTTGTGAGCAATATGCATTTGAATGACAATAAATTATTTGAGTTTGGGACCATTTATACTTTCAGCCTCCCACAAAATATTAGGAATTGACTATGAGGGTAGAACTGTAAAATACAGCTTCAAAAGACTTTAATGTAATGCAAGTATAAACACGACTGAAATGCATGAGTAATCATGACTGTTACTAATATATTACCAATAACACTAGATATTCACACACATTACTGAAGTGCAGGAAAACGCTTGTACCTCCTGTAGTTGTTTGATCTCGGTTCTGTTGAATTTGGCTCGATGGGGGTTCAGAAGCTCCAGAGCGAACGGTCGACCTGAGAAACCACAGAAACAACACGTATATGACCGCTTCGACACAAACTTCAATTCTGTAACACATAAGGCAAAATTAGTGTGGAAATGTAGAGTGTGTGAATGCAGTAATTGGGTTTTACCATTTCCTAGAGTCCTCACGTCCACGTCTTCTCGTCCTGAAGATGAGAAGTTAAAACCTACATGGAAGACACACAAAAAAAATACTCAACAATAAATTTTGCCGGTCTGAAATCAATCTGTGCTGTTCGCAGTGCCAATTTGGAAGCAACATATCCGTCGCCTACAATTTGTCTTGAGACGACTGAATATTCTGTCAAGTCCAGTTTGCGAGGTGATAGGACATACAGATGCTTACCGTCAGCTCTGAACGAGGACAGGAGAGGAGCGGCGATCAGCTCCTCCACGGATCCGTCCATCCGCCTCTCTCCATCGATCACCCACGGCGTCTGCGGAAGCTCCCGAGAAAACTTATTATACCGACCTGCAGAGACAGACGTTCAGTAAGATGAAGTTTTTTTTAAGAAATTAATACTTTTATTCAGCAAGGATGCATTAAATTGATTAAAAGTGACAATTAAAACATTGTAAATGTTTTTATTGTCACTTTTAAATTTAATGTCAAACAAATGCTGTTCTTTTTAACTTTCTATTCATCAAAGAATCCTGCAAAAAATATATATCAATAATAATATTAAGCAGCACAACTGTTGGCAACATTGATAATAATAATAAATGTTTCTAAATGTTTCATCATTTTAGAATGATTTCTGAAGGATCATGTGACACTGAAGACTGGAGTAATGATACTGAATATTCAGCTTTGATCACAGAAATAAATTTTATAATATATTCAAATAGAACACAGTTATTTTAAATTATAATAATATATCACAATATTACTGTTTTTAATCAAATAAATGAAGTCTTGGTGAGCAGAGAAGACTTCAAAAACATTAAAAAACTGTACCAACTCCATATATAATATATATATATATATATATATATATATATATATATATATATATATATATATATATATATATATATACATATACACACACACATACATATTATACAGCACTGGAAAAAATTAAGAGACCACTCCAAGTTCAGAAATCAATGTTAAGTGGTCTCTTAATTTTTTCCAGAGCTGTATATATATATATATATATATATATATACAAATCACACTGAAATTATGGGTTGAGTTGACAACATAGAAATCTGATGTTTAGTAACTATTTGGACGTACCTGCTATAAAGACAGACGTGTGGAGACATGTGGTGTCCAGCGCTGTACATCTAGTGTTTGGTCTCTTTGGTGGACATGGATAATGCCTGCACACGACACAACAAACATTAAAAGCGAAGGACCAAAAACTGTCTCATGTGAGCATTAAAACTGAAAACACTCACCTGCTAAACTTCTCATCAGAGATCTTCTCCAGAGCTTTAACCACCGCCATCCTGGTGAAGATGGACTGAGGGACAGAGACCAAGAGGAATACAACTACAGTACTTTCATATTTAAAATAGGCACTTTTGATTTTAAAGAGGACCTATTATGCTCCTTTTTTTTTTTTTTACATTGAACTTCCTTAAGTGTGTAATGTTGCTGTTTGAGCATGAAAAATGTCTTCAAAGTTACAAAGCACAAAGTCCCTCCAAAGGAAGTTATTTTCTATATCAGTAACACTGTTTCTGAACAGGCGGGACAATTCCCAAACACACTCAAAGCGGTTGACCAATCACAACCCACTGGTCGAGCTGACCAATCAGAGCACATTGAGCTTTTCAGAAGGAGGGGCTTCATAGAGACAGGAACTAAACAGAGCGTTACTGTCAGACTGGGAAAAGAGGTGCTGCAATAATGTCAAATATGTAAAAAATAATGTTTTTTGAACCTTCAAGCATGAAACCCTATTCTAGTAGAGCCCAAAACCAAATCAAGACTTTGATAATGGGCATAATAGGTCCTCTTTAAAAGATAGTGGAGAGAGATGGGAACATGGAAGACTGGAATCACAAAATGGGAAAAATGGGAAAGCTTACCGCTTTGTTTTTGGTGGGTTTGAAACAGTCTGGACAGGCATTCGCTCTGCCCAAAGAAAGACACATCTGTGTTAATCAGGAAGTGACAACATTTGGACCCATTCTACATGATGGCAAATTTACATTTATGCATTAAGCAAAGTCTTACAAAAGTTGCTTTGTATAAAAGCGTAAATGTAAAATGTTAATGTAAATACTCTAATTACAAATTCAGTGTCGCCTGCATTAGTCAAGCTCAACCATTCAAACCTGCCATTAAAGTTAGTGTAAAGCAAGAAAAAAAAACACTTTTCATCATTGACCCACTTACAAGAAATGACAGTCCTCCTCTGTTTCTGGGTGTACAAACCCAACACTCACTTCACACGGACTCTGCAGATCACAGAACCAAGAGATAAGATAACAGCCAATTATTCACAAACTCAATCAAGAAGGAGAAGGACTCACATTGGCCAGGACAGCAGCTCCCAGTTCCTGGCCGATCTTTCCCTGTACGGCCCACTTGAATGCGTCCTTCACCTGGATGACATCATCTTTACCTAAACACATGCTCTTCTCCCTGGAAACACAACATCTCTGAACATTCAGTCACTTTAAACCAGGCGTTCTCAACTCTGATCCTCTAGAGCAGGGATGGACAACTCCGGTCCTGGAGGGCCAGTGTCCAGCAGAGTTTAGCTCCAACCCTAATCAAACACACCTGAACCAGCTAATCAAGGTCTTTAGGATTAGTAGAAAGTTATAGGCAGTTGAGTTTTTATCAGGGATGGAGATAAACTCTGCAGGACACTGGCCCTCCAGGACCGGAGTTGTCCATCCCTGCTCTAGAGCCACTTTCCTGCAGAGTTAGGGCCGGTCCCAATGCACACACTTGCAGTCTTGATCACTTGAGAGTGTGTGTATTTGTGCAAGACTGTCTCAAGTACACTTAATGCAGTACACTTAATGTACACTAAATCCACACTATCTCACTTCAGAGTGAGATTTGAGGCTAACCGTATCCCAACATTCATCACATTCAGGAACTTCCGTGCCCCCATTTCACAGAATGTCAAGGAAAACTTTCAATGTTAAATATAATTCGGTTATAAATAGTGAGCAATATGCATTGACACAATTTGAGTGGTTCATTGATACAACATGACTCTGTTGTTAGAAAAGAATTGCGTAGTGACATCATTGCGTGATGGCGCAAGGAACCGATGAATCATCGATTTAAAGACGAGTCTTTTGAACCGGTTTATTGAAATGAACTGTCAGAAAGAACTGGTTCGTGGAAATGAATCGGACTTCGCATCACTAGTTCTAAAACTGTAAAGTGTTGCACATTTTATTGGTGCAAATGCAGCAGCGCATTCACACACTGGTTTAAGTGTGTCTCATTGAGTAAAAAAAAAAAGTCTTAAAAAACGCTTGCGGTCTTCAAACCCACTTAAACACTTAGGCCAAACTCTGGAAATACATCATTTAAGTAGAACGCAGCCCAGGACAGTGGACCTCGAGGGCCAGAACTGACAACCTCTGCTTTAAATGGATGCTGTTGCTTGCTGGGAATGATAGGAAATGTGTTGCTTACATACCTGACTTCCTTTTTGACATGCAACCAGCAGGAATGCTGTAGAGAAATGCACAGAGAAACACATTTTGTCCATATTTCTGTCACAAAAATAGATGGTAAACCAATCATCTGTGGCGGCAGGACTCACCTCTCTGACGGACAGCTGAGCGGGAAGAGAAACGGTCAGCACTAGACTGTCAAACTCATACTGCTGCTTTTTCACAGCATCTGACACCTGCAAAATAAAAAAATCCATAACATCCACATGGCAGCAGAATATAGATTTAAAAAAAAGTACCATAAAGAATTAAAAGATTAGTCCACTTTTAAATAAACTTTTCCTGATAATTTACTCATCCCCATGTCATCCAAGATGTCCATGTCTTTCTTTCTTCAGTCGAAAAGAAATTAAGGTTTTTGATGAAAACATTCCATTTTTTTCCCATATAGTGGACTTCAATGGCCTCCAAACAGTTGAAGGTCAAAATTAGTTTCACTGCAGCTTCAAATTGTTCAACACGATCCCAGATGAGAAATAAGGGTCTTATCTAGTGAAACCATCGCTCATTTTCTGAAAAAAAATTGAAAATTATATACGTTTTAACCATAAACGCTCATCTTGAACTAGCTCTCTTCTTCTTCTCTATTAGAATTCCGGCAGTGTAGACGCTGCTAAGTGTATTACTGCCCTCCACAGGTCAAAGTTTGAACTAATTGTTATATACTAGCATATTGCATATAAAAATAATTTCAAACTTTGACCTGTGGAGGGCAGTAATACACTTAGCAGTGTCTACCCTGCTGGAATTCAGATAGAGAAGAAGAAGAGAGCTAGTTCAAGATGAGCATTTATGGTTAAAACGTATATAATTTTCAATTTTTTTTCAGAAAATTAGTGATGGTTTCACTAGATAAGACCCTTATTTCTCATCTGGGATCGTGTTGAACAATTTGAAGCTGCACTGAAACTGTAATTTTGACCTTCAACCGTTTGGAGTCCATTGAAATCCACTATATGGAAAAAAAATCCTGGAATGTTTTCATCAAAAACTTTAATTTCTTTTCTTTAATTTGACATCTTGGATGACATGGGGGTGAGTAAATTATCAGGAAAAAATTATTTAAAAGTGAACTAATCCTTTAAGGTAACACTTTACAATAAGATCTTATTAGTTAATGTATTAAATAACAATGATCAATATATATTTTTACAGCATTTATTAACCTTTATTAACCTTTGTTTTAGTAATTGTTGAGATTAACATTAAGATTAATGAATGCTGTAGAAGTGTTGTTCACTGTTATTTCATGTTAACTAATGTTTGCAAAACAAACCTCATTGTAAAGTGTTACCAGAATATATTTTTGTATAAAGAATACATTTTTGTCATTATCATTATTTTTCATTTTATATATACAGTAGTGGCCAAAAGTGATGTCGGCCTAGGATAACTGACATCTTCACCCTTTATTCATATAAAATATGTTTTGCAATTATATTGCGTAGTTGTGCTTGGAGTCAATTGTTTTATTTGTGATAATGCAATGAAACATGCCAAATTGTGCAGACATAATTTTGGTCAGGCCGTCATATAACGAAATTATGAACACATGCAAAAACAAGAGAAAACCAACAAAATATTAATAATTGATTATATTGAAGTCAATATATGCTTTTTACAGTGATTTTTTTGTTTTTCTATGCATTTCTTTTCATAGTAAAATAAAACCTGTAGTTGTAGTTTGCCTTCCAATTTTGTTAGATAAATACCTTAACCGAATTTAGTGTTTTCTTCTTCCCTCACATTAAAAATATTTAAAAAATATAAAATATTTTATATTTTGTAGGGTCATTAAAAGCATACAGTACTTTTGGACATCAGAACTGTATATGTGAATATGAAACATTTGTTTATTATGGTCCCGCTTTTTATTTGTATTTTTTGTATTATTATTATTTTATTTATTTTGTTTGTTGTTGTTGTTTTGTGCAGTGGAAACGTTCTGTGGGATGGGATTCTTTATAGGCATTACCAAAATTATTATAAAAAGACATACCTGTTTGGCGAAAGTCAAATCGCAGAAGTCCTGCAGAACTCCCAAACAGACGGGACAAATGTCTGAGTCCGTCTCCGTCTCCGCTGGTGTAACACAATCCTCTTCCACTCTCATGCGTTTATTCGGTGGCTCGTCTGTTTTGACCTCACCAGAGGGGCTGTTCTCCTCACTGACGAAGGCGAGAAGCTCCTTGTGTATGTCCTACAAACAGAAATGCTCATTAATGCCAGTCATACTGTACACATACACAATGACGCACCTACATCGGGCGAAGCCAGCTGATTTTCAGGGTTGAATATGACAGACCTGGTATGATCGTCTGTAGGCAGAGGAGATTCCCACACAGCAGAAGCGCAGGACGCATCTCACACAGCAGCCGGCGCACAACAGCTTCCTGACCACGGGCCGGTCCTTCTCTTTGAGGGACAACATGCTGAGGACAATAACAGAAAAACAGAGCGTCACATGCTGTACAACATGTCCTAAATACATGTCATGATGTGATGACAAATGATTTATTTATGGAGTAGTTCGTATAGGATGCTAAACTGATAAAGTATATTTAATAGTATATTATACCAACTAAAATCTGAAAATAAAGACTTTTTAAGGTAACACTTCACAGTAAAGTCCTATTAGTTAACATTGTTTAATGCATTAACTAACAATGAGTAATACATGTGGTAGAGTATTTATTAATCTTTGTTAATAGAGGGTATGCACGTGACGTCACCGTCGACCATTACGACTGCGGCCACGCCCACTGAGTGGCACAAAGACTGAGCGGCAGCATTGGTTTTCAGGGTGAATGCCACGAAAAACACACAAAACACATCCAAAACGGGAAAGAGCTTTGTGATTGCTTTGACACAAAACCGGAGGTATATATTTAAAGAGTGCTGAAAGCTACAGAAAAAAGAAGCAAATGGATCACTGAAATTCACAGAAACAACTGGACTCCAGCAGAGAAACATGTTTTGCAGTTATCATTTTCTGTTGAAACGATGGATTTTGGGGTAAAATCATACATTGTGTTGACAACTCATCAATTAAATATTTACCATCTTATATTCTGCATAATTGGGTGTTTTTAAATAAACACTGACAAAAACTATTTAAGTTTTATGGCTGGACAATATGACGTAACATTATACAAGTGATCATTGTTGCTTTATTTTAACTAATCTAGTTAACTAATGTTAACAAATGGAAACTTATATAGAGTTGCATATATTACAAACACGTTTCTTTAATGAGAATCATAGTTTCAAAAATTACCTCTGTGATGATAAGTGCATAATTTGACATTAAATGTAGCAAACAAGTCACAACATTTGATATACATCATGAAATTATGATATACATCATGATATACATCTTAAAATTAGTTTCTCCAGTCATAATTTTGTGTTGTTGTTGTTGTTGTTTATATTGCAACACACCCAAAATGCAATCTAAAAATTTAGAAAAAATAGGCATAAATAAATAAAAATAAGACGTTGGCCTATCTAAAGTCTATCTAAAACTAAAACTTTGCTCAACTACATGTCGTTAATGTACTTTTTGTTTTTAATAAAGACAAAATGCTACCTTGTATTTCCATAAATGTACATTTACGATGCTTTATTTGATAATACGTAAAGGGGAAGTTGGAAACATTGAAAACATCATCATGATATAAGGACAAAATATTTTGGATTATTACCGAGCTTGCATCAGTTACACCACACAGTATGTATATGACAAACACAAACAGCACATGTTTTATTGAAAAACCGCTATCTAAACATGTTCACCATCCTGCTTACCTTCACTGGATCGCTTCAACTCTTCATTCAGACCTCAGAGAAACAGTGAACCGGCTGCTGGCACGCGCGCGCTGACAGACACATGTGTTTATGAACACAGCAGCTCGCGGTCTCACTGTACAACACGCTTCATTTTATCCTAAAGCACAGAATCTGGGCGAATCATATATTATAAATAATAAAACACAACATACTCTGACATTTGTATAAGGGGGCGTTGTAGACCTACTACAGCATATCTACTTACTGCAACTGCATCTTCTTGGGCATGTTTTAAGACACCCCTGAACGTCATCCTCACGCGCCGCACTGTCACGCTCGGGGTCCTTTCTCTGTTACCGTCGCGACCGGTGGATCTGGAAGGTTCTGCTTGGGATTTCTGAACTTGACGTTATCTGAACCCATCCGAACCGCAGAGACGGCCTAGAGAGACCGGGTGTCGTCCATCTGCGTCTGTGAAATCTGCGGAACAAAGTAACATAAGTATTAGCCATCATGCCTGAAGCGATGTCGAACGGGTCTAAAAACAAAGGAGGCGCGTATGTGGACCGGGACAAACCCGCCCAGATCCGCTTCAGCAACATCAGCGCCGGGAAAGGTGAGAGAGATGGATATTCATGTTAAATCTGAGAGAAACACTGACAGGGATTAGTTTATTATATTGTGATGTGCAGAGGGAGCATGAGTCAAGAGAAGTCCTGTACCGTTATAAACATGACAATTTCTGCACAAATGCTTTCATTTCTGCAAAAGTGGCGTATTTAAACGCATTATATGATGATAATGTCGCCATGTGTGGTTATCATAATCACAATGCACACTCACTGTCCTCCATATAAGGTGTGGTCTTCATTTTGACAACACATGACGCACTCAATAAGAGTGTACATAAATATGTGCGTATGAATATAATCAAAATATAAATATTATAATTTTAGTTCAAATAAAAAAAGACCATTACACATTTCATTCATTAAGAAAGTCTTTATTGTTTGTAGAAATTTGACTACAATTTATTTTTTCCCCGCATATATATGTTTTATATATATATATATATATATATATATATATATATAGTGTGTGTGTGTATATATGTATATAATGTATATGTGTGTCTTTTAGGCTACTATGAACAGATAAATGGTTAATTTAAAAATTATTATTTTTAAGAACAGATCTTTTTGTTATTTATATTGCACCACACCCAAAATGCAATCTTATATATGTGTATGTATGTAATTCATAAATGTCACATTTAAATATGGCATCAGCAGGTGTGATGATTGATCTTGTCTTTTGATTGACAGCTGTCGCAGATGCCATCAGAACGAGTCTGGGCCCTAAGGGCATGGACAAAATGGTACTTTTTTTTTTTTCGTTGATATAAATCTCATCATATAGTATGATAGTTTTATGCTTCACTTGACTTGGTGTTATATCAATCAATAACTGTGTTTTTTCTGTGCACTGAGTGAATGTTTTTGTTCTCTGCAGATTCAGGATGGTAAAGGAGACGTCACCATCACCAATGATGGAGCCACAATCCTCAAACAGATGCAGGTGCTGCATCCTGCGGCCAAAATGGTAAATCAGTGATTCAGAGATGTTTTTCTTCATTTCTATAGCCTGAAGGTGCTGAATGAAGGCTTTTGTTTTAGATTGATTTTGTTCAGATTACAGTGTGGGGAGAAATTCACACATGAATTGCAATTCTATTTTCTACCAATTCAAATCGATTAACAAATTTCAAAAATCCTCTAAGGGTTAGTTCACCCAAAAATTAAAATTCTGTCATTTACTCGCTCTTGTGTACAATAAAAGCCTAAATTTAATTTGTTCATTATATAAAGCGATCATGTCTCTTCAGAAAATTTGGACTAAACTGCTCAATTCATATGGAATATCAATATAACTTCTTGAAGCATCAAAGTGGTAGTTGCGTAGCTGTCAATGGCGGGACAGAAATCGCTCAGATTTCATCAAAAATATCTTCATTTGTCATTCTAAATGATTCCCACCCCAGTCATTGCATGTCAGAGGTCACGTCTGGAGTATCATGGGATACATCTGTGTGTGTTTTAGATGGTGGAGCTGTCTAAAGCTCAGGATATTGAGGCTGGTGACGGCACTACATCAGTGGTGGTGATTGCTGGAGCTCTTCTTGATGCCTGCTCTAAACTGCTACAGAAAGGTAAGCTTTAGTTACAGTAAACAAGCTTTAGTTACAATAAATCCGATATGGTGGCCGATATATCGTGCAGCCCTAGTTAGTACTGATTTAGCATTATAACCCTCTGATGCATGATATCATACAGTGGACAGATGCTATTCTTAACCATTCGAGTTGCCCTTTGACCCTTTCTCATAATTCTTTATTTGTCATAGAGGTGTTTATTTATGATAGCAAGTTTAACATGGTCTGTTTTTCCTGCCAGGAATCCACCCGACCATTATTTCTGAGTCCTTCCAGAAGGCTGTTGAGAAAGGCGTTGAGATCTTGACCTCCATCAGTCAGCCGGTGCTGCTCAGCGACAAAGAGACGCTTCTGAACAGCGCCACCACCTCGCTCTGCTCTAAGGTTGTGTCACAGTACTCCAGCCTGCTCGCGCCCATGAGCGTCGACGCGGTCATGAAGGTCATCGACCCCGCCACCGCCACTAGCGTCGATCTCCGCAACATCCACATTGTTAAGAAACTCGGGTGAGACACAGTTTAAATGTAAAACCTGGCAGATACGCTGAACTTTGAGAATGAAGGCACACAAAAAGGGATATGTTGCCGAAAGCAGATACTCCCCAGTCTTTATTCTATCTCATATGTTTGCAGGGTACAGACAGTTTTCAGTTTGCAGAAAGAAGTAGTTTCTCTTAGCAGAAATAAATTCATGGATGTTTTTGTGTTTACAGAGGGACCATTGATGATTGTGAGCTGGTGGATGGTCTGGTGTTGACTCAGAGGGTGGTGAACACTGGAGTGTCCCGTGTGGAGAAGGCCAAAATCGGCCTCATCCAGTTCTGCCTGTCCCCTCCCAAAACAGATGTACGCAGTCATATGCTTTTTTTTTCAATTATAAAATAAAGAGCTTGCTAAGAAGTGAAAAGTTTCTTCTTGCATCTATAGCATGGGTCGAGATCATAGTCATTGTTTTAATGTGTTTGTGTGGTGCTCTTGTTGGAACAGATGGACAATCAGATTGTGGTGTCGGACTACGCTCAGATGGACCGTGTGCTCCGCGAGGAGAGAGCTTACATCCTCAACCTGATCAAACAAATTAAGAAAGCCGGCTGCACTGTCTTGCTCATCCAGAAATCCATCCTGAGGTACAAAATCACCACAAACCTCCATCGCACAGTTGCTGACAGAAAACATGACACTAACCTTGCTTTATACATTAGTGGCCAAAAGTGATGTCCGGAGGGGATTTATTTTCACAATATTTGCTTTTAATGACACTTCAGGTTCAATTAAACAATCAAAATATGAGGGGTATGTTATACTGTGAAGAAGATTGCACTAAACTTGGTTAAAGTATTAAAATGACAAAATTATTTGGCAAGAAAGGCAAAATAGAAAATAGAAATAGGCATAGAAAAACAAGAAGCTCACAGGAAATAAAACATACCTTTACTACAATTAGGCTTGCTGTGATAGTTGGTGTTACCGGTGTTCAGCCGCAACACTGGTAGCATCCAACCCTCTTCATTTTAATTTTTTATAGTAATAAAAGTTCATTTTAGCTCAGTTAGAGAACAGACACTTAGATTAAAAACTAAATGCATCTGCTCAATGCAGCGTAAGCCTGATTGAGAGTCACAGCACAGATCAGCAGTAGGAGTCAGGTTTCATTTATCACGAGAGTGAGGAGCTGACGATGGTGGAAGATGTGGTTTCAAAGCAAAATATAAAAGCTTATTTGGCAATATTTTGGATTTAAATCCAATGCTAATAGGGAACTTAACAGTGGACACGCATCGTTGTGAATGGCTGTGCGCATTTTACTTGCGCTTTTGAAATAGCGATTTAAAAGTGGGATGTAAAAAGAGGGAAAAACTCCCAACATTCCCCACCCAGTGATACCGGTATTGCTGGTGTTCTCTCACGTCAATTACGACCGGTGGGAAAATGTCCTCACCATCATATTCCTAACTACAGTGTAATCAGTTACAAATATTTGGTTCTCCCTTGTTTTTGATTACAGCAGTCATTTTCCTGGGCATTGACTCAGTAAACTTTGTGCATGTCATGTAGGGTTGGGTATTGTTTGAATTTCAGCAATTTCGATTCCAATTCTTATCGATTCCCTGAAATCAAATGTAAAATAACACTGCATAGTTTTCTTTTTCTAAGTAAAATATAGATTAATCCTTATTGAAGTAGCAAAAGTTCAGTCAAGATCAGTGAGTGATTTTCTTTTGTTCTTGATTAACATTAATGACACAACCAGCAGGCAACAGGTTTATTAGGCTGCTGTCACTTTAAGACCTAATGCATGGATCTAGACCTAAAGTGGAATCTAAATTTTAATTTTATAACAAGTATCCAATTCCAGAATTGGCAATCATTTTCGATTCCTAACCCTCCTTAAGTTCTTCCCAAAGTTGAGCTTTATTGGAAGACCTGAATTACTTGTCAATTCAGGTTTATAATTTCCCAAAGGGATTCAGTGGCTTTAAGGTCAGGGGACTGAGAAGGCCACTTGAAGACTTCAGCATGAACACTTTCGTTGCACACAACTTTGTTGCATTCAGCATGTGTTTGGGATCGTTGTCATGTTGGAAAAGACACATTTGATCTCAAAACAGATTCTCCATATTTGGCTACATTGTGTTCAGAATATGGATTTGTGTATCAGCCTCTGTCAGCGGTGCTCAACATGTTTGTGGATCCTTGTGTCTTTCAGAGATGCCCTGAGTGATCTGGCCCTTCACTTCCTGAATAAGATGAAGATCATGGTGATCAAGGACATTGAGAGGGAGGAAATTGAATTCATCTGCAAGGTATGACCAGCAAGATCCAGCTGTGTCATGAAACCACTAAATGCTTTTTAGTGTAAAGTTTGTGTCTGATATCTAATACACATTCTGAAGTGGACATGCCTCTTTCTTCTTTCCCATCAGACTATTGGCACCAAACCTATAGCTCATGTTGACCATTTCACTCCAGAGATGCTGGGAACAGCAGAGCTAGTTGAAGAGGTTAGCCTGGATGGATCTGGCAAACTAGTGAAGGTAACCTACCTTTTATAACATAGATGCATCTCCAAATGAACATGTTTTGTTTTTCTCCTACATTTATTTATAGACAGATACTCCAAATGGAGAGATTCAGATGTTTTCGCTCTGTCCGTTCTGGATAATGACAGCAGTGTGTTGTTTGTGTTTGTAGATCACAGGATGTGTAAATCCCGGAAAGACGGTCAGTATCGTCGTCCGTGGTTCCAACAAACTGGTGATTGAGGAGGCAGAGCGATCCATCCATGATGCCCTCTGTGTCATCCGCTGTCTGGTCAAGAAGAGGTAACAGAGATCGCAAGGGACTCTGATGTTTTTATGTATTGCTCAATGCATAACCTACTGTCAGTTTTAGTTTCATATTTAAAATATTTCATTTTTTTTCTTTGTGGATGCTGTTATTCTCTCTGAACAGTCGGTTATCATGACAAAATAACCTTATAAGGTTCATACACTATGCAAATGAGTGTATAGTGTGACATTTGGGATACAACTTTTGAATCGGTAGAAGCTGTTTACTAACTCCTCTTCCTGTGCATCTGCAGAGCTCTGATTGCTGGCGGTGGAGCACCAGAGATCGAGCTGGCACTGAGGTTGGCAGAATATTCCCGCACTCTGGCCGGCATGGAGGCGTACTGTGTGCGTGCGTACGCCGACGCCCTTGAGGTCATTCCCTCCACTCTGGCAGAGAACGCTGGTCTTAATCCCATCTCCACTGTGACGGAGCTGCGCAACAGACACGCTCAGGGAGAGAAGACCGCCGGGATTAACGTCCGCAAGGTGCGACTCAACCACCCACTCAATAGTGCCACCTACGGACAGAAAGCTGTAACTGCTGACAGGAAATGAGTGTCTAACATGTCTTTTGGTCTCTCAGGGTGGGATCTCTAACATCCTGGAGGAGCTGGTAGTTCAGCCTCTGCTGGTCTCCGTCAGCGCACTCACCCTCGCTACGGAAACGGTCCGCAGCATCCTCAAGATTGATGATCTCGTGAGTGAAATGCTATCATTTACTTACCCTCAGGTTGTTCCAAACCTGTGTGAATTTCTTTGTTCTGCTGAAAACAAAAGATATTTTGAAGAATGTTGATTTTTAAAGGTTTAAAGGAGGTGTGACCACTGCCTTAAAGGACCATAATTAGTGTTGATGTTGATTGTGAATGCACAAACATTAATGACATCTCGTTTGTTCTGCAGGTGAACACGCGATAAAGTAAACATGACAAGTGAAGGAAGATCCAAGCCCACGCTGTAACCCCAATAAGACCAACTGATCTGTCGCTGTCTGTAGCTGTTACCTGGAGTAATTTAATAAAACATGTTTTTTTGACACGCCAACTCTGGTCTTTTGTTGTTGTTTTTTCTTTGATGTATTTGGTGCATAAAGTAATTTATGTACATGTTGGTTGTCATGGCCAGTGCATTACTGCATGCCAGTAAGTTTAATCTTATTAGCTGATCTGCTTATCTGATCAGAGACAGGGCTCTGCTGTGAGGCTTGAGAAAGTCTGAGATCAACAGCTGACCATCCTTATTTCTAATCAACAACCTTGAGAGTTAAAACCCAGGTTTGTAGTACACAAATAATAATACACCAGAATGGGGCACTGGAGTTGTGTCCAAAATGACACACAATACACTATGAACTATGCACTCAACTGTGTAGTATATGAACTTTATAAGGTTATTTTGTTATGATAGCCTCTCCCCCTCTGCTATTTAATTAAAGCTGTGACAGTTAAGTTCATGAAGTGTCCACACTTTGTTAAATTAAGTGCATTATCTGGGTATTTAAAGAGGACTTTTTCTTGGAATTTTTAGTGTGAACACTGGTTTATTCTACAAAATGGCATAGAATAATTGGGACGCACCTAAATTAAATTGAGTGATGTAAACGATGCCATTTCCTTGGTGTCAATTTTATGGAATGTTAATTTCAGTAATGGGGTGAAATCATGCCATAATATTGCACGCAAATGTTTATGGGCACAGCTAATTATTATGCTTCACCTCGTCTCTGCTGCAACCTACGTGTAACAGATCGACAGACTAAAAGAAATGGATCTAGCAGCAGTAAATATGGACTTGGATGGCCATGACCCGACTTACTACCTCATAAAGATCCTGATTGCGGGAGGCTGAACTTCACCATCGGCATACAGCATTGCAAATGCCAATGGTTCCAGCAAGTGATCTTCCCAGATCCTCTACCATGTGTGAAATCTCAGATCCAAAGTCTTCAGCAAAGATGGCCGCCACTCCAGAGTGCCGTACCATCATGGCCACCGTTCCAGAGTACCTTCCTTTCATAGCCGCCATTCCAGAGTTCCGTCCCGTCATGACCGCCATTCCTGAGTCTTGTCCCCTAATGGCCACCCTTCCAAAGTCTCCTTTTTCCATCATGGCTGCCATTCCAGAGTCTCATCCCATCATAGCCGCCATTCCAGAATCTGGTTCCGTCATGGCCGCCAGGCCTGAGCCCTCAGCCAAGATGACCACATGATCCTGTTTCCGTGAGAGAATTTCCTGAATCCGCTCTTGTGAGAGAAATCCCAGAGCCTGTTCTAGCTCTTGAGTCAGCACCAGTAAATAAAGCACTGTCCATTATGGCCACAGTCATGTTGTGTGTTAGTGGGCTGCACACACATGGGCTCCAGCCCCTGTCCAGAGTCTAGTGATGGCTTCAGCCCCTGACCAGAGTCATATACCCACTCTCGTCCCTGAGCTTACCCATGAGCTCAATTCAGAGTTCTCCTCAGCCCCAGAGCTCAGCCCAGAGCTAGCTTCAGCCCCAGTGCTCAGCCAGGAGGCCGCTCTCTCCCCAGAGAGAGTGGGGAGAGAGGGTGGGGGGCTACCATGTCTCTGCGTCTCCAGTGCCCTCTGACGGCGAGTGTCCACTGGCGTGGAGCAGAGCAAGCATTTTCAGTTCATTCCTATGGAAGTTGCGCTTCACGCTTGCACTGTGTATTGTGGGAATGATAGCGGATGGAGAAAGCGTTTAGAGCGGCAGAGATTGAAAAAAGTTTGGGCAGTTCTTAACTTTATGCAAATAGCAAGTGGAAAACACGGGCAGCAGCCAATCTCTGAGGTTCAGGTAGAGATGTCTGTCTTGAGCATTTAAAATATGCATGTAGTGCTGGAGTTTATGCTGAATTTAGTGCGTAAATCATATTGTTTGCACATTAGACGTTTTGCAGGTTTGATGCTTTCGTTGTGATTGATCGCCCTTGAGGCTTCCTACTCTGCTTAAGCCTCTCCTTGTCAGCCTCCAGGGCACCCACCCTTCCACCCCTATGTATGTGTTATGGTGCAAGGACATGCCTACCTAGTTCTGTCATGTTTAAAGTTTGTTTTTGATCTGTTTTCTTGTTCTGTTCATGTCTTAGTTTCTAGGTTTGTTTTCAATCTGTTAATTGGTTCAAGTACTCCTCTGTACCCTGTCAGTTTGTTTCCATGGTTACATATTGATTTGAGTCTCAGTTCAGGTGTGTCTCATTTGTCTTGTCAGCTGTCTCGTTTTCCTGATATGTTTGCCTGTGTATTTAAGCCTAGGTTTAGTTCTGTATGTCATTGTATGTCGATGACGTCTATATTATGCTAGATTGTTCTGTTCCTGCATGCTTGGTTTTATAAAGATTTGAGTTTGTTTAAAAATAAAGACTGCTGCATTTAGATCTTGCTTCAACTCTTCTCTGTTGCAACCTACATGTAACACCAGTGCAGCAACTCACAGCAGAGAGCAGGTTTATCAGACTGACGTGATCAGAAAGGAACAGAAACATTAGATTCAGGGCACTTGCTGCTGTTTCCTGCATCATCAACACAAAGGTCCAGTTTGGGCTGTTTAAGGGTGTTTGAGTCCATTTGAGTGGTCACAGATTCCTCTCGTTGGCTTTTGAAGCTGATAACGTGGTTGAATGTACAATACACAAACGGTAGTCTGCAGAGAGTTTTTAAGTTGGACTGCAAGTCTTTATTCTTGTTGAAGGCAGGTGTGAAATAAAATAGCTTCCTGTTTCAGTGTCAGTTGTAAAAAACAAACAAAAAAAAAAAAAAAAACCACCACACCACAGTGTGAAGATCACAGCTCATCCGTGAAGACGTACTGTCCAACATAAGAGCCAAATATGGAATTAGACACTGTTTATCAAAATGTTGGACGGAGAAATATTAAGGACACATTCAAACCTCGAACACTGAATCACGGACAGGATGAAGGAAAAGATGAAAAGCGCAGTAAGTAGAAAATTACTTTAAATCAGAAATTGGTGTCGCAGATGGTGTTAATGATGTCACTAATGTCTGAGGAAGTGTCATACAATTTCAAATAATTTTTCTAAAACAGTATGTCAATGTTTCTGCCTTTATATTAATTGCATTAACACTTATACACAAATACTTTCAATATGTTCATCTTTAGATATTTTACAGTATAGCAATGTTTGTCTTGTAAAAGAATGTACTGCAAAAGCTCTTATTACAGCATTATCTAAAGACAAATGTAGATTAAATGGTTGATTTGAATCATTTTGTACAACCCAAATTCCGGAAATGTTGGGACGTTTTTTTTTATTATTATTATTTGAATAAAATAAAAACTAAAAGCCTTTCAAATCACAAGAGCCAATATTTTATTCACAATAGAACACAGATAACATAAATGTATAAAGGGAGAATGTTTAGACTTTTATCCACTAAATCGTTTCAAATTTGATGCCTGCTAGGTCTCAAAAAAGTTGCACGGTGGCAACAAATGGCTGAAAATGCAAGAAATTTGAAAAGATTTCGCTATAGGAGAATATCTAGCAACTAATTAAGTTAATTAATATCAGGTCTGTAACATGATTAGCTATAAAAGAGATGTCTTAGAGAGGCAGAGTCTCTCAGAAGTAAAGATGGGCAGAGCTGTGAAAGAGAAAGAACTTTCACCTTGTTATCAGCGTTCAGTTCAATAGCCAGCATCTCTGATGATATGGGGGTGCAAACGTACATACGGTTTGGACAGCTTGCAGGACAATGCCAAACCACATACTGCAGCTATTACAACAGCATGGCTTCGTTGTAGAAGAGTCCGGGTGCTGAATTGGCCTGCCTGCAGTCCAGATTTTAAAGTATTGTTTGTATAATTGTATGCTTCCTTTTTTTCTTCTGTGAAACGCTTTGAGATGCTACTTTTAAAGGCGCTATAGAAAATAAAGTTTATTTTTATTATTTATTATTATTATTATTATTATTATTATTATTATTATTATTATTATTATTATTATTATTATTATTATCTTTCAGCTATAGAGAAAAATGTTGAAGACGACAACAAACTCTTCAGTAGCTGGAAACCGATATCAGGCAAGAATGGGACCAAATTTCAACACCAAAACTTCAGAAACTCATAACATCGATGCCCAGATGTCTTCACACTGTTTTGAAAAGTTTAAGAGGAGATGCTACAGCATGGTAAACCTGCCCCCATCCCAACTATTTTGAGACTTGTTGCAGGCATCACATTTGAAATGAGCTCATTTTGTGCATAAAATTTTAAAATTTCTCCATTTAAACATGTTATCCATTTTCTATTGTGAAAAAAAAAAACATTGGTTCATGTGATTTGAAAGTCTTATAGTTTTTATTTTATTAAAATTAAAAAAAAAAAAATGTCCCAACATTCTGGAATTCGGGTTGTAATAACAGGACAGGTATTCACTGATATTTGTGTGTTTTCTCTGTTTGTCAGGAGGAAGTAGGTGTTTGGTGTTGATGACAGTGTGTCTCGGGCTCATTTGTGTTCTTCTGCTGGTCATCATCATCTTCATCACAGCAGAGAGAGAATCTCTGTTCAAGAGTTACAAGAACACAGTTGAAGAGTTCAATCAGACCATCAACAGCTTACAGGACAATTACACTGATCTAACACAGAAGAAACTGGAGTTAGAGACCAGAGTCAATAATCTTATGGCTGAGAAAAGTCAGTTACAGAGAAGCGCTGACACTTTGAGTCAGAAGAAACTGGAGTTAGAAAGCAAAGTCACATCTCTGAGTGATGAACTTTTGAGTGAGTACACAACTGTTTTGTAATTTCTTTTTTTCTAGTTCTCTTCATCTTTACTGTATATGCATACAGTTTTGAAAAGTGGTCATGTAAGGAAATCTCTTTTCCAGGTTTTTTTTTCATATCCAGTGAGTTGAACTGGTCTGAGAGCAGGAAGTACTGCAGGGATCGAGGAGCTGATCTGGTCATTATCAACACTGAAGAGAAGCAGGTGAGTTTGTGTGAGAATCTGTTCATGAATGAGAGGAATCACACTTATTCCTGTTTTCATTCACACACAGAGGTTCATATCTTCAATCGTCAAGGAGAGTGTGTGGATTGGTTTGTCTGACATTGAGACTGAAGGCAGAATGATATGGGTGGATAATGAACCACTGAATCAAGGGTAAGTAACGAAACACTCACAGAAAACCACTGTGGATTGAAGTCCTTTTAATTCTCATGTAGGGCTGAGCAAATATGGGTAGAACTCTTTATTGCCCTAGTACTTCAGAAATCCCTTTAAAAAGGTATGTGAATTAAACATGGCACAATGGCCTTTATCATCACAGTATGCTAATGCCTATCTAGTGCGAGGGATTCATCAATATGCTGATTGAGGACTGTTGGGACACTCCAGGCACAGGATGGTTCTGTTTGGAGAGACAGAGTCGTTTACACCTCAACACACCTCATCTGTACCATTTGCTTCACATGGCATATATGCTTTCAACTACATGCTATTTATCTACTAGTGTTTTCTAACTATGTCATGTTTGGTCTCATCTGACAGCTTATAAACTGAACTGAATGGTAGTGTAATTATTGGAGACATTGAAGTATCCTAATGTACAATCTAGGTATTGCTTAAACATGTATTGAGGAGAGTATGCTAATGTACTTCTCCCCCTCTTGATCACCACCCATTTGCCATATCTTCTGGTTTTCTGTCACTTGGTTTTGGTGTTGGTATTCCACTCATATATAACAATGCTTTGCTCAGGGTAGAAGGAAAGGTAACTGTTGTTCAGGGAGAAAGGCTTTAACCCTGCCACTCCTGCACACCGATGCGTAACCTCTGAATACAAGAAAGGCTTTTACGGCCTCTTCTGCACAGCAGTGCATTATTTGTTACAACTAAGTTTTCTATACAGTATGTTGTTCCATTCTACTGTCTGTATATTTAAACATGTAACTTAATAAATAACTTTGCCTGCTTTAAAGGTTTTAAGAATCTTTCCTTTTGTAACTGATAATGTTGAAAGCTAAATTGATTGTTTCGTTATCTAAACGTTCAGGTTAAATCCTACGTTTTCCTATCAATTCAAAGAAAGACTTTTACCTTTTAATGAATAAGAGGTAAAAAATAACAACTTTAATGGAGTCAGATTAATTATATTGGAATCAGATAAATAACTAATTTATACACGTCATCCTTCAACTGCTTTTTGTTTCCGATTATTGATTCAAAATAGCAGCGTAAGCTTCCAGCCTTACACTCATTTAAAATTTTGATAATTACAACCTTTATAATTCAGATACAGCTCTTCCACAAACACAATTATGACAACATCCACAATAAAAAAATAAAAAAAAAACTTCCTATGAGTACTTTATATGGATAAAGTCTTCTCACTTTTGCTTTAACTTCTGCACTGCTCTGCTGTTGTGGTGCTGTGAATATTGTTGGCTCTTTTATGATGAATAACTTGTTAAACTCCTTGTTTTTTGTTTGCTGAATGAATAAAAACATTTGAACATTTGAGGTTCAGAGTAACTGAAAATCTGACACATCTTATTCAGGTTTTGGTTCAGAGGTCAGCCGAATAACAGTGGAAATGAGGACTGTGTTGAACTGATCCTTACAAAAGGCCCTGTGAACAACTGGAATGATCGACCGTGCTCTGAGAAGAGGAAAGGGATTTGTGAGAAGAACTAGGTTTTATCTAGTCTTGTGTTTTTGCTTCTATTATTTCATTGAATCACTTTTATTGTGAATATATAATTTCTGCCAGCTGATTTTCATATGAATTTGTTATAAAAAAAGTCAATATGATTCTTCTTCTAGCTTTTATAATGCGTCTCATTTGTTAGTCTGAAGTGTTGAAGTGAAAACTAAACTACAGAAGTCTAAAGTGTCCCAGATTGTACTGATTCACCCTATTATTCTGATATTGAGTGTCTGTGAAACTGCCTTTGTGTTGTATTGCTATAAAATTCAATAAAATGGTCAATAACCACTATTACTATAGAAAATTGTATTTTTCTTATTCTTTTTCTTATTTCATATTTCATTCTTTATTGTTTTATTGCAATATATTCCTGCAATACCAAAAGCCAATTCTACAAACTTCAGTCAAACAAATGCAAAGATTAAACCCACAGAAATTATTCACTTTTTTTATTATCCTTTACTCTTATGTTTAACAAGTGTGGCCGCAGCCATTTTAAACGTTTGTGCGAGGCTTTCAGTGTCAGCAGTCTCCAGTTATTATTTAGCTGTGCAATAACAGTTTATTGTGCTGCTGGATGTTGTAAACTGGCATTTGTTTTCAAATTATTTTAATTTAGTAACGTATTAATAAACGCATTTGTTTTTGGTTCAATTTTTACCGTTTACTGCACTATAAGTGGGACACATCAGAGGTGAAGCGCCACGCAAATAGTCTCTTTACAAGAAAACTGATTTTAAAACTAGAATAAAAGAGGCTCATAAATTGAAACAAATTAGGTGAAATTTTTCAGGAGGATTACCAACGGTTTGTTTAGGGTTAGGGTTAAGGGTTGGTTATAGGACAGTACATCAATTAAATTTTTACAATTAAACAACTAAATTCCTTAATAAAAATACAGAATTAAATAGTAAGTGCTATAAAATAGTATATTCAGTCTCCTAAAACCTGCAAAAAAAAAAAAAAAAAAAAAATCTTGATACTGCAGACTTCGGTATTGCAGGAATACCCTACTCCTTATAGGCTATGAATAGATTTCCTCCAGTCCAGCAGGGCGCAGCAGAGAGCAGGTTTAGTAGACTGGAGTCTTCAGAGAAAAACAGAAACATCAGATTCAGGGCACTTGCTGCTTGTAACAGGTCAATTTAGCTCAAAGGGAATTATTAATTTATGGGGAAATTTGAAAGAATCACTTCTTTTACAGCTAATCCTAACTATAGTGAAAACTATTATAAATGGTGACAAGATCAGCAGTTAAAGATATTAAATTCGTAATCGCATAACAAAAGACACTCTTTAAATACAGCTTTATTGATTTTTTTTTAACACAAACTTATATCTAAACATGCACAGAAACTTTCACATGAGATGCAGAAAGAAAGAAAGTGAGAAAATAATGAGTTTAAGAGAGTTAAGAGATTCCTCTTTTCTGCTTGTCGTGATCTGTTGTGATTGGTCTACTCTGCTCTGATTGGTCAGATGGCCCAGTCTGCTGTGATTGGTCTATTCTACTCTAACAGAGGGTATACATTGACGTCACTTTCCTGCCCATACACGCCTCCTCAGCCGGACTGAGTGGCAGTGTTGCCAAGTCTGTGGTTTTCCCGCGTTGGGCTACTTTTAAATCATTGACGCAGGTTGTTTTTCATGTCCGCGGGTTGGATCGATCCAAAATAATGCGATTTTTACCATGAGACCCCCATGACTGGATTTAATAAGGAAAACTGCAAAAATGCTATAACATGAGTAAAACTAATGATTAAACTAAAGATTGGACTTGTGGACTCTATAGTGTTCCTTACAACTTACCAAAGATCCAGTAATCCATGGATACTGACATGCTGGCAGGAATCATGTTTCCTGACATTTGCCTGATTTTTATGCCTGGAAAATACATAAAGCAAATTTGCCTGTGAACACTTTATATAAATACAATATAGGTCTAAATCCTGGGGCCTGTTGTTCAAAAGTAATCTTTTGAAGTTAGAGAACCATCTATATTAGATATAGATACGGGTCGCTAAAGACCCGAATATGTAATAATGATTGGCGTATCATTCATGCATTTAAGGTTAATGTAATTCAAGCAGCCACCTGTCAAAACTCACTCCTGGGCATTAAGATTTCAGGGCTGCGTTCCACTTTGCATATAGACACACACTTCTGCCCTGTCCAAATGCCCACACTTGCGGTCTCGGCCACTTGAGAGCGTGTGCACGCAACAGGAAGTAAATGTGCAAGACTGTCCCATGTCTTAAAGTACCCGTGAACCAGAAGTTGCAGACGACTTTTCTCCAGTGTTGTGACATATTTCCAAGTGAAACAGAATATTGAATAGAGGGCAGAGTTTTACTTTTGCGCTCCTCCTCTCCATTTCTCGCTCATAGCAGACTAACGGTTGGAGGGGAGTGGTTTACGCATTTTCAACACAAGCTGTCAAATTGACGTCATCAGAGAAGGAACGCCATTCCAGAGCGGAAGTAACTTTTCAGATTTTGATCATGACAAACATTTTTTTGTTCTGTGTATTAACTTGCATGGATTAATTGTTCACCACAAGACTATATGCACTAACAAAGTAAAGAGGGTCAATTTTGATTTTTTGAGCTAGCCTCTCTTTTGTTTGACAACACTTCGAACGTCAACAGAAAGTTATCACCCAGGATCACTTAGAGCACCTTTAAATTAAAGGTGCCCAAGAACGTTTTTTTACAAGATGTAATATAAGTCTAAGGTGTCTCCTGAATGTGTCTGTGAAGTTTCAGCTCAAAATACCCCATAGATTTTTTTTTAATTAATTTTTTTAACTGCCTATTTTGGGGCACCATTAACTATGCACTGATTTCACTCGACGCCGCCCCTTTAAGACGCGAGCTTCCTGCCACACGAGCTGTCAACTATATTACAGCGCATTTACAAAGTTCACACAGCTAATATAACCCTCAAATGGATCTTCACAAGATGTTCGTCATGCATGCTGTATGCATGCTTCGAATTATGTGAGTAAAGTATTTATTTTGATGTTAAAAGTTTAATTCTGAGTGAATCTGAGGCTGGGCTCCGTGGCTAACGGCTAATCCTACACTGTTGGAGAGATTTATAAAGAATGAAGTTGTGTTTATGAATTATACAGACTCCAAGTGTTTAAAAAATGAAAATAACGTCTTGTCTCCGTGAATACAGTAAGAAACGATGGTAACTTTGACCTCATTTAACAGTACATTAGCAACATGCTAACGAAACATTTAGAAAGACAATTTACAAATATCACTAAAAATATCATGATATCATGGATCATGTCAGTTATTATTGCTCCATCTGCCATTTTTCGCTGTTGTTCTTGCTTACCTAGTCTGATGATTCGGCTGTGTGCAGATCCAGACGTTAACTGGCTGCCCTTGTGTAATGCCTTTGATAATTGTTGGGAACGTGGGCTGGCATTATGCAAATATTGGGGGCGTACACCCCGACTGTTACGTAACAGTCGGTGTTATGTTGAGATTCGCCTGTTCTTCGGAGGTCATTTAAACAAATGAGATTTATATAAGAAGGAGGAAACAATGGAGTTTGAGACTCACTGTATGTCTTTTCCATGTACTGAACTCTTGTTATTTAACTATGCCAGGGTAAATTCAATTTTTGAGTCAAGGGCACCTTTAATTATATATCCGATATGTAATTTGGTAGTGAAATATAAAGTGTTGCACATTTTATTGATGCAAAGATGAGTGGGCTATGTGTATTTTGTACAACATTTACAACTGCTTTTTATCACTTAAAGAAGCACCGCAATCGTTCTGTTAGTTACATAGCGACCACTGAACAGACATTTAGATGTGTATTTTAAAATGCAAAGTATTGACAATAATAATTAAAAAAAAACAAAAGCTCTGTAAACGCTTGCATTTTTGCAAGACTATAAGTGTGTCCTATATGGGTAATCAAAAGTTCTCCACCACTTGCAGTCTTCACACCCGCTTGAACACTTGAGCCAAATACAGGAAATACGTCATGTAAGTATACAAGTGGTCAAGTGCAAAGACCGCAAGTGTGAGTATTTGGACAGGGTGTTCCCCTCGGGGGAATCCCAGCGCCATTTTGAAGTGCGTTCAACTTCGTGAAGTGGACGAATTAAGTTTAACGTTATATGGAAAGACCCTCGACCCCTCGGTTTTGACTGAGGGAGCGAATCTTCATATGCACACTTCAGGCAGCTATATACCACAATGCAACACGATTGTGACGTCACCACAAACAACTCAATGATATATTAATTTTTAAAAAAATATTTAAAACAACCCAAATACATATAGAATGCTGCATTCAATAATTTCGTAAGGGGAAAAATGTAAATAATAAATCAACTCTGTAGTGGATTGCTTAGCACGTTCCATCAGCCCATTTCAAGGGTTGTGTCCATGATTGTAACATCACAGCAGATCACGCTTAATTTACCCCCACCCCACACAACTTTCGTGAATGATATTGGCATTATTTATAGAAGCGCGCTCCCGCGTCACTGCAGCTTCCCGACGCTACCACGCCGTCGTCAAGGAGACGCGCACCTGTTACAGTCAGAGAGAAGCAGTGAGTCTTTAATTCATTCATGTTGAATATACTAGTCTAGAAAGAGAGACCGATATGAAGAAGTCTCACCGCACTAATGTCCTGGTGACGTCCTGTCTGAAGACGCCGGTGGACCCGCACACTAAAGTCCCGTTAGCTCAATATGAGAGGGAGCGATCACTGCCGCGCGCGCCCGGTCCCGCGCTCACGGACAACAGGCGCTGTGAGAAAGAGGTGACTACAAGCTGTTAAACTGCGTTTATTATCGATTAAAGTATGAAAAGAAGGTTTTTAGTGTGAACTTTTTGCATAACGTATATTAGAGATGTTTCACAAAGCGAAACGCAGCTAAGGCAGTCAATC
This sequence comes from Ancherythroculter nigrocauda, assembly GCA_036281575.1. Classification (NCBI taxonomy): domain Eukaryota; kingdom Metazoa; phylum Chordata; class Actinopteri; order Cypriniformes; family Xenocyprididae; genus Ancherythroculter; species Ancherythroculter nigrocauda. Next base: position 139,886 of record VTFQ01000460.1, on the reverse strand, counting down.
AGTAGCCTATTAACGTTAGGCGTTTAAACATGGTTACTCAATGTTGAAAATAATCATTGTGTAATAGACTAGGGGTGGTTAAACATCTCACTAATGATGAAGAAGAAAAATTTACCTTTAGTTATGTCTGTTAATGTCTGACATGATGTTCTTGAGGTGCATGTTAGCTTAATTTCGAGGTATTAAGTAGGAAAAATCAATACATCTGTGGTTGTGGTTATGATTGTTTACTTATAGGTATTCTAAATATAGCTAAATGAACCTCAAAGGTTAAAATTATTCATAACTAAATGTTTTATTAATATTTATTTATTTATTTGCAATACATGTGCATACATGTCCACATTTAGCTACATAAACGTGTGTGATATGCTGTTTCTTATCGAGTACGGTGAGGAACCGTGAGACAATATAATGTATGAATGAAGAACAATCTGCCATCTGGCCCTAAAGCTGACAGACCTGCAGATTAACAGCTTACACACACACACACACACACACACACACACACACACACACACACACACACACACACACAGAGGGAGAGTCATCTCATGTTACACACACAGCTACTGATCAGACAAGAATCACAAAAAAGAGTCTGACATATCAAAACCTGATCAAAACACTGGCTCTCAACCAACACTCCTTGATTTCACTGCATATCACTTACATTACACATTTTTTTGTCAGTCAAAGGATAATGATGAAGAATTTTAATGATTAAGAATTGGCCTGATATACTTGCATTTACTCTATGGGCAAGGAATAATTCCCAAAAGTTTTTTTTGCACATATTATCAAAGTAATAGTTATGCATTGATATTTATTTTTAACCTACAATATGGACTTAAAGGGTGAGTTCACCCAAAAATGAAAATAATGTCATTAATTACTTACCCTCATGCCTTTCCACACCCGTAAGACCTTCGTTCATCTTCATAACACAAATTAAGATATTTTAGTTGAAATCCAATGGCTCAGTGAGGCCTGCATAGGGAGCAATGACATTTCCTCTCTCAAGATCCATTAATGTACTGAAAACATATTTAAATCAGTTCATGTGAGAACAGTGGCTCAATATTAATATTATAAAGTGACGAGGATATTTTTGGTGCGCCAAAAAAAACAAAATAACGACTTATTTAGTGATGGCCGATTTCAAAACACTGCTTCATGAAGCTTCGGAGCACAAATGAATCAGTGTATCGAATCATGATTCAGATCGCGCGTCAAACCGCTGAAATCACGTGACTTTGGCACTCCGAACTGCGGATTCGACGCGCTGATTCATTATGCTCCGAAGCTTCCTGAAGCAATGTTTTGAAATCAGCCATCACTAAATAAGTCGTTATTTTTTTTTTTTTTTTTTTTTTGGCACACCAAAAATATTCTCGTCGCTTTATAATATTAATATTGAACCACTGTACTCACATGAACTGATTTAAATATGTTTTTAGTACATTTATGGATCTTGAGAGAGGAAATGTCATCGCTCCCCATGCAGGCCTCACGGAGCCAACAAAAATATCTCAATTTGTGTTCCGAAAATTAATGAAGGTCTTACGGGTGTGGAACGGCATGAGGGTGAGTAATAAATGACAGAATTTTCATTTTTGGGTGAACTAACTCTTAATCTAAGCAAATCAGCCTGTTGTCTTTGTGTGTATCTTAATAGATGGAGTATGACTCTGGACCCGAGCTGGTGGCTGATGACCCTCCTGCTAAAGACAGCAGTGCTCTGCTGATCAAAGACTACAGGGTAACGGGCGATCACATTGACCTCAGGGAGTTCTACTTCTCAAACCAGGAGTACTACCGCAAACTAGAGCAGCTGAAGAAGGCTCATCTCCAAACCATGGCTGAACTCGAACTCATGTATCGCAAGAAACTGGACCTCAAAGGGGTGAGCGCTGCGGACAACACTGATCAGATGAATCTGTGAGTTTATACATACTTTTTTTTTTTTTTTTTTCATAAATTTGTAGTTAAAAACTGAAATTATTTTGGGTAGGCCTACATAAACTACCATTCAATAGTTTGCAGACGAAGATTTTTTAATGTTTTTGGAAGCTTGTTTCTGCCACGGAATAAAACAATTCAAAGATAATTGGGACTTTTTATCTCACAGTTCTGACTTTTTTCTCAGAATTGCGATTTATATCACACAGTTCTGACTTAATAACTCGCAATTGCATTATAAAGTCAGAATTGCATGATATAAAGAATTGCGAGATATAAATTTGCAACTGCAAGAAAAAAGTCAGAATTGCTCTAAGTCAGAAAAACTCGCAATTCTGACTTATTTCTCGCAATTGCAAATTTATATCTCGCAATTAGAACTTTTTTCTTGCAATTGTGAATTTATATCTTGCAATTGAGACTTTAAATCATGATATTTCCAGAAAAAAGTCAGAATTGCGAGTTTATATTTTGCAATTCTGACTTTATAACTCGCAATTGCATGTTATAAGGTCAGAATTGCAAGAAAAAAGTTCTTGTTGCGAGATATAAATTTGCAATTGCGAGGAATAAGTCAGAATTGCGAGTTTTTCTGACTTAGAGCAATTCTGACTTTTTTCTTGCAGTTGCGAATTTATATCACGCAATTACAACTTTATATCATGCAATTCTGAAAAAAGTCAGAATTTTGAGATATAAACGATATAAACTCGCAATTCTGAGAAAAAAAGTCTTTATAACTCGCAATTGCAAGTTTACATCTTGCAATTCTGACTTTATAACTCACAATACTGACTTTATCTCGCAATTCTGACTTTATATTGCGCAATTCTGACTTTATATCATGCAATTCTGACTTAATAACTCACAATACTGACTTTATCTCGCAATTCTGACTTTATATCCTGCAATTCTGACTTTATATCATGCAATTCTGACTTTATATCATGCAATTCTGACTTTATAACTCACAATACTGACTTTATCTCACAATTCTGACTTTATATCGCGCAATTCTGACTTTATATCATGCAATTCTGACTTTATAACTCACAGTACTGACTTTATCTCGCAATTCTGACTTTATATCACGCAATTCTGACTTTATAACTCACAATACTGACTTTATCTCGCAATTCTGACTTTATAACTCACAATACTGACTTTATCTCGCAATTCTGACTTTATATCTCGCAATTCTGACTTTATCTCGCAATTCTGACTTTATCTCGCAATTCTGACTTTATATCATGCAATTCTGACTTTATAACTCACAAAACTGAGTTCATATCACAATTCTGACTTTATAACTAACAATACTGACTGTATCTCGCAATTCTGACTTTATATCGCGCAATTCTGACTTTATATCATGCAATTCTGACTTTATAACTCACAATACTGACTTTATCTCACAATACTGACTTTATAACACAATTAAGTTTGTATCACAATTCTGACTATAACTCGCAATTGCGACTTTATAATCTCACAATTCTGAATTTATCTCGCAATTCTGACTTTATAACTCGCAATCACGACTTTATATCTCGCAATTCTGACTTTATATCATGCAATTCTGACTTTATAACTCGCAATTGCGACTTTATATCTCGCAATTCTGACTTTATATCACGCAATTCTGACTATAACACAGAATTGAGTATATATCACAATTCGGACTATAACTCGCAATTGCGACTTTATAATCTCGCAATTCTGACTTTATGTCACACAACTGAGTTTATATCACAATTCTGACTTTATCACGCAATTCTGACTTTATAACACAGAATTGAGTATATATCACAATTCTGACTATAACTCGCAATCACGACTTTATATCACGCAATTCTGACTTTATATCATGCAGTTCTGACTTTATAACTCACAATTGCGACTTTATATCTTGCAATTCTGACTTTATAACACACAACTGAGTATATATCACAATTCTGACTATAACTCGCAATTCTAAGAAAAAAGTCATAATTGTGACAGAAAAAGTTGCAATTACCTTTTTTATTTTTTATTCAGTGGCGGAAACAAGCTTCCACACTCTTCTGCTCACCAATACTGATAAAAAAAACACAGTAAAAACAGTAATATTGTAAAATACAATTTAAAATTTGATTTCAATTTGATTGTCACATGATCCTTCAGAAATCTTTCTAATATGATGATTTGCTGCTCAAGAAACATTTCTGATTATTATCAATGTATAATTATCAAATTGAAACTTTTGTAACATCATAAATGTTTTTTATTTTAATTTTTAATCAATTTAATGCATTCATGCTGAATAAAAGTATTACTTTCTTTTTAAAAAATCTTACTCACTCCAAACTTTTGAACAATAATGTATAACGCATAGCAATCCTTCAGCTTATTATCTTGGAATGGAAATGAAAAGTTTATTAAAGTTATTTTTTTGTGCTAAATATACAGTTCCCCAGTGACAACCGGCAGTCTGAAAAAAGCCCAGTCTGCTCTAGAGCTGCGGAGGATTTCAGACCTGTCTGACATGTCTGATGAAGAGTGCGTTGCTGAAAACGGCCAAGGAGACGGCAACACTGAGAAAGGCCTTCTTATCTCGCCCAAAGAGCGCATTAAGAACATGTGGCATGACTTCAGTGTCAAAAAGCTTTCTCCGCCTCAATGGCAGCCATTTTCATCCTCACTGCAGAGCTTGCCTGACTGCCAGACTGACTGCAAACCCAAAAGTAGGATTAGGGGTCAACATCGAAAAAAGCGCAAGCAAAACGGAGACGATGGTTGGCATCCGAGAGTGACCGTCCCCAAGCCTTTCCAGATGACGCTCCGTGAGGTGGAACAGCGCAAGAAGGGCGTCAAATCACGCTCTGAGGTCGAACGAGAGAATGAGGATCTCCGGCGGCAGCTGGAAGAGCTTACCGAGTGCCAGAGGAAGTTTCGTGCCAGTCCGTTGCCTGCGCATGTGCGTCTCCCGCTGTACGAGGAACTGCAGGAGCGTGACGAGGAACGCCGGCGTTTCCATCGGGAGCAGCAACGTCTACACACTTCGCAGAGACCCTTCAGATTCCTGGAGCGTGAACGTCTGAAGAAAGAGCAGAAGGAGGCCAAGCTCCGCGAGCAAATGCTCAAGCAGCACAAAGAGGAAGAGGAGAGGAGGAAATGCCCGTTCAAGGCTAAACCCGTCCCGCGGGCGGTGAAGGAGGCCGCGTTGGGTGACCAGCAGAAAGAGGAGGAGCTCTACAGGGCGATAAAGATGCAGATGCGGGCGAGAGAACTGCTTCAAAACGCATCCATGCCTCCTAGCATGCTTGCACGGCATCTCAGTGAGAAACAGACGCAGAAGGCAGTCCAGGACGACGAGCAGCTCCACAGACCCAAAATCAACACTGAAGTTCCAGACTTCGACGCCAGCTACAGGAGGTTTCGTAAGCAGCTGGCGAAGAGCAGAGAAGTGCGGCCCGTGACGACATGCGAACCCTTCCAGCTGCGCACGGCTGACATCGCCTCGCACAAAGAACGCATCATGGCAGAAATCGAAGCAGAGATACAGAGCCCAAAACTGTCACGCTGGCCGTTTGTGAGCCCACGCACCCTCTCGCCCAGGACGCCCTCGTCATCCCTTTGCTCCTCGCTGTCTGGAAGCCAGGAATGCTTGCCCGCTAAGATCACTGATGCAGCCAAGAAACGGCAAGAAGCTGTGAGGTAACTGTGATGCCCAACCCTGCTTTAAACCCTCATCCTGCTAGAACTTTCCAAGTGAAATCCTGTGGGAATTCCAGAGCAGGAATGTAACTTTCCCTGCCAGTGTGTCTCCCTTGAATAACTCCATGAACAGTAAAAGACTTTACTGGAAACCCTGAGTTGTAGATGCCCCTGAATCCTCTCGCTGTTTTCAAGTTCTCCTGGGATGTACAATGGGATAATTTGTTCAAAAGTGTAGAAATCAGACTTTTTAAAAATCCCTATTGGAAAAATTAATGGGAAAAATACTTCTGGATCCAAGGCTGCTGAAAAAGTGGGCGGGCACTCTTGCATATGGCAAACAATAGTAAGACATGCTTTGAATGCTTTTCTGAATTCAGCCAAAATGAAAAGCAAATGATATGATGGAAAATGCTATGGAAGCTTGTTTCCGCCACTGAATAAAAAATGTATAATTGCGAGTATAATTGCAATCAGTTTTAACTCCAATTATAGAGTTGTAATGTCAGAAATGTGAGATATAAACTCACAATTGTGAGTTATAATGTCAGAATTGCTGACTTTAAATTGTTGATGAAGAATTGCACTAAAGCTTGCAAGAAAGTACTACTTATTTAACTAGATTATGAATTTATGGGCTTGAATGACAAAACTATGTTCTGTCATTGTCTCTGCATTTTATGGAAGCTTGTTTCCACCACTAAATAAAAAATAAAAAAGGTAATTGCGAATTTTTTATCTCACAATTCTGACTTTTTTTCTCACAAGTGCCAGTTTGCATTTCGCAATTCTGACTTTTTTCTCTTTCATTTTGTTTATATCTTGCAATTCTTGCAACTTGACTTTATAACACGCAGTTGTGAGAAAAAAAAGTCTTATAAAAGTTTATATCTCGCAATTGTGAGCTTATAACTCACAATTCTGACTTTATTTCTTGCAATTGTGAGTTTATATCTCGCAATTCTGACATTATAACTCACAATTGTGAGAAAAAAAGTCAGAATTGTGAGAAAAAAATTCGCAATTAACTTTTTTATTTTTTATTTAGTGGCGGAAACAAGCTTTCATAAAATGCAGAGGCAATAAGAGAACATAGTTTTGTCATTCGAGCCCATAAATTCATAATCCAGGTACTTTCTTGCCAGCTTTACAGCAATTTTTCATCAACGTCACATGAAATGTGTATGAACTAATCTGTAAATTGAATATTTACAATGAAAAACATTTTGTGTCTAATTTTTTCTAATTATATCCAATATCAGTTTGCTCTGCAACACTTTAATTGACACCCCCAACTTGTTTGGCACTCAAAGAGTTTTCCACTATAAATTATCAACTAGAAATGAATTAACATTACGGTGGCACGGATGTGTGTGCATGTTAAAAAATGACTTGAAGGCAGCATTTTGCCCCAACCCTGTCCCTGCTGTCTTACCGTAGCGTCGTCCCATTAGTGGAGAGTCCCTCCTTCAAAAGTTCAGTTCTGACAGCTCTTTAATCCTATGAGTAGAAAAGTTCTCGAGCAGAGAAAGCAGGCCAAAGAAGAGGAGGAGAAATGGAAGGAGAAGCAAAAACAGAGAGAGAAGAGACTACAAAAAGTGATCACAAAGCGAGCCCAGGCAAACGACCCACACGTGGCCCTGGCTCAGACCTGCCAGTCCAAACTAAAAGAGTTCAGGTAAACACACATTTCAGGGGTAAAGAGGTAAAGGAAAGGGTCAATGGTGTAATTATAGCTGTGAATACTTATTTCTTAAATACAAGTACAATGTAAAAATATGTATGTTCACAATAAGTGCATTGTATCACATGATTAAGTACATTAAACCCTATAATTACATCAATAAATAAGATTTTGCATTTTATGCATTTATACACCCAGACTTGACCACTGTTCTGAACCACTTTTCCCCCTGCATATGATGTAAATTTATTTGTATAAATGCTTTTATACATGTGCACATGGGAACAGGAAACAAGATCTCCAGAGACAGAGAGAGTTCCAAGAAGAGATGAGAGAAATCCAGGAAAGAGTGAAGGGAAGACCTTTACTACTGGAGCAGGTAGCACAGGTGAGCTCTGTTTATTTTATTTATGGTTTTATTTTATTATTTTATTTTATTTTATTTTTATTTATGGTTTTATTATTTTATTTATTTACTTTATTTTTACTAAAAAGTTTTGGACATTTTTTGTGCAGCTGTATAGAGCTCTATAGAGAGGACAAGCATCTCAAAGATATCTACGAATGATGTTAATGAAAATGATAATGCAAAGCTCTCTCTCCTCAGATGAATGCTAAGAGAGCAGCAGAAAAGCTCTATTCTGCCACTTTGCATGGATGTGGCCTGAGTGAGTCCTTCATCAGCAGTAAAGCTCCTAAAGCCTTGAAACACAGTCAGACTCCAAGCCCCGCCCACTCTGACAGTCAGACTCCACCCACATACAGGTATGACTGATTAGCAAAAGAGCCAGAAGGTCAATATGGGGGTTACGTGCAACAAACTTCCGTATTCTGTAAAACAGGTTGCATCACTTCCAGTTCAGGTCTATTGTATGTGCTTTGTTAAATATAGAGCCGTTTTTCTCAAGATATACCTTCAAAGGAGTGAGCAATAACCGATGTCCATCACATACGCAGATTGATATCTGATTACTTTAAAAGTCCATAGATATCTCCATCAGTTCGTACTGCCGTTAACACTTTCTCCGACAAGCGTATGCAACGAGACCTGTTTTCCTGATTGTTCATGTGATGTTCGGCATAAAGCCTGTTCTGCGATATGAGTCTCTGAATAGTTTTCATTCATTTTTCCATAGGAAAAGCAGAAATGAAGATCATGAGGAACTTCCAAACTTGCTGGATTCTCTTCTCGATGACTATCCAGATGACTATGAAGAGTATGACCATGACTTGGAGGCAGAACACATGGACAGAGATGAGGACGAGAAACACAATGTAGATCATGACAGTGATGAGGAAAAGGGCAATGATGAAGGACACTCACACGAGGGGGGTTTGGATGATGATGAACAGGATGACCATTATAAGGACGATGACAATGAAAGTAATAAGAGTCACCATAGCAACAGGAGCAGAACTGGTAGTGTTAATTAGTTAATTCAAAAAGAAAAAATTATAAGATTAGAAAAGTGATGAGAAACAGAAAAGCCTCTAGTGGAGAAGACTGGTATTATATTGTCATTAGCTTTATTCAGGGTATTTTATGTGTTTTAAACTGAACAAACATCAATACCAAATTGTTGCTGGATCGATGTGTAATAGAGTGAACCTTAAAAACCTTGTCCGGGTCACATTTAACCTTGAAATAAAAAAATTAATTAAAAAATATGTAAAATTAAAATGTATAAATTAAGTAAAATTTTAGGACCATAAAGATATTTTGCATATAAATAAATGTAATTAATTTTTTTTTATTATTTTTTAAATTAATTAAAAATTAATCAAATTATTTAAATGAGGTACTTATACATCATGGGAGTCTTTAAGTAACTTAAATATATATTTTTTTGCAATTGTTAAAATAATAATAATAAAACAGTACCGAGAATTAGCAAAAAAAGCAAAACAAAAGAAAAACCTTTAATATATGCATTACAGCAATGGGAATGTACTGAATTATCTTGAATATAATGCTGCAGTGCAACATATCTTAATAATGCACTTAATATTCTTTATATTCAAAATATAATTTCTTATTTTTTCTTTTTATATGGGGCAGAGTATGACCTGGAAATGTTTGCAAGCCATTCACTCAGTAAACAGTAATGAATGTAGTATATATGTGTAAATATAAATGTCTAGTCATTTACATTTTAAAAACAAAAGGCCAAAAACACTTTTATTATTTAATATGTTACAAAATAAATGAATGTGTTTGTATATCTGGGCTTATTAATGAAACTTAATATGTGGAAAATAAACTTTATTACAATTTTAATATTTATTTGCGTGTTCGTTTACTTCTTAAACATAACTACGAGCATATAAAACATTTTAAACACGAGCCACAGCCTAAAAAAACACAGCATGGTCAGTTACTGTTTGTACATCACAGGCAACATCTCAGTAATTTTCCATGCTCCACGCGGTCCAGCCCACCTCACGCTCACGCTCACGCTGTGATGCAAAACCCGCCTCGTACATGAGACCAAGGGCAAAAGACGGGCTGGGAGGGGTCCATCCTGATGGACAGCACCTCCACCCAATCAAATGCAAGCAAGGTGTCAGCGCCACACTCGCTCCAACCAATCAGCTGCAGCGGAGGGCGTGTCCGCAGTCCGAATTTTACGCGGCGCTACGGGCTGAAAACTAAACCGAGATGGAATATGCCAGTCTGAACCGGTTTCAACCGGTCTTGCGTGTGATGCATAAGACTGGAGAGGAGCTGGGTCACAGTCTCTCGCAGATATTTGATTTAAAACAACGTTTTTTCTGCAATAGACAAAAGAATAAACTAACGATTGATTGATGTTGTTGTTATAAAACGGACTGAGTTGTTAAAGCGAGCTGTAAACCGTCATACAGACAGACAGATGAACTAACACGAGCTGCTGACTGAAAGAGGACCCGGACTTAATTACTGAAGACTAAAATTCAAAATAACACCGAAATTGTGTGTTTTAGGGTGTTTCACGTATCGCTTGCTTTGCAGTGTAGTGTGTATGGCTATACTAGTTAGCATTTAAAGTGAACTTGCTAGATACTCAAATTGCCTTTTGAATAGTTTTACACACGCCATCGTGTAAAATGAGATAAATCAAACAGACCTTTCATTTTTTACTTGACGTCTTGATCTTGTTTTGACGCGACGCCTATTTCCAGGACACTAAACCTGGTTTGCTGATTCCCAAACCACGTTAGCATTGTTTTTTTTCAGCGAAAAGAGGAGTTTTGTTTAAAACAGGTAAGTCAAAGGTGTTTGCTCAGATGATTGTGTGCTATAAATATTAACAACTGAGATAAGCGAGTTGAATGAAGTGCTGGTTTGCTGACATTGCTGATGCGAAACAGAAACAAAAACGCGTTTTGTTCCTCATCGCTGCCCGTAACTGCAGACTCTCAGCTAGAATGCATGTGGGCTGCTTTATAAAAAGTTTAACGAGTGTATATAAAGATCTGCTGACACAAATTGTTCACTTTTTGTGTTTTTATAGCTCCACACAGTTAATATGTTGATCTGACATGTTAGTAGTGTTTAACATCAGTGATCTCAGCCAAACCGCACTCAGGGTCATTATAGGTTGTAATTCAATGTAAATGCAGTGTTTTGTGGATAAAAGTGCACCCACGTGGTGTGAGCCACTGGTTTAGTGTTTTAACTATTAATAGATATCCCTCTGGTTAAACAACTAGTTGAGGTAATAGTATTAGTCATCTGTACCATTGTATCAGTGTTAATTTAGTGTCTTATACTATTTTAGTTATTAATTTTTTGAATTAGATTTTTTTTGTTTTTATTAGATACTTTTAAAATGTGTTTATAGTTTTTTTTTAGTTCATTTTTCATAATTGAAGTAGTACTTTAATTTAAACTTGAACGAAAATGAGAAACATGGCATTGACAACTAACTGAAATCAAATAAGTTCTAATTTTTTTAAAATCTTATTTCAATTTATTAGTCAATTTCAGTCAATTAAAGCCAAAACTATTAAAAAAAGATTTTCAATAATTGAAATGAACAACTTGATAATGTTATGAGGAGTCAAAGAAGTGTCAGTATTGATATTTGATAACTAAAAGTTGTTGTCCGTCTTGTTCCCTTGTCTCTCCTGCAGCTCTATGCCGGCAGACATGACCATGTTGGCGGATCACACAGCACGACAGTTGCTGGACTTCAGTCAGAAGCTAGACATCAACCTGCTGGACAATGTGGTCAACTCCATGTATTATGACGTGGGATCTCAGGTATGAGTCTGTTTGCAAAATCCAAGACAATTCTGAAGTTTTGAAACACATTCAGAGTTTGGTGCAGTACAGTACATCAAAAATGGTTTTCGTTATGGTTATTTTAGCAAAGACTTGCACAAGAAGTTCTCACCAACCTAAAGGACCACCCAGATGCCTGGACCAGAGTGGACACCATACTGGAGTTCTCGCAGAACATGAAGACAAAAGTATGTCAACGTTAATGTGTTTCTACATTTTGCCAAGCAAATATTGGTTCTTTGAGTCCTGCTACTGAATGTAACCTTAGGCTGTTTTCACACTGTCAATTTTGGTGCACACCCAGGTTCGATTGACTTCAAAATTTAGTTTGTTTGGATGAAGTGAACTCTGTTTTTCGAACTTGGGTGGTCTGGGGTACAGTTCATTTGAACTCCGGTACGGTTCGCTGCTCATATGAATGCAATCGTACTAAATCGCGGAAGTGAACAGCTATCGCTTCATACCGTGCCCGGGCGCGGTTCGGTTAACTGTCCCTGGCCCGCTCGGAAGAGGTTGAGTATATTTAGGCTTATAACGGGTCTGGTTCTCACCTTATTGATGAACGGGAATTGTAATTTGTGAGTAGAACTGCAAATTCCTCCATTAACATCAGCTGCCTCCGTAGTAATCCTCTGAAACGTGCAGCACAATAAAGTGAAAATCAATGTGCAGCATAAATAATAAATCTATATGGCAGTTTGTGAAGGCTCTTTTTGTCTGTGCCGATAGCCTAGTGGTTAGTGCACTGACATATGGCGCAAATGCGTTCACGGTGACCCGAGTTCAATTCCCGTCTCGAGGTCCTTTGCCGATCCTGCCCCCTTCTCTCTGCCCAGTGCTTTCCTGTCTGCTTTCTACTGTCCTTTCCGAATAAAGGCCCATAAATATAACTTAAAAAAAGCTTTTTCTTCCTGTTTGCTTAAAAAAAAAAGTTGCATCGTAAATGACGTAAGCGTGTGCCAACCTGGAACATTTAAGTGCAAAGTGAGTGCAGGTCAGCGGGGGAATGGGGAGGGGGGACAATAGTCCCAGGGGACGGTACAACACAACCATGCCTAGTGTGAGTACACCCTAAGTTATACTAGCAAGCTATTCCACAATCTAGGCCCCACCATCGAGAAGACTCTGTCTCCTTTGCGTTTTAATCTTTTACAAGGGACTGTAAGTAAGTTTAGGTCAGCAGATCTTAAACTTCTGGGAGTGTAGGGTAATTAGACAGGTAATTAGGAGCAAGGGTATGTAAGAATTCGTACACAAAGAGGAGAATTTTAAAGTCAATCCTAAATGGGACTGGAAGCCAATGAAGAGCTCGCAGAACAGGGGTTGCATAATCATGTTTGCAACCTTTCTTGATAAATTTGGCCACAGCATTTTGAACCAGTTGAAGACGAATGACCTGGGACTTCGAGAGACCCCGCAATACAAAGAATTGCAATAATCCAAATGAAAGGTTATAAAAAGATGTCATGAGATTTTTCAGACAGAAGGTGTTTAAATTTAGCTAATGCATTGAAAACAAAACCAAAGGTTCAAAAACCAAAATATAAAAGTGAGGTGAGCAACGTTATGCATTTTGCAAACTTTACCAAGCAACAGGGGTAAACGGCTGCTGCTTTGATGATGCAAACGCACCACGGTTCGGACCCAATGTGAACAAAGTCCAGCGGGAGCAATCAAAGCAAGTGTGAAAGCACTTTAGCCATTTTTTTTCCAGCCACTTCAAACTGATGTTTATTCTCTTTGCTATTTGTATTGCAGTACTACGCTCTTCAGATACTGGAGACGGTGATCAAAACACGCTGGAAGATTCTTCCACGAAACCAATGTGAAGGTAAGGGACTGTATGACTGAGTCTCTATGGCAGGAGTTCTCAACTCTGGTCCTCGAGATCCTGCAGAGTTTTGCTCCAACCCTAATCAAACACCTGAACAAGCTAATCAAGCTCTTCATGATTACTAGAAAGCTACAGGCAGGTGAGTTTGAAGCAAAGTTGGAGCTAAATTCTGTGGGAAATTGGACCTTGAGGGTCAGAGTTGAGAACCCCTGCTCTATGGAGAATCTACTACACACCTCCACATTATGTAACCATACTGTAATATGAAAACCTAATGATTCCTTTAAGGAATGCACAAAAAACTGACAGCTCTGTCTGTTGACAGGAATAAAGAAGTATGTCGTCGGGCTGATCATCAAGACTTCCTCTGATGCCAACAGCGTAGAGGTAATAAAAATGCTTCAGATGGTTAATTATCTTCTACCAATTGCACCAGTGTAATTTTAGTATAATGTACTATTATAGTTTTATTAATATTTTAAATTTGTTTTTATTTTTATATTTCCCATTTTCATTTTACTAAAGGTTTTGTTGTTTCTCATTTTTATTAGTTTATTATTAGATTTAGTAAGTAGTACTTCAACTAAACGAAAATGAGAAATGTTCAAATATAAAACATGATCAAATATAAAACAGCTTTAAAACTTATAATAAACAAATTAGTTTCAGCTCACTATAACCACTCTGATTTGTACTGAATGCATCTGTTCTTGTGTTTTTGCTCTTGCAGAAGGAGGGGGTTTACATTGCAAAGCTCAACATGATCCTGGTGCAGGTGAGCATCATTTCAGGTTTTTTTTTCTAGTCATGATTTTGTGACAGTGTATGGCTCACTGTGTTCCTGTTTGTGTATAGATCCTGAAACAGGAGTGGCCGAAGCACTGGCCCACGTTCATCAGTGACATTGTGGGAGCGAGTCGCACCAGTGAGAGTCTGTGTCAGAACAACATGATCATCCTGAAGCTCCTCAGTGAGGAGGTGTTTGACTTCTCCAGCGGCCAGATGACTCAGGTCAAAGCCAAACACCTGAAGGACAGGTACACATGTAACAGTTACAGACTGTAATGGGTGTAGTTGGGAAAATAATTGCAGTAATGTTTACTCAACCTCTCTCTTTGACCTCTTGCAGTATGTGCAACGAATTTTCCCAAATATTCCAGCTCTGCCAGTTCGTCATGGTATGTAAGAAGCAGATTATCACAGTAGTAACTGTTATCGTTTAGATAATTAAGTTCAGTATTCTCTGGCCTGTCATTTTTAACCTGGATCTAATGCTGTTTTCTTCAGGAAAATTCCCAGAATGCCCCTCTGGTCCATGCCACATTGGAGACCCTCCTTCGTTTTCTGAACTGGATTCCTCTGGGCTACATATTTGAGACCAAACTCATCAGCACGCTGGTGTACAAGGTAACAAGACTTGGGGTTTCTTATGTGATAGCTAAATAAGCAATAAATATGAAATCCACAGAATTTGCTGTTAAATTTGTAATTATTTGATGAATTATGATCTGTGAAATGCTCATGTATTTGTATACAAACTATACGTCACTCCTCTCACAAAGGCGCACTGTCATTGGTTCAGCTTGCCAGTGCGTAAGAAAGAGAGGAAAATGATTGGAGCGCTGGCTGTTCTCATGGGCTCTCTGCTTAAGGCTTTGTGTCCGAGCTGGTGCTCCTACATTTATTGTCTTTCACTTATTTTGTGTTCCAGAAAGTTTAACATTTGTGTTCCGACTAATTCCACAGTTTCTGAATGTTCCGATGTTCCGGAACGTCACGCTGAAGTGTCTGACAGAGATCGCAGGTGTCAGTGTCAGTCAGTACGAGGAGCAGTTTGTCAACCTGTTCACTCTCACCATGATGCAGCTCAAACAGGTACTCACACTTTACTACTGTTGTTGAAAAGTTCAGGGTCAGGCAGATTTTATCTATTTATTTTGTTTTTAAATAAGTAAATGCTTTTATTTAGCAAGGATGCATTAAATTGATTAAAAGTGACAGTCAAGACATTTATAATGTTACAAAAGATGTCTTTTTCAAATGAATGCTGTTCTGTTCTTGCTGTCTTCAACATTGATAATAATCAGAAATGTTTCTTGATCATCAAATAATCATATTAGAATAATTTCTGAAGGATCATGTGACACTGAAGACTGGAGTAATGATGCTGAAAATTCAGCTTTGATCACAAGAATAAATTACATGGTTGTAGAAAATGGTTGTTTTACATTGTAATAATATTTCACTATTACTGTTTTTACTGTATTTTTGATCAAATAAATTCAGCCAAACGGTAGCGTATGGCTATATTACTAGATCTGGTTGGAGGACCTCTTGATGATGTCAAAGGGGTCTTTCCAAAGGTATTATGTGCCTTGAATTTGACTAATTAAACATGATTATTTTGTGAACAGTGCAGTTTCTGCTTGAGTGTTAAACCAACTATACCAAACCTACAAATATTAGTTTTTAAACCAAACCCTCGTTATTCTATACAGATGCTTCCACTGAACACAAATATCCGTCTAGCGTATGCAAATGGGAAAGACGATGAGCAGAACTTCATCCAGAACCTCAGTCTGTTCCTCTGCACCTTCCTCAAAGAGCACGGACAACTGATCGAGAAGAGACTGAACCTCAGAGAGACACTCATGGAGGTATATATACGCATATATATGCACAGTGAAAGGTATAGAGATGATGTGAAAGTGAGACACACACACACACACACACCTTCATGCCTTATTGTTTGTCTCTCATGTGCTCAGGCTCTGCATTACATGCTGCTGGTGTCTGAGGTGGAGGAGACGGAGATCTTTAAGATCTGCCTGGAGTACTGGAACCATCTGGCCGCCGAGCTCTACAGAGAGAGTCCCTTCTCTACCTCCACCTCTCCGCTGCTCTCAACCAGCCAACACTTTGACGTGCCGCCCCGCCGACACCTTTACCTGCCTGTGCTCTCCAAGGTCAGTTAATCACAGTGTACAGCAAGTCCACCTCAAATTGTTGGTAGCAGGAGAAAAACCGTCTGTGTTCTTGACCGGTCTCAGGTGCGTCTGCTGATGGTGAGTCGCATGGCCAAACCGGAGGAGGTTCTGGTGGTGGAGAACGATCAGGGCGAGGTGGTGAGAGAATTCATGAAGGACACAGACTCCATTAACCTCTACAAAAACATGAGAGAGACTCTGGGTAATCAAGATGGGCTTATAATGCATTAAAAAAGTCTAGGGCTGCATATGAAATCACATACTCTCTTGAGAAGGTACTTAGTTTGAATAAGCACTTTGCAAGTGCTAAAAAAGTAAAAGTTTTTTATAGTATGAATATGTGAAGTATGAATGTAATCCAGACGTATTACGTTCGCCATGTTGTCATTATTATGTGACCTACCAGCATCAGTTGTTACTTCTCTGCCATTCATAAATCCTCTTCCCGTGGCCTCATGGGAGAGTAATGTTTCCATCAAATGCACACTTCAGAATCTTGACTGAAGTAGTAAGTCATCTGGGGACTATCTGCCTGCTCTTTCATGAGTACTGTGAACTCAGACATATAATTATTTTGTCACATACTGTTTTTCACCTATATAGTAGGGAAGTATGCAATTTCACATGCAGCTTCGGTTAACAGCACACTGCCCAACTTTCTGGAGAAAGCTTCATAATGATCTCTTTTCTTGTTCAGTCTATTTGACTCATCTGGACTATGCCGATACGGAGCGGATCATGACCGAGAAGCTTCATAATCAGGTGAACGGTACCGAGTGGTCCTGGAGGAACCTGAACACGCTGTGCTGGGCCATCGGCTCCATCAGTGGGGCTATGCATGAGGAGGACGAGAAGAGATTCCTTGTCACTGTCATTAAGGTGTTTATTCATGTGTTTGTTTTGAGTTTATCAGGAACTGTTCACATGGAAAAAGATTGTTCAATGCAACTGAAAAGTTTACACATTATTTAAAATATAGTAGACAGTGTCTATGGTCTAAAAGTTTGGGGTCAAATAAGAATTTTGTTTCTTTGAAAGAAATTAATACTTTTATTCAGCAAAGATGCATTAAATAGTTTAAATGTGTCAGTAATAGGCTTGCTGTGATAGTCGGTGTTACTGGTGTTCAGCTGCAACACCGCCCCTCACCATCGTTTTTATTTATTTTTTAAAAAAATTTTTTTAAATGGTAATAAATCATTTAGTTCAGTTAGAAAACAGACGCTACAATTAAAAACTGAACGCATTTGCTCAATGCAGCGTGAGTCCGATTTCATTCATCATGAGAGTGAGGAGCTGACTGACAAGATGATAGCGGAAGATATTTGGACTTTTGTAATATTTTGGGTTTAAACCCAGTGCTTATAGGGAACCTGCAAAGGATTAGTTGTCTTTTTCTACTTGTGTTTTTCATTAAGAATAATAACCCAACATTCAAACAATTGCCGCCCCCGAATTGGCACTAACTTGAAAGCGAAAGTAAAATATGCACGGCTGCACGGGCATTCATAACGGTGCACAATTACTGGTGTGGACCGTCAGTAAAAACATTCATTATGCTACAAAAGATTTCTGTTTCAAATAAATGCTGTTCTTTTGAACTTTTTTTTTCATCAAAGAATCCTGAAAAAAATCTTTTTTTCTTTTTTTTTTCTTCAAAAATATTAATCAAAATAACTATTTTCAACATTGATAAGAAATGTTTCTTGAGCATCAAATCATCATATTAGAATGATTTCAGAAGGATCATGTGACACTGAAGACTGGAGTAATGATGCTGAAAATTCAGCTTTGATTACAGGAATAAATTTATAATACATTTAAATTAAAAAAAATAAATAGAAAGTCTTTAAAATTATTAATATTTGTATTAATTACTGTATTTTTAATCAAATAAATGCACTCTTGGTGAACATAAGAAACTTCAAAATCATTAAAGTCTTACTGACCCCAATCATTTGAACTAGTTTGAGTACTGTGCAGTATACTTATATTTAATTTTGGCATACTTTAGACATGACTTGAGGCTGGAATACATTCAGTCATTTAGTGTATGATGCCCAATATTTCTCTGTAACCATTAGAGCTGCACAATTAATCGTTAAAAGATTGTTTCTCGATTCATACACCCACATGATCTCATTCCTAAATGACAGCGATTCACCTGTGTCTATTAAACCTTTGACATGTACGATCACAGTAAACATTCAGATCTGTGGTCTGATCCAGAGAGAGCAGTTGTCATATATAGGTATGAAACCGCTTCACAAAGTCTTTTCAACCACACAGTATCATTATTTCACTTTTAAATATTTATAATATCACTGAAGTACTGGGATAAATGTTTATAGTTCGTATGTAAACACTGATGTCAACTGAAGCGAATCACTTTTTGAAAGTAACTTGGCAAAAATCTTTCAAATAAAGATTGTAACATTACATCGTTAGACCACCAGGTGGTGACAAGTGACTCTCAAAAAAATAATTTATCATTGAATCCTTCAAGAGATTCGTTCAAAAACGCTGAATCATCCAGTAATGAAACAAGTGAAGTATTTATGAGTAAGTCATTGAATTATTCATTCAAACCAATTAAAAAAAAAACACATTTAAAATAGACTGCAGCAAATAACATTTAGTCAGAACCGCTAGTAAAAGTCATGTATTAAAGCCTTTAGTCTTTTTACAAATATGCCTTTATATGTTTGTCAGTAAAATCAATATATTTCTGTCTCAGGATCTGCTGGGTCTGTGTGAACAGAAAAGAGGGAAAGACAACAAGGCTATCATCGCTTCCAACATCATGTACATTGTCGGCCAATACCCACGATTCCTCAGGGCTCACTGGAAGTTCCTCAAAACTGTCGTCAACAAGCTCTTTGAGTTCATGCACGGTGAGGAACAGATCATGTTTGACCCTTTGTCTGGTCATGCATGTGTTGGTTTTTTTTCCTAAAGAGCAAATTTTATCTCAAGGTTTCTGTTATTTGGAAAGTCTCTCTCTGTCTTTCAGAGACTCATGATGGTGTGCAGGACATGGCCTGTGACACGTTCATCAAGATCGCTCAGAAGTGCAGGAGGCATTTTGTGCAGGTGCAGGTGGGGGAGGTGATGCCCTTCATCGACGAGATCCTCAACAACATCAACACCATCATATGTGACCTGCAGCCGCAGCAGGTGCACACGTTCTACGAGGCCGTTGGCTACATGATCGGAGCCCAGACGGACCAGACCGTCCAGGAGCGCCTGATTGAGAAATACATGCTCCTTCCCAACCAGGTGTGGGACAGCATCATCCAGCAGGCCACCAAGGTGAGAAGTAGTGTTATTTTAGTCTCACTGAGATACTTATACTTTTTATAGTGAGTAGTTTGAATTGGTTATTATTTTATCTTTCCAAACCAAAAGAGAGCAGGACTCTCTTGCTCTTTTAAGGGATTATACTCTAATGTTAAGATTGAAACAGAATGGCACCTGAACTCAAAGCACATGATGTCTCTCTTTGATCAGAACGTGGACATCCTGAAGGACCCAGAGACGGTGCGTCAGCTGGGCAGCATCCTAAAGACCAACGTGAGGGCGTGTAAAGCCGTGGGTCACCCATTCGTCTTGCAGCTGGGCCGCATTTACCTGGACATGCTCAACGTCTACAAGTGCCTGAGCGAGAACATCTCTTCTGCCATCCAGAGCAACGGTGAGCCACACACATCGACATGAGCACATGATCCACAACTTCCACATTATGACAACACGTGTTTAACTCCTTGGTCTTTCTCTGCAGGCGAGATGGTGACTAAGCAGCCTCTGATACGCAGCATGCGGACAGTGAAGAGAGAGACTCTGAAGCTCATTTCAGGATGGGTCAGCCGCTCCAACGACCCGCAGATGGTTAGTTCTGCTGATCCCGAATCAGTCTGTGCTCATTCCAAAATAATAAGCCGGGTGTGACAGCAGCAGTACAAAGCATTGTTGTTGTCTCTTTAGGTTGGAGAGAACTTTGTTCCACCTTTGCTGGAGGCGGTTCTCATTGACTACCAAAGAAACGTTCCAGCCGCTCGAGAACCAGAGGTGCTCAGCACTATGGCAACCATCGTCAACAAACTCGGCGCTCACATAACAGGAGAGATCCCGAAGATATTTGATGCTGTGTTTGAGTGCACCCTCGACATGATCAACAAGGTTAGTCTATCTCTTTTGTTTTACATCTTGTTTTTTTTTTCTGTGTCAAACCAATGGAAGTCTGGTAGCGAGTACACACTCACCATTTAATGCAGGGCTGAGTGATTCATCGAAATTGAAATTGCAATTATGGCTTAGTGCACTTGTCAAATTGCAAAAGCTGTGATTTCATTAAATAAATGTATGTGTGGCACTGTTTGTTTTCTTAGGGTTGTCAAAAGTACAGGTACTTCGTTATCAAGTTGGTACTAAAATTTTAAAAATGTGACGATACCAGCATTTCCCCCTAGCTTACACAGATACACATGGGAGCGTTTGAAAGCAGGCGTCTATCAGCGCATCCCTAATATATCCGCTGATAATGCTCGGTGAAGAGCGTCACAGACGTTTTTGAAGCGTTGATCGTATCTGTTGAGTGTGTGAACACATTGGCCAATCAGGTATGTTTAAGTTAGTCAGAATATGCTCAAAATGCTAGGGGGAAATGCTGGAATCATCACATTTTTTGCATTTTTTTGCCATCGTTTGCTGAGGTAAATGTGCGTAGCGGTGCGTATCCTGCATGTGATGGTATTTTGGCCAGCTGGGAACTCATGAAGAGCTTATAAAATGTGTAAAGTAGTCAAACAGTGGCGGGAATCCCTCCGTCACACACACAAACGATCTGCTGTGAGGAGACGCACGTCTGATGCGTGTCATGGGCAATCTCGCGACTATGACGAGAAAAACCGACATGTACCGATTCTGTACTTTTTAGGGTCACATCTTCCTGTTTTTGGTTCGTTTACATGTCTTTGGTCCGTGTTGCGTTCATATATCATTCGAACCGCACCAGAGTTTGTTTGGAAGCGTACCGAGACCCATCTTTTCAGCGGTCTCGGTCCGCTTGCTTGGTGCGCACCAGGGTTCGGATGGCAGCGTTCACATATGTTCAAATGAACCGCACTAACCGAGCAATCGCACCAGGGTTCGTTTTAATCGAACCAACATGACAAGTGTGAACGCACCCTGAGTTCAGGTTGATAATGCATTTGGGAACCATTGTGGGATTGTGCAGCCCTACTTTAATGCTTGTTATTTCCCTATCTCAGAACTTTGAGGAGTATCCCGAGCACAGGACGCATTTCTTCTACCTGCTTCAAGCTGTCAACTCCCAGTGTTTCCCAGCATTCCTGTCCATCCCACCCGCACAGTTCAAACTTGTTCTGGACTCCATCATCTGGGCCTTCAAACACACCATGAGGAATGTGGCCGACACAGGTGGGTGGAGAGACTAAAGTTACAGCTACAGTTGAATTGTGCTTGAATAAATAAACCAACTCTACGTTACTCTATGGCCCTGTTTCCACCTGGTATTAAGATGCGTTTTTGGATCAGTAAATGAGAGAGACCTAGTCCCATTTACACCTGGTGTTTCAATCAGTCTCTTTTGTCCACTTTCAACCACTTCTGTCCTGATTTCTTTGAGGGGAGAGTCTATGGGTAGGTAAATGTATGGGCTTTTTCAGATCTATTTAATTGACAAAATAAGCTTGCGCAATTTACATATAAATGCACCCGGAGACGACAGAAAAACATACGGAGAGCAGCAGCTTTCGTGTCTGCTCTGACAGCTCCAAGACCAGCCGAGCGCTGTGAGTGTGTGTGTTAGAAATCAGGAATGGTGAGAGAACATTGTGCTTGGTACTTTTTTTTTTTTTTTTTGTCTTCAAACCAAACTTAAGTCTTCGGCCGACATCTGGCTAGCGCGCTTCTCATAATGTTTACGTGTTAGGTCAGTAGGAGGGGAGTAAATGGTCTTTTGTGGCATGAGCGTTTCCTCTACGAAAGCAATCCGGTCAAATGCGTTTTCAACTACCTCTGAAAGTGGTCGAAAGTGGACAAGCTCAAAATGTTTTAGACCCTTTTACACCTGTATTTAGTGTCGTCCACTTGTGATCCGATCGACCAAAAACCATCTTAATACCAGGTGGAAACAGGGACTCTGTGAATGCAAAAGGCTTCTAGCTACAATTGATTTGACACATTGTGGTGTTTATAAATGTTTCTGAATGCAGTTCTTAATGGCCAAGCATTTGTGACCTGCATTTGTGTGTTTGCACAGTATGTTTGACATTAGGTTTACTCTGTGTCACATGCAACATAAATGAACATGCTGACTGTGTGTGTTTGTGCTTCTCCAGGGCTTCAGATCCTGTTCACGATGCTGCAGAACATCGCACAGGAAGAGGGAGCAGCTCAAAGCTTCTATCAAACCTACTTCTGCGACATCCTGCAGCACATTTTCTCAGTTGTCACGGATACGTCTCATACGGCTGGTCAGTTGCTAGGCAGAGAGATAGTGACATGTTTACAGTGTAACTAATGGAACTGTTATTTCGCACAAAAACGCTTCACGTCTCACTGTCGAAAACACGATCAGCTCATTTTCCAGTGGAAATCAAAAGCGGAAAAAATGTGTGCAAAATATAATGAAAAAAAAGGAGTTGTGCCCATTATTTGTACAATTATCATTATAATTGCACACATTTTGCCCCCAAATTCTCATTACTGTCATGCAAATTTTTTCAATAACATTTAAAGCATGTTTAACTGCCTTTATTTATGCTAAACTGAACACCAGCATTATCATGTTGTATTTGATGATTGATCTGTGTGTTTTGTGACTGCAGGTCTGACGATGCACGCCTCCATCCTCGCCTACATGTTTAACCTGGTGGAAGAGGGTAAAATCAGTGTAGCTCTGAATGCAGGCAACGCGGGCAACAATCAAGGCTACGTGCAGGAGTACGTGGCCAACCTGCTGAAGACGGCCTTCCCACATCTGCAAGAGTAAGAAGAGCAGAGAACATGGAGTCTGTGTTTTCAGCATGCTGTCGGTGTCCTGTGTTAACCTCACTGGTGTTTTTGTTTTTCAGCGCCCAGGTGAAGGTGTTTGTCACGGGACTGTTCAGCTTGAATCAGGACATTCCTGCCTTCAAAGAGCACCTCAGGGACTTCCTGGTCCAGATCAAAGTATGTCACTTCCTTCCTGCTAGATTTTACTTCCTTATTCTCTAGTTATGAACCAAGACACAGGCAGCCACCAATAAAAGTTGACAATAGAATTGGATACACACAAGCAGGGTGGGAAATTAACTTTTTCCCCAGCAGCTACAGTAGTAGTAGTAGTAGATGAATAAATAAAAACATCATCATCTCATAATTATTGAATTGGTAAATGTTAATGATTATTAATTACATAGGAATATTAATAAATTAAATGCTGTAGTGCATAATTTTAATTACATTAGTAATAATAATTAAAAATGTAATAGTCAATAGTAATTAGTTATTAAATGGTTAATAGTTGTGTATAAGCATTTTAATTAATGACAATTTTATTAAATATATATTTTGCTGTTAAATAATACTAGCTTATAATAATTAAAATGTTATGCTTAATATTATTAATAATAATAATAATAATATTTATTATTATTATTATGTTAATTTTAACATTAGTCATTGATAGTCCTAATAAGCTGGTATGCATAATTAATATAATAATAATAATAATAATAATAAATTGTGTATTGCAGAGGCTTCTAATATAACATAATTGTATTAAATATTAAAGTAAATATTTAAATATCAATAGCTATTATGTTCATATTTATATTTGTTAATTAATGGTAATATTAATTGTAAAAAGCTTTTGTTAAATGCTTTGTTAAACATAATTAATTGTTGTGCATAATTTGTATTGTACATTTTAAATAATAAATTTCATTATTACATGTTAATGCTAATTAAATCTTAATACTTAATATTAATTAAAATGAAATAAATTATAATGTTATTATTAAAATAATCTCATTGTTAATTAATATTAATCATTAATACTAATAAAAACTGTTATGCATTAGTTGATGATGATAAATTGATGTTATTGTGCATAACAGGTTATTTTAATTAGTAATAATAATAATAATAATAATAATATAATTGTATTAAATATCGTTTATAATTTAATATTAATAGTTAATATTGATAATTAAAATTGTGTTGTTATTATTATTATTATATAATCAAATATTGTGACATTCATATTTTCTGGCCTTTAAAATGGACATGTATTCTGTTTTTGATTCTGAATAACATTCTAAATTCTAGATAATACTGATACTTGGTAGATAATACTATGAGATGTAAATAACAACCGCGTTATGGAGGATGATTATATATTTCTTATAATTTTATTATTAATTTGTGTTTTTTACATCGCACAAATAAAGCGCTTGGCCAGCTACGGAGAAATCGGTAGCCAGGCAACAGACAAGTGACCAATCCTGTGTGGACGAAGTCACTTCACGGATTCTACCAGCACAATTGTTAGACAACCGTGCCGAGAATTCCAGGCCTAGAACAGTTTGTAATCGTGCCGTACTGTACCAGGCTCCAGTGGAAACACAACCGGAACCTTTCCTTACCGTTCGGCCTGACGGTGGAAAAGCGGCTAATATGTCTTTTGAAAAGTGATGTACAAATACTTGACACAACAGCGTTGAAGTCGTTCTCACACTCGCTCACTCTGTGTTTGCAGGAGTTTGCAGGCGAGGACTCCACAGATCTGTTTCTGGAGGAGAGGGAAGCAGCTTTGCGTCAGGCTCAGGAGGAGAAACACAAGCTCCAGATGTCTGTCCCAGGAATCCTCAATCCTCACGAGCTCCCGGAGGAAATGTGTGAATGAGATCCTGTGGCGTTTCACACTCGTTCGGGGCTCTTTGAGCGCCTCTGTCAAATGTGTGCGTGTGTATAGAGAGGTGGCGGTCAAATGAGGACAAATAGAAAAATGAATCCAGATGTTGGTTGTTTGTCCACCCAGTCCATGCCAATATGTAAATTAAAGACATGTCTGTTATTAGTTTTCTGGCTCCTCCCACCTCTCCCAAATTCCTTGGTTTTACATAACAGAGCATTTTATATAAACTGTTGCTGTCTATCTCCTGTATATCAATCCACTGTATATGCATCAATTTTTCTGTTCGGCATGTTTGCTTTCCTATTTCGAAGCACATGACTAATCATTTTAATGCCTCATCTATTTGTGAATATGTAATATACAGTATGACAGGCCGATGAAGACGGACAGTTGCTGTGCAGGAAGTGAGGTTTGCTCACAGGGACGTGTCGCTGTGGCTTGTGAACCACAGCAAGTGAATGTGACGGTTGAGGATCAGTCCTGATGCTGTTCCTATGTTCTTTATTGGGGGGTTGTGCGTGTTTATATATATATATATATATATATACATATATATATTTTCCATTTGATTGCAATGTATGGGAAAGACTGAAGTCTTTTTCATGCTACAGCCTCACAGAGTGTTTTTGTTTTTTTTGCATAGGGATGTCATTATAATGGAAGGGTTTGTTCATATCATCCTATTTGTAAAGCTGTGCATTAGTACTATGGAAACATAAAGTTGGTTATTTTTACAAAGCATTGTGTGTGTGTGTGTGTTTTTCATTTAGCTCATAGGACTGTTTTAATAGAGTCTCTCATTAATACTGATGGTGCAATTAATAGGATCAAGCTGTTTTGAGAAGAAACTTCCTATTCCAAATAACAGTGGAAAACAAAATGCTTAGGATTTATTAAAGCAATGTGTGTTTGTGTAATGTACAATGCTGTTCAAAAGTTAGCGGTCTGCAAGCTTTTTTAAGTGTTTTTGAATGTCGTATACATTTATGGCAACATTTTAAATAACTTTTCTATTGAAGAGATTTCCACTTCAGTGGATAATAATGAATATACTGTAGGGGTGTTCCTAGATTTAAAAAAGGCTTTTCACACTACTGGTCATGGCTTATTAATGATGAAAATGGAAAGATATGGAATAAGAGGAAAAGCCTTCTCTTGGTTAAAAAGTTACCTTGATGACAGATATGAATATGTACAAATAAATAATATTAAATCAGATCTAATGAAAGTCACTTGTGGTGTTCCACAAGGCTCTGTGCTAGGTCCGAAATTGTTTGTACTGTATATAAATGATATTTGTAAAGTGTCTAAATTAAAAATGGTTTTGTTTGCTGATGATACAAATTTATATTGTTCAAGGAAAAAGTCTGGAACAGCTTCTGAATACAGTGGAAATAGAATTGATGGTTTTTTAAAAATGGTTTGATGATAAGTGACTTTCTTTGAATTTAAATAAAACAAAGTTCATAATATTTAGCAATAGACAATGTAATAAAGTTAAAATTAGGATTAACAATGAGGAAATTGAAAGTATATGAAAATAATTTTTTTAGGTGTTATAATAGATCATAAATTATGTAAAATGTAAAAAGTAAAATGTCAAAATCAATTGTTATAATAGTAATTGTTGTTATAATTAAATAGAACAAAACATATTTTGAACGAAAACTCATATGTTTTGTATTATTCAGCCTACACCTTTTTCGGTTATTATATATATATATATATATATATATATATATATATATATATATATATATATATATATATATATATATATATATATATATATATATATATATATTTATGAATAATTGACTGCAAGGTCCGAAATAACATTTGTGTTGTTGTTGTATTGTAATATATTTTACAATGTAATTTAGTCATGTGATCAAAGCTGAATTTTCAGGATTACTCCAGTCTCCAGTGTCACGTGATCCTTCAGAACTCATTTAATATGCTAATTCGATACTCAAAAAACATTTATCAATGTTGAAAACAGTTGTGCTTCTTCATAAGTTTAAAAGAACAGCATTTATTTGAAATAGAAATCTTTTGTTACATTATAAATGTCTCCCTTTTTAAATTTAATTCGTTCTTGCTGATTAAAACAATTAAATATGTTATATACAATCAATTAATTACACCTAAATGGACTGTATCATACAGTACATGTATCAAAATTAAAACATCACACGTACACGTGCTCGACTGTGAGAAATCGCGAGATTTCCGAAGAAAGGCCGGAAGCAGGCGGAGCTGACGAAAACAGCCGATGTGTAACAAACGGTCGCCCCTCCCTTTCTCTTTGCTAGTTTTCCGAAAAAAGCCGAACGCGCTGAAAGATGACTCGGCGGAAACAGACGATGTCTCGCACAATGTTACCCGCTTGCCTCCGAGCGACCGCGAACATTCCCGGAAAGACCCGAACATCTCCGAGGTCCCCGGCGGAAACAACCGAAGTGTAACTACCGTCCCTGTTCATCATGGCTGCCGTATGTGCTAGTCTGCACAGTAACGCTCTGCTCGGAGACTGACTCTCCGCTCCTTTAGTGCCTCACATTTACTGTCTTCACCCTCGACATTTCGGCAAATAATCCCGCTTGCATGAGCCCAAACCTCCCTGGTTGTGTTGTCTCAAAATAACGAGCCTTCATCAAGCATTTCGTCGGGCCTTAAACACCCCCTTAAAAAGACAGAGAGAAAAACAGGCAACATTTTATTTCTCCAATGGTCTGAATACACTTTCCGCCTTTATGAACCATGTGTGAGAACTGCGCCGAGCTGCTGGAGGTGCTCAATGAGAGTAAGTCAACAGCATTTATTTGTTTTTTGTGTGTTTGTTGTGTTTTTATAGTTGTTTGCAGCAAGTTGTTAGCATGACTGTCCGAGCATGCGTCCCACTGCCTCACATTAGCGCAGATTTTCATGTTTAGCATTTAATCTTCCACGCTTTTGTCAACGTGTGCATTTAAAAGAGCGCTCAAGCACCCTTTGGCTGTCATTAACTGTGTTTTGTTTAATTTTGAGATCTGTTTTTATTAATGCAATGCTATCAGAACGTGTTCGCCTCTCACCATTTCAGCATTAAATCGCCAATCAAGATTAACGTTAGCTACAAAACCTACTGTTTATTTCAAAGGGAAGCTCTAGAAAACATTTATGTGTGCGTTGAACATCAGTTTGTTTTCATATGTTTGGAGGCTGATGGGAAGTTGAACTGACATTAGCATTAGCATTAGCTGGAGCAGAAGTGTTTTTGACATTGTCATCCTTCAAAATGCACACAGATCAACATCTGATCATCCAACACAATCCAATCCGCACTTTAATTCTGTTTGACCGAGTGATTTATGAAATCTAAAGTGATCTGACAGTCATGATGTGAGTGTTTTTGCAGTCTTTGGCCCGCTGATGGTTGCTGGACAGGATTCAGGCAGTATTTGTGTTTGTGTGCTTTGTTGGATGTGGATTAATGCGCTTCCTTTGCTTGTCTCGGTGTGTAAAGACAGTGTTTGATGCTGTAGATGTGCAGTGATTGTAATACCATAGTTCCTTGATATATACTATTGTATTGATGGTTTACCATGGTATTGGGAAGACTTTTTGAATAATTACTATGAAGAATGATTACAAAATCATCACGGTAAATTCCAAAAAAACATGGCATTCTTTTGGTATAGTTATGATTTCAGATGGTATTTTTTGGTATATACCAGTGCACTGTAAGATTAACACAGTATATGCATGATAATTCAGTGGAATTACTATAATACAAGTCAAAAAACGTGACCTTACCATGGTAAATTCCAAAACCATGGCACTCTGTTGGTATAGTTATGTCAGATGGTATTTTTTGGTATATACCATTGCACTGTAAGATTAACACAGTATGTGCATGATAATTCAGTGGAATTACTATGATACAAGTCAAAAAACGTGACCTTACCATGGTAAATTTCAAAAAACCATGGCACTCTGTTGGTATAGTTATGTCAGATGGTATTTTTTGGTATATACCAGTGCACTGTAAGATTAACACAGTATATGCATGATAATTCAGTGGAATTACTATAATACAAGTCAAAAAACGTGACCTTACCATGGTAAATTCTAAAACCATGGCGCTCTGTTGGTATAGTTATGATGTCAGATGGTATTTTTTGGTATATACCATTGCACTGTAAGATTAACACAGTATATGCATGATAATTCAGTGGAATTACTATAATACAAGTCAAAAAACATGACCTTACCATGGTAAATTCTAAAACCATGGCGCTCTGTTGGTATAGTTATGTCAGATGGTATTTTTTGGTATATACCAGTGCACTGTAAGATTAACACAGTATATGCATGATAATTCAGTGGAATTACTATAATACAAGTCAAAAAACATGACCTTACCATGGTAAATTCTAAAACCATGGCGCTCTGTTGGTATAGTTATGATGTCAGATGGTATTTTTTGGTATATACCAGTGCACTGTAAGATTAACACAGTATATGCATGATAATTCAGTGGAATTACTATGATACAAGTCAAAAAACATGACCTTACCATGGTAAATTCCAAACATATATATCATGGTACTGAATGATTTCCACATTGAAATATGAATAGTACTCCTAATAATACAGTTAAATTTGTATGATAATGTAAAAAACATATTGTTACCGTGTTATAAAAACACTATACTATAATGCTACATGTATACATGGTATTACAATACCATAACCAAAATGCAAAATCTATGGCATCACTGTAGTAACATGTCCTAAAACGTAATTGTACCATGGTGTTTTTGGTGCTGTTTTGCTAAATGAGTTTGCTTTTTTCTATGAAATTGAATCTCACAGGTGTTGTTTTGCTGTCATCACTTCCTGAAGTGTCAGATTGTCATATTGCACCAAAGCCTGAATGTATTACTTTTCTATTGAGATGGGTGTCATGATTTATCTCAAACAGCCAGGATGAATTTCAGTGTGATTTTGAATGTGAAATGTTCTGTCGTGAGTGTCGCAGTTTTGAACTTCTGAAGCATTACGCACACTTCCCTCCTATAGAGAGACTTTTGCCTAAATTGCTGTGAGAGGTTCTGGTGCAGTCTTGTGATCTGTTTAATCTTTGTTCATTTCCAGCAGTTTGGTATGAATTGTTTTTGAAGATGGATGATAAAAATATCAAAACATATATATATATATATGTCTATCCAAGGCTTGACATTAACTTTTTTGCTCACCAGCCACTGTGACAAGTGGTTTTCCAAAGTTACTAGCCGCTCTGCATTTTCACTGGCCACAATTTTGACATTGATACCATGGGGAAAAACTGCTAGATATTTTTAATATTATCTCATAATTTGGCAGCAGGTATATTAGGCTGCTGTCACTTTAAGACCTGATGCACAGATCCAATATACTGTTACACATGCATTTTCTTTCGCAACTGTTTATGTTCACTTAATGCAACTGACTGTGTTTACGTTAATACTCATTAAGACTGGCATTTTGACATTATTTTGTGTGTATTTGACTGTTTAAGTGCAATAGGCAGTGAAAAATCACTCAATTTAGTACTGAGAGGCGGCTTTATGTCCGCATACCTTGGGTGTGAGAACAATCTGTGGGAATGAGTAAAATTATCGTGTATCTATTATGCGAAAATTGAGTATTGGAAGCATTTCAGATATTTCAGTATCTATATATCGAAAAATCAATATTTTAGCCAACACTACATTGCAATTTCAGATGCCTTTTTTAAAAGACTACAATTGAAAAATGTATATTATATATAAAATTAAACCTGCCAAAGTGGCTAGTAGGAGTGACAGCGTTACACGCCACTGCTGAAATCCACCCACATTTGGTGGGTGTTAATGTCAAGCCCTGGATGTCTGTTATATACACAAATATAATATTAAACATCAATACTGCTGCTATTTGTAAATGATTTGATGGTGTATTTGTGAGTTATCATGTGTGTTTTTGGCCTTCAGGCATGTCTCGTATCTGTATCCCCCCTCATAGTGAGTGGCAGCTCCATATGTGCTTGGGCAGCTTAACATTTGACCCCTCAAACGCAGTGCTGTGTGTAGATAGACAACAGAAACACACCCTTTAATTGTGTGGGCCAGTTTACAGTGTTAATCTGACACAGTCTGCTGCGTGTTTGTGTTCAGGAGAGAGGTTTTTCAGCTATAATGCAGTCTTAAGTGTGTGTGTGTGTGTGTGTGTGCGCGCACTCCCTGTATTTGTCAGCAGACATCTGTTTATGCATACTCTGTAATTTCACATTTTCTGAAAGGTCAGAAGCAGCCAGACAGCCACTAAACCAGTTGTGCCAGACATCATAAAAAGATATGAATCACAATGCATTTTAACTGTATTTTTTAAAGAAATAGGTCTTCTATGAAAGAGATCTCTGTCATTATTTACTTGTTCTCATGACCTTCCAAAGCCATAAGACCTTGATTTAGGAGGATTTAAACTGTTCACACAGGTTTTTACTGGGCAACAAGGGTAGATGGTGACCTTTTGAATATTCAAAAAGGACGAGAAAAAAAAAAATGCATCATAAAATTAGTCATGTGATAGCTTTGTGTGAGGAACAGACCAAATTTAAGTTGTCATTTACTGAAAAACTTCCCCTCTATCCAAGCTCTTTCATCTTGTTTTTGTTTTGCATATTCAAATTTGCCCAATTTCATGACTTAACAAAAAGTGAACTTGTTTTTCATAATATAGCGCACGCTTTTATGGTGCATATTCGGAGCTGTATGGAAAAGTGCAGCATGAACATTCTTCAAAATGTCATCTTTTATATTCCACAGATTAAATAAAGTCAGAACATTATTTTTTGGTTGAATTATTTTTATAAGTCAATAAGTTCAGATGTTTTTTTTCCCCCTGAAAAACACCAAATAATGTCATTCAGTCAGTCTATGTACTGTTTATCTTTTTTTTCTGTGCCGTGAGATTTTTGCTGCTTTTGTGGTTTTGAGTTTTCAGAATAACGGCTTTGATAACGGATCCACATATCAAAGCGCAGTCAAACTGTTTCTCGGCCCGGCGTGAACACAATGCCCTGAATTGTTACTGTAGAGCTGTGTGGAAGTGGCAGAGAAAAAAAAGACAGGAAAGCCGTTTTACAGAAAGAAAAAAAGAAAGGAATAAAATCTCATGTAGGTCAAGGCTAACCAGCTGCTCAAGTGAACTTTACTACCCCAAGGTAGCATTCCCAAGTCCAGCAACTCCCTCGTCGCCATGGAAACCATTAATTGCGCTCTGTGTGTGTGTGTGTGTGTGTGTGTGTGTGTGTGTGTGGTGCGGGCACCTAAATGGATGTTAAGGTACTGCAAATTAGAATGTCATGTGATCGTCTGTAATGATCCAGTCTTATACAATGTAAATATAAAACTGTGAAATTTATGGTAAAAAAAAGGCAACTGTACTTGCCAGAACTTAACCGTTAAAAAATATTGTAGCCATATTTTAAGTTTTAAACTTAAATTTACAGAATTACTAAAATTACTAAATCTTTTTGTGTGTGTGTGTGTGTGTGTGCTGTATCAATATTATTCTTACTTAATGATGTGAAAAAACTCTAACATACCATGTTAGAGTACTAACTACTAAACCTAAGTGTCTAAGTCGTGTTTTAGTGTGTGTTTGCTGTGTGTCTCTAACACTGAGCTGATCTCAGACAGTCCCAGGACCCTGTGACCACTTCATTAACGGTTTTCTCTCTCTCTCTCTCTCTCTCTGTGTCTCAGTCTCGGATGCAGACAGCTCAGACCTGCAGCTGAAGAAGGAACATGCCTTAAGAGTCTTCACTTACATCAGCACATGGACACAGAGGTCAGCACTCATTCACTCTCATATTCACTTCATTAACTCTCTCAAACATTCAGATCCTTCATTCACTCATTCATTTCTTCTCCAGTTTATACATTTAGTCAACATTTTTATCCAAAGTTACTTATATTGCTATGGTGAAATATAAAATAGTAAAATATCTTATTTTGTTTTTATTCAGTACTTTTTATATTTTTATTTTGTAGTAATAAAAAAACTGCACAGCCCTACAAAGCACAGAAAACCTGGAGTTTTAATTGCATTTATTGCAATCACAATTTGTATCATGAGAATCAATTACATTTCCCCCCAAAATTGTG
This sequence comes from Ancherythroculter nigrocauda, assembly GCA_036281575.1. Lineage (NCBI taxonomy): Eukaryota > Metazoa > Chordata > Actinopteri > Cypriniformes > Xenocyprididae > Ancherythroculter > Ancherythroculter nigrocauda. Next base: position 106,356 of record VTFQ01000460.1, on the reverse strand, counting down.
CAGCCCTATATTCACTTATTCAATCTCTCACACATTCATTCACTCGATCAGTCATTCCCACTTTAATTCACTGACAAGTTCTTCGGTTCCTTTGTCCACTGTCTTCATTTATTATAATTCATTCATTCATTCATAGATTCACTCATTCATGTATTCTCATTCACTTACTGACTTGCTCTCTGATTTGGTCATTCATTCTCATTGACTCAACAATTCACTCACTGACTCACTCATTCATTCATTCATTCTCTTGTTCACTTACCTACTGTCTTAATTTATTAATTCATTTATTCTCATTTACTCACCTGATTCTTTCATTCATTCACTGATTCACTCATTCATTCATTGTCATTCACACGATTCACTCACTCATTCATTCTCTTGTTTATTTACATACCTTCTTAATTTATTCTTTTTTTCTCATTTGCTCACTGATTCACTTTCTGATTCATGCACTGATTCATATGTTTTTTACTCCATCCTGCATCATGTTTGCTTTGTCATCATGGCTTTTTAATTGTAGATGAATTTATGATCTGCGTTGTTTGACCTTTGATCTGCTGTAGTTTAGTGTGTTAAGCACACTGAATGAGCATGCTCAGATGCAAACTTTTGGCCCTGTCCCAAATAGAGCCCTAAGTTCTTGCAGTCACCTCCGAGTCCACACTTACTGTAACGCTGCTTTGACTGTCAGGTAGAAGTCTGCAGCAGAGCTCAATTCAGTGCATGCTCGGCAAAAGTGCACATTAAGGGCACAAACTGGCTGTAAAGGGGACGCTCCCGAGCACCCTTCAGAAACCTAAAATGTCAAATGTGACACTCTATCGATCTGTGGCCATTGTAAGTCCACAAGACTGCAAGTGCATATGAAGTGTGCCATTTGGGACAGGGCCTTTCTGTGCTGGTTTGAGAGGAATCTGGAGTTGATTTAAACACAGTCGCATATGTTAAAGGTGCCCTAGAACTTTTTTTAAAAAGATGTAATATAAGTCTAAGGTGTCCCCTGAATGTGTCTGTGAAGTTTCAGCTCAAAATACCCCATAGATTTTTTTTTAATTCTTTTTTTTAACTGCCTATTTTGGGGCATCATTATAAATGAGCCGATTCAGGGCTACTGGCCCTTTAATTCTCGTGCTCCACGCCCACGGAGCTCGTGCTTGCCTTGAACAGTGCATAAACAAAGTTTACACAGCTAATATAACCCTCAAATGGATCTTTACAAAGTGTTTGTCATGCATGCGGCATGCATGCGTCAGATTATGTGAGTATTGTATACTGTTATATTGTTTACATTTGATTCTGAATGAATTTGAGGCTGTGCTCCGTGGCTAACGGCTAATGCTACACTGTTGGAGAGATTTATAAAGAATGAAGATGTGTTTGTGCATTATACAGACTGCAAGTGTTTAATAATGAAAATAACGACAGTCTTGTCTCCGTGAATACAGTAATAAATGATGGTAACTTTAACCACATTTAACAGTACATTAGCAACATGCTAACGAAACATTTAGAAAGACAGTTTACAAATATCACTAAAAATATCATTTTATCATGGATCATGTCAGTTATTATTGCTCCATCTGCCATTTTTCGCTATTGTTCTTGCTTGCTTACCTAGTCTGATGATTCGGCTGTGCACAGATCCAGACGTTAATACTGGCTGCCCTTGTCTAAAGGTGCGTTCACGCGGCCTCGTAATTCCTGTTGTTACGAGATTCCTGCTTGTAAAAAGCGTTCACGTCCTCATAGAGCTCGTAATTACAGCTTGTAAGCTGGGAGTTTTCTGAAAGCTCCCACATGTACCATGTGGCCGCTATACCACCTGACCGCTGTAGATTGATTTATTAGGCGTTGATAGTGGTGCCATGGAAACGCATAATTCCCAGTCCAAGGACCAAAAGGACGTGAACAGCTCTGAATATAACGTCACGTGTTGTCATTTCAAGATTCCGGTAAATACAAGGTGACGTGAATGCAGCTTTATGCCTTTCATATTGTTGGGAACATGGGCTGGCATATGCAAATATTGGGGGCGTACACCCCGACTGTTACGTAACAGTCGGTGTTATGTTGAGATTCGCCTGTTCTTCGGAGGTCTTTTAAACAAATGAGATTTATATAAGAAGGAGGAAACAATGGAGTTTGAGACTCACTGTATGTCATTTCCATGTACTGAACTCTTGTTATTCAACTATGCCACGATAAATTCAATTTTTCATTCGAGGGCACCTTTAAGCAATGCTGAGAGTATTACAATCCGTTTTCTTGGTAGCTGAATGCACTTTTAAATTAGACAAAATATTTCATAAACAAGCACATGAAATATGCTTGAATATGCTTGAATAACCTTTGATTCTCTGTTTGTTTGCAGGCAGTGTCTGTGCTGTTTTAAAGAATACAAGCACCTCGAGGTGTTCAGCCAACTGGTTTATGCCCTCATTAACTTGGTCATCGCACAAGTAACCAACCTTAGGGACCGCCTACGCAATGGCCATGGCAACAGTAGGACTGAGGGGGCGGAGTCCGAATGGGGCTCCGCCCAGCCGCAGCCTTCGCCCAATGAGGACGAGCCTCTGAATGTGGAACGGGACTCTGCTGACGAGGACGGTGGAGCAGAGGATGGTGATCAGCACAAGAACCAAAAGCAGGGGGTCAAACCGGACCCCCAGCCCAGGCTCAGCGAGCCCGCAGTGGGTGAGAGTGGGAACGAGAGCAGCATGGACCTGTTTGCATCCTGGAGCACAGAAGACCAGGAGAAACTGCTGCTGTGTGCTGCCAAGATCTTCCAGATCCAGTTCCCCCTGTACACAGCCTACAAACACAACACACACCCCACTATAGAGGTAATACATGCTCGTATATACAGCGCTCTTCAACAGTCTGTAATTCCAAAGTATTTTTTTAAGGGTTAGTTCACCCCCAAATGAACATTGTCATTTAATTACTTTCAGTCATCTTCAGAACACAAATTAAGATCTTTTAAATGTAATCTGAGAGATTTCTGTCCCTCCATAGGCCGCTACAAAACTGACACTTTGACGCTTCAAAAAGTTCATAAAGAGATTGTAAAACTAATCCATATGAATTGAGAGGTGTAGTCCAAATTTTCTGAAGAGACACGATCACTTTATATGATGAACAGATTGAATTTAGGCTTTCATTCACATGTAAACATTCATCAGCGAACATAAACAGAAGCAGAGTGAACCTCATTGGTTCTTGCATATCAAGCAAACATGCTTGAGCTTCCGTTTACCATATCTGAAGTGTGAGTTGATGAATGTTAATAAAAGCCTAAATTCAATCTGTTCATCATATAAAGCAATCAAGTCTCTTCAGAAAATTTGGACTAAAGCACTCAATTTATAGTTTTACAATCTCTTTATGAACTTTTTGAAGCCTCAAAGCGTCAGTTGCGTAGCTGTCAGTGAAGGGACGGAAAGCTCTCAGAATTCATTAAAAATACATTTTTTTAAAATTTAATTTGTGTTCCGAAGATGAACGAAGGTCTTACTGGTTTGGAACAACATTAGGGTGAGTAATTAATGACAGAAATTTCTTTTTTGGGTGAACTAACCCTTTAAATTCCGCCTTAACCGGAAGTTCTGACCACCTGTATTGTGACGTATTTTTCGAGTTAAATGGAATAATGAATCTAGAAAAGTAGGCGCTCCATTCGCTGTCAAAGCTCGCAGCAGACTGACAGTTTTAGGGGACATTCTACTCAAGCCTTTAAACTGACATCATCAGAGAAGGAAGGGTGTTCCAGAGGGGAAGTACATTGGCAGATTTTGATTAAAGATTATGAAGATAAATTCTTTTGTGTTTTAACTTGCACGGATAAATTGTTTACCGCTAGAATAACAATGTGCACTAACAAAATAAATAAGGTCAATTTTGATTTCATGCCAACGTTAAAGGGACCTATTATGTCCCTTTTCACAAGATGTAACATAAGTCTCTAGCGTCCCCAGAATGTGTCTGTGAAGTTTCAGCTCAAAACACCCTACAGATCATTTAATATAGCTTGACAAATTTGCCCCTAGTTGGGTGTGAGCAAAAACACGCTGTTTTTAAATGCAAATGAGCAGAAGAGGGCGGAGCTTTAACAGCTCGCGCTTCGGTTGCTCAACAACAACAAAGCTGGATAATCTCACGCAGCCAAAATGAGGATTGTCAGTAACGGTGTTCAGCCGTACATTGTTCAAACCGGAGTCGACACTGATGGAGAGACTCGGGAAGAACTTTTAGAATGCAAAAAATGTAGGGCGTTGCACTCAAGTGAATGAGAGTTTACAGTCGATTTTGGAGGGATGTGTTTTAAGTGGAATAAATGATCAGAGAAGTCCGGCATACGTCACCAGAGACAGGTCTGTCGTTTCACTGGAAGATTGAGTTATGACATTTTGATTAAACATTACAAGGTCAAAAAAGTAAAAAAAAAATAAACATACATGGATTAATCAGTGACAATTATCTAGTAGGTGCATTTAAAAAATAGATTTTTTTAGTAAAACATTTGAAACTGTGATCCAGATTAACCAGCTTTGATATGAATCACAACATTTGTTTCATTTCTTATCAAGGTTGCTTTAGTCATCAAGGTACCGCTGAAAAATATGCCACAATCAGTCCCAAAATGTAAAATATTTGTTCATTTTTTAAAAAAAAAAATGTTTTTTTCAGTAGATGTTACTGAATCTAAGTCATGCAGTGCTTTTACATGTGCAGTTATAATCAGGTTTTTGTGCACAGGTTTAACTTTTAATACACATCATGTGACACTCTTGTCTTTCTGATCAAGCTCACAATGTCAAGGTCATTTGTAGTGCAATTATGCCAAATACTGAACAAAACCGTATTTACACCATATTTTAAAAAGACAAATTATGTCTTTAGTCTGACTGAAATCAAACTGTTTTTCGTGATCCATCATTGTTTTCAGTACCAAGTACTTGTGCCCATTTCTAGTTTATCAGAAAAAAAAAAAATGCTGAAAAAAAAATATTTTTAATGCTGTTAACGTCTGCACCCTTCTGTTGGACTCAGTAGAGGTAAAATTCACACACAACACAAGCAGTATACACATTTCATACTCTTCCAGTTAGTGCTTCATTATTCCTGAATGCTTTGGATGAACTGAATAACCTCAACACAAATATATCCAAGATAGGATGAAGAAGCTGTTTTCTGTTGAACAGTTTGAGTTTTTCTCAGTCGCGCACTAGTTTAGTAAGGTTTTATTTGGATCGCTCCCTTTTTTTAATATCCGTTTGTTGTTTTTGCCCTCAGGATATCTCGGCACAAGAGAGCAATATCCTCGGCTCTTTCTGTGATATGAATGTAAGTCTCTCTCTCACACACACACACACACTCATGATGATGGGCTTGATTACACCATTTAGAGATAATTCATGAGCACAATGGATGCTGAGTGGACTAGACTTCACTGACTGATTTTGAGACAACTAGGTGTGGCTTTTGTGTGAAAGTACGAGATGTTCTTTGTTTAGATGTTGGCTAGCGTGATTCATCCGCTCCCATGAATCATCACAGGTTGTAGTGATTAAATACAAACTATTCATCACTCAAACTCTATATAAGGTTTTTCTGTAGCTCATTTGAAGTCATATATAATTGAGAATCATTTATATCCTTTATATTATAGTTTTTGCAGTCTGTAAATAGTGCTGCCTGCAATTATTTTGACAGTCAGTTAATCTGTGGATTATTTCTTTGATTTAATCAGATAAGTTTGTGCAATGTTACGTGTTGTGTGCAAAATAAGGTATTTATTTAATATTTAATAAACAATATTTTTTTATAAATAAATATTTAATAATAAATATATTCACAATATATTCACAACATTCATAATACAGTTTTTGCAAATATTTAATATATAATTATATTATATTATATTGTTAATCATTATGATTATTATATTGCTTTTTAAAAATAATCATATTATAATTAAGGTAATAGGTCACGTCTGGTTTTCATAACTATAATAATTATTATATTATATTATATTATATTATATTATATTATATTATATTATATTATATTATATTATATTATATTATATTATATTATATTATATTATATTATATTATATTATATTGTTAATCATTATGATTATTATATTGTTTTTAAAAATAATCATAATTATAATTAAGGTAATAGGTCACGTCTGGTTTTCATAACTATAATAATTATTATATTATATTATATTATATTATATTATATTATATTATATTATATTATATTATATTATATTATATTATATTATATTATATTGTTAATCATTATGATTATTATATTGTTTTTAAAAATAATCATATTATAATTAAGGTAATAGGTCACGTCTGGTTTTCATAACTATAATAATCATTATATTATATTATATTATATTATATTATATTATATTATATTATATTATATTATATTATATTATATTATATTATATTATATTATATTATATTGTTAATCATTATGATTATTATATTGCTTTTTAAAAATAATCATATTATAATTAAGGTAATAGGTCACGTCTGGTTTTCATAACTATAATAATTATTATATTATATTATATTATATTATATTATATTATATTATATTATATTATATTATATTATATTGTTAATCATTATGATTATTATATTGTTTTTAAAAATAATCATATTATAATTAAGGTAATAGGTCACGTCTGGTTTTCATAACTATAATAATCATTATATTATATTATATTATATTATATTATATTATATTATATTATATTATATTATATTATATTATATTATATTGTTAATCATTATGATTATTATATTGCTTTTTAAAATAATCATATTATAATTAAGGTAATAGGTCACGTCTGGTTTTCATAACTATAATAATTATTATATTATATTATATTATATTATATTATATTATATTATATTATATTATATTATATTATATTATATTATATTATATTGTTAATCATTATGATTATTATATTGTTTTTAAAAATAATCATATTATAATTAAGGTAATAGGTCACGTCTGGTTTTCATAACTATAATAATCATTATATTATATTATATTATATTATATTATATTATATTATATTATATTATATTATATTATATTATATTATATTGTTAATCATTATGATTATTATATTGCTTTTTAAAAATAATCATATTATAATTAAGGTAATAGGTCACGTCTGGTTTTCATAACTATAATAATTATTATATTATATTATATTATATTATATTATATTATATTATATTATATATTATATTATATTATATTATATTATATTATATTATATTATATTATATTATATTGTTAATCATTATGATTATTATATTGTTTTTAAAAATAATCATAATTATAATTAAGGTAATAGGTCACGTCTGGTTTTCATAACTATAATAATTATTATATTATATTATATTATATTATATTTATTATATTGTTAATCATTATGATTATTATATTGTTTTTAAAAATAATCATATTATAATTAAGGTAATAGGTCACGTCTGGTTTTCATAACTATAATAATCATTATATTATATTATATTATATTATATTATATTATATTATATTGTTAATCATTATGATTATTATATTGTTTTTAAAAATAATCATATTATAATTAAGGTAATAGGTCACGTCTGGTTTTCATACCTATAATAATCATTATTATATTATATTATATTATATTATATTATATTATATTATATTATATTATATTGTTAATCATTATGATTATTATATTGTTTTTAAAAATAATCATATTATAATTAAGGTAATAGGTCACGTCTGGTTTTCATACCTATAATAATCATTATTATATTATATTATATTATATTATATTATATTATATTATATTATATTATATTATATTATATTATATTATATTATATTATATTATATTATATTATATTATATTATATTATATTATATTATATTATTGTGTTAATAATTAATATAATTACTACATTATATATTAATGTATTTAATAGGTTATAGGTCATGTCTGGTTTTCATACCTCAGGTTTTCTATATTTAATGTGTTAGTTATTAATATGTTTAGTCATAATAACAGTTGACACAAGGTCCTTTTGGGCCTTATGAATCACAAGCTAAATTAATTTTTTTGCAGATTTGTAAAATCTTTGCATTCATTTGAATAAATGTTTTTATGGAGAATTTATATTTAAACTCATTTTGAGGCACAATCAAGCTGTTGCTGAAGACAGTGTTTTCTTTGTTTTGGGTGTGTTTTAAGTGATGTTATTACATGGTCTGACGTGTGTGTGTGTGTTTGTCTCAGGACGTGGAGGTTCCTCTGCACCTGCTGCGATACGTGTGTATGTTCTGCGGGAAACACGGCCTCTCTCTGATGAAGGACTGCTTTGAATTCGGCGCTCCTGATACTCTCCCCTTCCCCATCGCACATGCCTTCATCACCATCGTCTCTAACGTGAGTCGTTGCCCAATCAAACCAGAGTCTGATACGTTTGACCTGTAACCAATCAGAGGTTATTTCTTCTGTGTATGCAGATCAGAATATGGTTGCACATTCCCGCTGTGATGCAGCACATCATCCCTTTTCGCACTTATGTTATCAGGTAAGAACGCATTTCTAATCTGGTCCTAAAGGTTTACAGTTATTTAATGCAAAATGTGTGCAGAAATATCTGCATCTATTTCATCTGATCAATCCTGACTGACTCACTGAAGGAGACGCAGGCAGAGGACAATCAAAGTACTCTTAGAAAGAGCGCTGCCGCCAAGAATCTGCTCTCGGTTGAGTTGCTAGGAAGAGCATCCCTCACCATAGCAACAGTCGCCATGGCTCTCCTCACATGACCTTGGGGGGAGCCAGACGGCTGGCAGGGGAGCTGTGAGAGCGCCGGTCATGTGACTTGAGCCAGCACAAATGTTGTGATTAGAGCAGCACAGAGAGAGTGTAGAAGTGTGTTCAGATGGAAATCTCAAGTTTTTCTTTGATTTCTTTCTGATTTTCATTTGTATTCCTATAGTTCAACTAGTAGAGCATGCAAGGCTCATTATATTATATTAATTATATTATATTCACCTAGAAAAGTAGTCCCACCTAAAAATTACTGTTGTGTTGTGTTGTGTTGTGTTGTGTTGTGTTGTGTTGTGTTGTGTTGTGTTGTGTTGTGTTAATCCATCTAAAAAAGTAGTCCCAACTCAAAATGACTATTATATTATATTACATTATATTAATTATATTATGATGTTATCCACCTAAAAAAGTAGTCCCACCTTAAAATGACTTATTATATTATATTATATTAACCTAGAAAAGTAGTCCCACCTAAAAATTACCGTTATGTTCATCCATCTAAAAAAGTAGTCCCAACTCAAAAAGACTATTATATTATATTACATTATATTAATTATATTTATTATATTATGATGTTATCCACCTAAAAAAGTAGTCCCACCTCAAGATGACTGTTATATATTATATTATATACAAATCTACATACCATATAAATATTCATCCACCTAGAATAGTCCCACCTCAAAATGACTTATATTATATTATATTATATTATATTATATTCACATAGAAAAGTAGTCCCACCTAAAAATTACTGTTGTTATGTTATGTTATGTTATGTTATGTTATGTTTTGTTATGTTGTTATGTTATGTTAATCCATCTAAAAAAAGTAGTCCCAACTCAAAATGACTATTATATTATATTATATTATATTACATTATATTCATTATATTATGATGTTATCCACCTAAAAAGTAGTCCCACCTCAAGATGACTGTTATATATTATATTATATACAAATCTACATACCATATAAATATTCATCCACCTAGAATAGTCCCACCTCAAAATGACTTATTATATTATATTATATTAACCTAGAAAGTAGTCCCACCTAAAAATTACTGTTATGTTCATCCATCTAAAAAAGTAGTCCCAACTCAAAATGACTATTATATTATATTACATTATATTAATTATATTTATTATATTATGATGTTATCCACCTAAAAAAGTAGTCCCACCTCAAGATGACTGTTATATATTATATTACATACAAATCTACATACCATATAAATATTCATCCACCTAGAATAGTCCCACCTCAAAATGACTTATATTATATTATATTATATTATATTAATCCACCTAGAAAAAGTCGTCATCTAGTCATCCCAAAATGACTATATGATATACAAATATGCACATCTATATATAATTTAATTTTGTATTAATATCATTTTTTTTAATTGAAAGTATATTTTCATACTTTTACAAAAGAGAAAAAAATTGCAACACACTGAAAATCATACAGCTATTATGTATTCCATTACACTATCATATTATTATAATGTAGCCCTATAAATTCAGACACATTTTGTTGATAAACAATGGCATACGATATGAAATAGTTTCGTAAATGTGATGATTAAGCCACTAAAATGGTCTGTCATTTCTACTTTTTTACTTTTAAAAGCTTTTGTATGGGACCTGATATATCCTTTAGGAATAGAAAAGGATTTTTTAATACAGATCCTTAAAGAATGTTTGAGATTTAATACAAGTCAAGTCCCTCAGTATAAAAAAGCACATAAAAATTGCAATTACAGCAGTGCTCTTATAATGGACTTCTATGGGGCAAGATATTCCAGGGGGTTTACAGAAATGTGAAACTCATAAGTGCTAATATTAAGTCTTCTGAACAAAATGTGTGTTATTTGAGCTGTAAATCTGTCGTCTTGAAGGGGCATTACTGGATGAATATTAGTGATTGGTTGTTTTTATGTGCCTGACTCATATAGAGTCTCAGCCGAAGCGTCTGGTCGGATGTGAATCTCTCTCTCTCTCTCTCTCTGTAGGTATCTGTGCAAGTTGTCGGATCAGGAGTTGCGTCAGAGCGCGGCGCGTAACATGGCCGATCTGATGTGGAGCACGGTGAAGGAACCGCTGGACAGCGCGCTGTGTTTCGACAGAGAGAGTTTGGATCTGGCCTTCAAGTACTTCATGAGTCCAACGCTTACCATGAGACTGGCCGGACTGAGCCAGATCACGGTACGAGAGGCACAAAAACACACAAGCTCTTTTTCCGTTGCGTCCAGTCTGTGCTCATTGATCTGTGCTTGTGTTTCTGTAGAATCAACTGCACACCTTCAACGACGTCTGTAATAACGAGTCCCTGGTGTCTGACACTGAGACGTGAGTGTGACGAGTCCACTCGTGTTAGTAGTTCAGTCGAGCTGGACATCTATTGACACCTTTGTTTCCTCTCTCAGGTCGATAGCAAAGGAACTCGCTGACTGGCTTATCAACAACAATGTTGTGGAGCACATATTTGGACCAAATTTGCACATTGAGGTGAGTGGACTTTTGCACGGACAAACACCGCTCATATTTATTTTCTTTGTAGTTTGGTTTCGTGATGTTTTTTTCTGTTGAACATGTAGTTCTCTCTAATCCCTCACTAAAGATTTATTATTTCTGATTGTGCTTGTAATGTTTCTGCTGTAGATCATTAAACAGTGCCAAGTGATCCTGAACTTCCTGGCAGCCGAGGGCAGGTTGAGCACTCAGCATGTGGACTGTATATGGGCCGCTGCTCAGGTACACACACACACACACACGTACACACACAAAGCACTCTTTCTTCTGGATGTATATTGTGCACAGAATGTATATTTTCTGCATAGAATACCTGGATGACTAACTATATTTGTCAAAATGTGCAGTAAACTGCCAGAGCACTTTATCCCACAATGCAGCGTGCTTCATTTGACCTGGATGTGCATATATATATATATATGAGAAATGACCCCCAAAAGATACTTTTAAGTCATTATTGTGTTAAATGAGAAAAGCATCAAATAGACATTACAAAAAGTAGCTTTTAGGTTTTTTTTTTTTTTTTTTTTTTTGATTGAACATTTATTGCACATAAACTTTTAGGCTTCAACCGCCATGAGGGTGAGTAAATGATGACAGAATGTTCATTTTTGGGTGAACTAACTCTTTAAAGGTATAGTTCACCCAAAAATGAACATTTATCCCATAATTTACTCGCTCTCAAGCCATCTTAGGTGTATATGACTTTCTTCTTTGAGACGAACACAGAGTTATATTAAAAATATCCTGACTCTTCCAAGCTTTATAATGGGAGTGAATGGTGCCATTTTTTGAATCTCAAAAAGCACATCCATCATAAAAGTACTCCACACGACTCCAGGGGGTTAATAAAGGCCTTTTGAAGCGAAACAATGTGTTTTTTGTAAGAAAAATATAATTGTAGCTTTTATAAACTATAATCGTTGGCTTCCGGTAACAGTCGAGTTGATTCCAGCGGAAGAGTGTGTTTCGTAAATGTGTGGACGGATGTTACCGGAAGCTAGTAAAAACACATCGCTTCACTTCATGAGGCCTTAATGAATGATGGATGCACTTTTTTGGGCTTAAAAATATGGTACCATTCACTCCCATTATAAATCTTGGAAGAGTCAGGATATTTTTAATATTTCTCCGATTGTGTTCGTCTGAAAGAAGGCTGCATTTACACTGCAAGTGCACAGATACGATCTTTTGACCCTTATTCGATTTTTTGGCCAGTGTGTTTACATTGACTTTATACGCGACTGGTATCCGATATCTGTGTTTACATTACTTCCTGCCCCAAAATGATTGGCATTGATAGTTTTACATGCACATAGTAGATCCTCGGGTTTTGAATGACCGTGCTATTAAAATTATTTATATATTTCACGTCGAGTGGCCATGATTACCTGTCAGAATGGATAAGTTAACAGCTGTCAGTGTCATGGATGTATTGCAGCGCGAATTCTGACTGAATGGATATAGAATGGAAAATAAAGGTAATTTGCGTTTATTTTATCTACAGTTATCAGTTTTAGAATTCCATTTTTTTGAATGAGTTCGAGTAAGCTAGGGAGAGAGATCACGCATGCGCGAGAGAGTAGCTACAGTGAAGCTTTTGGCTTATAAGAAAAACAACAACACGGCGGTCTCTTTCAAATTAACTGGGCAAAGGTTGTAATTCAGCTGCTGAATGTAGGCTATGTGTGTGTGCGCAATTTCTTTCTAGAAAAATAGATAACGTTATAGACATATAAAGTTCCCACCTCAATAATAAAGCTGCAAATTTTTAGTGCGAGTGCAGGCACGTCTGCTTCATAATACAACATAAAAGCTACCTTTTAGTGAGCAAACCTGTCGCCCTCGCGGTGTGATGGCTTGGAATTCTAATGGGAATCGGATATGCATCACATGTCCACAGATCGGATATGTATCGGATTTAAAACCACATTTGGAAGTGGCTCAGATCGGATGCGAAAAAATCGGATCTCGTGTGGATTTTTGTGTTTATACGTGTGCAACTAATTCCGATCTATGTCAGATGTGAGCAAAAGATTGGGTTTTTTGTGCCAGTGTAAACACAGCCATATACACCTAGGATGGCTTGAGGGTGAGTAAATTATGGGATCATTTTCATTTTTGGGTGAACTATTCCTTTAGTGTTTGTGTTTTTTTTTTTTTTTTTTATGAAATTATACTCTAAATAAAAAACTAAAACTTCCAGTAGGTAAAATGTCTACCTTAAGTCATTCATTAATTTAATATGTTCAAATGGCTGATTTATCAGGAATGAAGTAAATGACTCTCTTTATGAATGGGCTGTTGAATCATTAGTCATTAGTCGTTCAATCATTAGTTGAATCACCTGATTGATTCACTCAAAACACGGATTCATTCAGAAACGAAGCATCGCTTTGTGTTGTTTGGAGATGCACAACAGTTCTGCTCTGGCTTTACAGGTAATATTTAATTGGCAAATCTGAGCAGAAGCAGACAATATTGTGTCTAAAATATAACACAATATATAAAGTTCTTATTTATTGAACTGTTGTATAAAATCAATATCACATTTGCACTCGTGCTCTTCAGGACAGAAACAGCACTTGTGTAATATTGTGCTTGTTACTCGTGTGATATTGGATATAACTATATCATAATATTAATATGACACAAAAACCCCTACACAGGGGCATTTTTACCTTGATATCTTGAATTTTAGGGTCATTCTAACTGCATTATATAGGCTCCATCGCACAGTGAGTTGTTGCCCTGCTTCATGAACGTCACCATCTGCAGGTGCATTAAATGCGTTAATAATATTAACGTTATTTTTTATCCATAACCAATTAGTTAAAGTAACGCATTAAATCGACAGCCATTTAGCCATATATATATATATATATATATATATATATATATATATATATATATATATATATATATATATATATATATATATATATATATATAAATATATAAATATATATATATATTAAAAAAAAAATATATATATATATATATATATATATATATAAAAATGGAAACAACTTGTATTTATATAATTATTATTATAAAAATAATAATTGCTAATTAACTTCCAGTTGGCAATATAACTAATAAATCCAAAATAACTTTTATTTTTGGTTTTAATAACTGAATGTTTATAAATGTTTCTGCATACTATGTTCTAAACTTTTTTTTTTCTTACTTTTTTTTTTATTTCTTTTAGTGGATCAAATGCAAAAGAACAGAACAGAACAGTCAGGTCACCAGGGGTATCGCATACAATTACGGTTTTCATACGCAGTTAGCTTCATATCGGGTTAATTTCCTAATAGTTCCAGAAGAAAGAAAGACATAAAAATAAATAAATTAATTAATAAACAGGGCAGGTAAGAACAAAAATTGCCAGGAGAATATTTTGTTAGTACATAAAAGGTTCAAGTCCATTCAGTCCCCTCTTAAAACATAAAAATCCAATGTTTTCATTGAACAAAAATTTCACATCCACAAAAATAGGAAATGATTATTATCATGATAATACTGATATATTGCTCCTGTTTGTCAGCCATTTTGACCAGTACATGTAAAATACATCCATCTTTAATCTTAGAGAAAAAGTCAGTTATTCCCTATCATACTTATCTTTTACAATCACTATCCACTTTTGTTGGTGGACTCTCATTCAGCCATTTCTTAGTTATTGCTTTTTTTTACTAGCAATCAATAATACTTTAAATAGGTACTTGTCTTGAGTATTAAGGCACTTTCCTTTAGAGCTGTTACTGTTATTGTCATTTTGAAGAGGTTTTCTATATTTAAGAGTAGATTTTCAGAAATTCTGCCCTCTTGATACAAGTACATGAAAACAAGAGCACATATATTATACACTCTTTCTCTTTTCGGCCTTTGTGACTCATTTATTTGCCCGTACGATAGTGTTGAACAGGTCTCTGTGTCTCTGTCCTCAGCTGAAACACTGCAGTCGCTACATCCATGACCTGTTCCCCTCGCTCATAAAGAACCTGGACCCTGTTCCTCTGCGGCATGTGCTCAGCCTGGTGTCAGGGTTACACCCCAGCGCACACACCGAACAGGTACCACACGCTTTGTAATTAACATTAACGCTTAACACATTTGAGCTCTCACTCTCACACTTCGGTGAATTTTGAGACAGACTGAAATAAATGTATTTTTCCCTAGCTGTCCTGTATGTGGTTGTTGAATTGTTTCTCTGTGTGCAGACGCTGTATTTGGCGTCCATGTTGATCAAGGCCTTGTGGAATAATGCCCTGGCAGCCAAAACACAGCTGTCCAAACAGAGCTCCTTCGCCTCCCTGCTCAACACCAACATTCCCATGGGCAACAAGAAAGGTGTGTGCTATCTGCTTTTTGATGTTCATGCCAAAGATTAATTTTAAGTTGGTGTTGATGAATGCAAAATGTAAATTTTGTTCACAAAATACTAAATTAGACATAGACCCCCAGTTTCACAGACAAGGCTTAAACTAGTCCTAGACTAAAATGCATGTTTGAGCTGTTTTGACTGAAAGCAACGTGCTCTGACAAATCTTAAAATATCTCAGTGCCATTGTTTTGTCTCAAGATACACATCAGTAATGTTTTTTTTTTCTAGGGGATGTTATAAAAGATACTTAAATGCCCTAATTAAACTAAGGCCTAATCCTGACTTAGTCTAAGCCCTGTCTGTGAAACTGGGCCTTATTGTATTAAATTTAGGTTAGAATCCACAAATAGTAAAAATGCCAGTTGAAGTCAACATAAAATGGCCTGCACCAATTATTTTACTTCTGTAATGTGAAATTTTTCTGTGAATAGATAAGCATTTCAGTGTGAAGAGTTTCAGGATAAAGTGTTATAAATAATGTAAATGCATAATTATCTTAGCAATAGTGACAAAGTTTTATTTTGCAACTATGGCTCAAATAAGCATCTCCATATGAGTTTCTGGCTAAATTTATCTATTTATGTATTTTGTCACTATTGCCAAGATGACTTAAAATGCAATTCATTTAGTTACTTTATTTATTTTGCCACTATGGCTAATTTTTATTTTTATTTTATTTTATTTTATTTTATTATTTTATTTTATTTTATTTTATTTTATTTTATTTTATTTTATTTTATTTTATTTTATTTTATTTTATTTTATTTTATTTTATTTTATTTTATTTATTTTATTTTATTTTATTTTATTTTATTTTGCCACTATGGCTAATTTTTATTTTATTGTATTTTGCCACTATGGCTAATTTTTATTTTATTGTATTTTGCCACTATGGCTAATTTTTATTTTATTGTATTTTGCCACTATGGCTAATTTTTATTTTATTTTATTTTACCACTATGCTTAATTTCTAATTTTTTTTTTTTTTTTTATTTTGCCACTATGGCTAATTTTTATTTTATTTTATTTTATTTTATTTTACCACTTTCGCTAATTTTTATTTTATTTTGCCACTATGGTTAATTTTATTTTATTTTATTTTATTTTTTATTTTGCCACTATGGCTAATTTTTATTTTATTTTATTTTATTTATTTTTTATTTTGCCACTATGGCTAATTTTTATTTTATTTTATTTTATTTGGTCACTATGGCTAAGATTATTTATTTGTTTGTTTTGCCACTATGTCTCAGATAAATATCCCAGTGTAAAGAGTTTCTGGTTAAAATGTCAGTTTACAATATTTGTCCTCAGGTTCTCCTGCAGGAAGCCCAGAGAGCAGCGACAACAGCGACACGCATCACAGTGGAGGAAGTGACATGGAGATGGACGAGCCAATCATGAGCAGTGGAAAACGAGGGCAGCAGAGGCTGTCGGACACAGAGGTAACGTTCGTGCATATTCCAAAATATTACATGAAAACAAGTGTCATTCAGCTTAATTTAGGTGTTTTTCGCTGTCCCGCAGGAGTCTTTGCAGGGCAGCTCGGATGAGACGGCCAACAGCGGTGAGGAGGGCAGCAGCAGCGGCCGTAGCGAGGCGTCTAGCAATGAGGCTGGTTCCAGCCGAGCCAGCCAATCAGCAGGCAGCCCAGGCAGCGAGCTGCACTCTGACGACATGGCTGACAGTGAGGCCCTGAAGGAGGAGGAAGAGGAGGAGGAAGAAGAGGAGGAGGACGATGAGGATGACGAAGACGACGATGAGGACGATGAAGACGACAGACCTGCTGTCACGTCTGAGAGCAGCCCGCAGAAAGAAACCAGAGACTCCAGAGAGCCTTCTACATCAGAGCTACGCAAACGCAAAGCCGGCGAAGCGCTCGGAGAGGTCCAGGCTCCTCCAGAGCGGCCCGGAATCCCACCTGGCATTTCTGTCTCTGGACTTTCCAAAACCAAATCCATCCCTTTCACCCCAGAATCAGCCGCTGCAATGGTTGCCTCATCTTCCTCCCTTAGGATCCTTGAACCCTGCTCTTCTTCATCCGTGTGCCTGGAGGGAACGTCGGGAGAGCAGGCTGATCCCTCCTCACATTCCCAATCCCAGGATCCCCAGCAACCGCAGCAGGGCGGCTCAGAGATGGACTCCTCACACGGGCCTTCCGTTTCCCAGGAGCCGCCCTGTATGCCTCGACCGGCGGACTTCCTGACTGAGGCCATGGGCAACGAGCTCTTTAACTGCAGGCGCTTCATCAGCCCTCAGCATCACCATCATCACCATCATCATCACCATCATCACCACCACCATGATGGGTGAGGCTACCTTTCAAATATTGTGTTGACATTATCTCTGCCAATACCTAGTGAGCTCCCTTTCTCTCTACAACTCTGCATTTTGGGATTGGGATCTTACAGTGGACCTATTATGCCCTTTTTCAAAATCTTGATTTTGTTTTTGGGGTCTACTGGAATTGGTTTTCATGCTTGAATGTTCAAATTGACCTTAAATTACTGTCTAGGTAGTCTGCTCACTAGGTTTTGACGCAGAGCCATTATGTCTTCTGGTAACATACTCTTAACACAAACTCTTACTCTCCGCAGTCATATGGTAGAGGACATGCTGAGCGCCGACGACGTAAGCTGCAGCAGTTCCCAAGTCAGCGCAAAATCTGAGAAGAACATGGCGGATTTTGATGGAGAGGAGTCCGGCTGTGAGGAAGAGCTGGTCCAGATCAACTCTCACGCTGAACTCAGCTCGCACTTGCAGCAACACCTGCCCAACCTGGCCTCCATATACCACGAACACCTGGTGCAAGGTACATACACACCTCCGAAGGCTGCTGCCGCTGTGAAGCGTGGCAGTAAATGCCGCACCACACAAACTCCATCTCTGAAATCTCACAATTTGGGTCGCTTATAACATGCATTTGAAAACGCAACACGCGCCACCGACTTTCCAAATTCGTAATGAGAATCGTTTATAAATCTGTTGTCAAGAAAAGAGAAGATTTAAGCTGTGTTTTTCCATCAAATAAAAGCTCTGTTTAATGTTTGAAAACAAAGAAATGAATACAGCCATTAATATTAGTATTGTAATTTCAGTCAGATCAGAACTTTTACACATTGGAATTAAAGTAATATGGTTAGACAGTGAGTTCATCAGGGGTTTAAACGTGTAGCGCTGAAACCCTATTGTAATTGTTCAGCATTCTCCCCTAAAGGTGATCAGACCGTAAGTCGTTGAGACTTGAAACTTTGAGGGCTGGTAGTACTCACACTGTCTACAGCATCAAGGCTCGCCCCAATTGGCCTGATGGACTATTGACCGTTTAGGAGATTCGATTGTCACCCTGGCAAACTCTTTGGGTATTTTGGATTTTTTTGAAAAACCTCCTTTCATCCAATCTGAACCAAACCAGTGTAGAAAGATTCTCTGGAGTCTGATTGTCAATAATTATGAAATAAAAGTTGAAATTTCGATTCATGTCCACGACGGGACACTAAAACGTTTGAAGTGGGTGTGGCCACTTTTACTAAAATGGCTATCCCTCTTGAACGGAATGAGATCTTGGTACACCTATGTATGGGCTCGGCCTGTGGTCGCGTAAAAAAAGGATGTGGCGACTGACCACTTGGTGGCACTGTAAAATGAAAAAAACAAACAAACGTGAAAACAGCTGCAGCTACGCAACAGTCAGTTCGATTGTTCATGCGATGTCTACGAGGACATTTGCATATCTTGAAAAACACTGCCGCCGTCGGCCAATGAATTTCGATCGGCTGTCAGACATGGTTAACAGAGGCCGATCAGAACGAAACTCGCTGGGCATGTTGACTCACGGCCCTAGAGGCCTGTGAGAAATTCGAAAAAAATCGGCTACCAAGGGACGCCTTCCCATTTTTCACGTGCGTAAAGGATTGTGTATTGTGTGTTTTTTTTTTTTTTTTTTTTTTTGCATACGCCCAAAACATTCATACTATACGGTAGAACTCCTTATTCTGAAAGACTTTGCCTCTAGGACCACCTCTGTCAATTGAATCATTCGTTAAATATTGGAGATTATTTCAAAAACCTACTTTTGCGAACTAGTCCTGGGTTTTTGGCTCAATTACTGTTAAAAACCTTTTATAAAGCATACATTTCTTATGGTAAATTGCCTGTATTGGCTGTGAATGGTCTTTTTCATTTATGATCGAGATGGTTACAGGCTTTCTAAATAAAACATAACAGTGCTTCCCACAGGTTTGAAATATACTTGCGGTGGTAGCCGGGTGAAAAATCCTCCTATTACCCACGGCACAAAAATGGTCTACTACATGTGACAAACAAATAATGTGTGATTTTTAACAGTATTTTTATTTATTGAAATTAATTTTAATTACATAGCATATTATTACATTTAATTACATACTAATATTATGCATTATTATGCATTGTAAATTATGCAAAATTACAGCATTTAAATGGTTCTCCTTTTCCTGTGTTCTCCTTGCTGTCATATAGTGTCTCTCAGTGAATGGGACACAGATTTTACTAGTAAAATTTATATAATGAATAATATATGTGTCTTAGTCTTTTCTTCCTGTGGGGGAGACTACAATAATACTATGAATTAAATGGAAATCAAATTAAATACAATTTATTGTAAAAAAAAAAAAACATAGCGTGTGACTTTTATAAACAAGCCCGAAATACACCAGAACTCTTATTTTGAAATGTCTGTACTATTGCAGGCTGATCCTTCAGATTCTTACAACCGTATAAAACATTTTATATAAAGGCCATAAAGTAGACATTGTAATAATTCATTAACTTGGGTTCATTAGCAATCGCTTGGCATAAATCTGTGCTTTTCATTGATTGAGAATTACTTTGAAGCAGTCTGAAGCGCTGTTGCGCGAGCCTGTAGAACGCACAGCATCGCCGCCTTGTGACTTTGCAAAATGCAGCGCCCGTGGGAATGTCAGCGGAAGTAAACAGTTCTGACTTGACGCACACATAACAAGCAGGTACGAAACAACTAGTTAATCGATCACGGATGGTTTCATTATCTTGGGCGGATATAAAAGTATAAGAGGATAAAAATAATAAAAGCAAAAATGTGTCTCTAAATATACTTGGGCCGTGGTTAATAAACCTGGGCGGCCCGCCCAAGTAAAGTCTGTGTGGGAAGCACTGCATAACTTTTTACACGTGCTTAAAGGCCTTAAAGGGCTTGAACCCTTTTAATTGTTGCTCGCAGCTATATTTCGTATCTGTGCTTACTTGAAATATGATTTCAGACGAAAGTCACATGATATTAGTCCGATGTTTATTTTTTCTTTTTCTATATGTTCGCTCCAGGTCCGGCGTCGCACAAACATCAGTACTCCACCCACGCGGTGACCGACATCAACCTGGACAACGTCTGCAAGAAAGGAAACACTCTTCTGTGGGACCTAGTCCAGGACGATAATGCAGTATGTTTACTTCACAGCAGACTATTTCAGGCATTTCGTATGTAGGTTGCGATTCTCGTGTTTATGTGATTCTCATGTTGTCATGGTGACTAGATCCACCTATCGGAGGGCTTGATCAATGAGGCGGAGAAGCTGTTGTGCTCTCTGGTCTGCTGGTTTACTGACCGGCAGATCCGCATGCGTTTCATCGAGGGCTGTCTGGAGAACCTCGCCAACCACCGGTGAGACCATCACAGATATGAAGTGCTGTCTGAAACTGCTGAAGAGGGTTGGGCTTCTCTCAGAAATATATTTGACAGTTTTGTTTCTGTGTGTTTTTCATCAGGTCGGTGGTGGTGTCCTTGCGTTTGCTGCCGAAGCTCTTCGGAACCTTCCAGCAGTTCGGCTCCAGCTATGACACTCATTGGATAACCATGTAAGAGAAAACCACCCACCACTGCTTTTGATGTTTTTTCTTGAATGCTCAATTCAGAATTAGTTTGATAATTGGAACTTGGATTAGTTCACAGGTGTTTTTGAAAGAGTAAATGTTCATATTTTCCCTGTGTGTGCTGCAGGTGGGCGGAGAAGGAGCTGCACATGATGAAGCTCTTCTTTGATGATCTGTTACACTATATCCAGGACGTGAGAGAGCAGCGCCACAAATTTGCTCTGTAAGTTAGGGTGTTTGTCTATATTTCTACACTACCATTCAAAAGTTTGGAGTTGGTTAGATTTTATGTTTCTGAAAGAAGTCCCTTCTGGTCACAAAGATTGCATTTAATTGATCAAAAATACTGTAATATTGTGAAATATTTATTACAATTTAAAAGAACTGTTTTCTATATGAACATACTGTAAAATGTAATTTATTCCTGTGATGGGCTTTTCAGCATCATTACTCCAGTCTTTAGGTGACACATGATCCTTCAGAAATCATTCTAATATGATGAATTATCAATGTTGAAAACATTTGTGCTGCTTAATATTTATGATATATTTTTTTCTGGATTCTTTGATCAGTAGAAAGTTCAAAAGAACAGCATTTATTTGAAATGGAAATCTTTTGTAACATTATACATGTCTTTGTTGTCACTTTTGATCAATTGAATGTGTCCTGTGTATGTGTCCTGTGTAAGTGTATGTGTAATGTAGTGATTTTGAACATCAATCCCATGTGTCTCAGGTACAGTCACAGTGCGGAGGTGCAGGTGCGACTGCAGTTCCTCACCTGTGTGTTCTCAACGCTTGGATCACCTGATCACTTCAGTGAGTGTCTCACTTAATCTCTCACACATCGCTGCATGTGAGAATTGCTCTGTAACAATATGTATATATCCTGTGTGTGTGTGTCAGGGTTGAGTCTGGAGCAGGTGGACATCCTGTGGCACTGTTTAGTGGAGGACTCTGAGTGTTACGACGACGCCTTGCACTGGTTCCTAAATCAGGTCCGCAGTAAAGACCAGCACGCCATGGGCATGGAGACATATAAACATCTCTTCCTGGAGAAGGTCTGGCTACTTTATAATTAAACCCCAACTTGTATATAGTATGTGCCATAAGAATGAATCTTTCATCACCTGATTCTCATCGTCTCTCTCTCTCAGATGCCTCAGCTGAAGCCGGAGACGATCAGCATGACGGGACTCAATTTGTTTCAACATCTGTGTAATCTGGCTCGTCTGGCCACCAGCGCGTATGACAGCAGCTCCAACTGCGAGGTTCGATGCAGCAAATCTTGAAATCTGTCCGGTTTGTCTTGATATGTTCTCTCTGACCTCTCTCTCTCTCTCTTAGTTGTGTGGTATGGATCAGCTGTGGGGAATCGCCTTGAGGGCTCAGTCCGCAGACATCAGCCGAGCTGCGATCCAGTACATCAACTCCTATTACATCAGTGGTCAGTAAACAACAGAGTCTTACATGTATTGTATAATTCATAACATACAGTTTTATAACCTCTCAGGTTTAGAATAAATGAGGAAGAATCATTTTTGTTCTCAGCTGTTTTGCTACAGAGATGTTTTTATTTTTGACTGGATTAAATGTTTGGATGGATGATGGATGGATGGATGGATGGATGATGGATGGATGGGCAGATGGATGGATGGGTGGGTTGATGGATAGGCGGATAGATGGATAGGTAGACGGATGCATGGATTGGATGGATGGATAGGTGGATGTATGGATGATGGATAGGCAGATGGATGAATGGATGGATGGATGGATGATGGATGGATGGGCAGATGGATGGATAGGCGGGTGGATGGATGGATGGATGGATGGATGGAATGATTGGGATGGATAGGTGGATGGATGGATGATGGATGGATAGGTGGATGTATGGATGATGGATAGGCAGATGGATGATGGATGGGCATGCGGATGGGTGGATGGATGGATGGATGGATGGATGGATGGATGGATGGATGGATGGATGGATGATGGATGGATGGGCAGATGGATGGATAGGTGGATGGATGTATGTATGTATGGATGATGGATGGATAGGCGGATGGATGGATGGATGATGGATAGGCAGATGGATGATGGATGGGCATATGGATGGATGGATAGGCGGATGGGTGGATGGGTGGATGGATGGATGGATGGGCAGATGGATGGATAGGTGGATGGATGGATGTATGTATGGATGATGGATGGATAGGCGGGTGGATGGATGGATGGATGGATGGAATGATTGGGATGGATGAATGATTGGGATGGATGGATAGGTGGATGGATGGTTGGGATGGATTGGATGGATTGATGGATGGATGGTTGGGATGGATAGGCAGGCGGATGGATGGATGGACGGATGATGGATGGATAGATGGTGGATGATAGGCGTATGGATAGATGGATAGGCAGATGGATGGATGGGTAGGTTTATGGATGGATGGATGGG
The DNA here is from genome assembly GCA_036281575.1 of Ancherythroculter nigrocauda. NCBI lineage: Eukaryota > Metazoa > Chordata > Actinopteri > Cypriniformes > Xenocyprididae > Ancherythroculter > Ancherythroculter nigrocauda. Next base: position 82,211 of record VTFQ01000460.1, on the reverse strand, counting down.
CAGAAGGATGCATGAATGGATACGATAGATAATTATGTAATTTATATAATAATTTATGATGGTTGTGCTTTTTATTTAGTATTATGAATATGTGTGAGAGTGTAATGTGATGTATTTATTAGTGTGTGTAACCGCAGGTAAAACGGGTCTCGAGAAGGAGCAGGAGTTCATCAGTAAGTGTATGGAGAGCTTGATGATGGCGTCTGCTAACCTGGAGAAAGACGCCCACTCCAGCCTCACCATCATAGAGAGAGGACTTCTGCTGCTCAAAACACACCTGGAGGCCTTCAGACGCAGGTACACACGGAGAAACACTCACATTTCCTCACTGACACTGCAAGAGAAAACCATGTTTAAATGAGAAATCCACCAGCTTTGATATCAAAATGTAAACAGCCATGTGCACATTAAATAAGTTGACAGATTGCCAGTAATATTTAGGACCTTCACCCTGTAAAATAGCACAGTTATGGCATGTACAGGTGTTTAAACTCACTCAATGAATCTCAGTGTGCTCATGTCTGGTGTGTCTGTGTTCAGGTTTGCGTATCACTTGCGGCAGTGGCAGATTGAGGGGACGGGCATCAGCAGTCATCTGAAAGCTCTCAGTGATAAACAGTCTCTGCCGCTAAGAATCGTGTGTCAACCAGCAGGACTGCCCGACAAGGTCATCATCATAACTATTATTAGCTCAGTCATCAAGCTGAGTTTAATAAAGTTTTCTTCATAAACAAGCAGTATTTACTCCATCTTCTCTCTTGCTCATTCTCATGTTGCGTGTTTGCGCCTGTGTAGATGACCATCGAGATGTACCCCAGCGATCAGGTGGCTGATCTGAGGGCAGAGGTCACTCACTGGTACGAGAACCTTCAGAAGGATCAGCTCAGCCAGCAGGCACAGCTGCAGGAGTTCGGTCAAACCAGCCGGCAGCAGGACTTCCCAGGTACATACACAGAAAAAAGACGTGCTCTATTGGACAATTGTGCACCAAAATCTCTCTCTGTCAATAGGTGATCTCTTCTGGGCAAAGTTAGTTAAAACTTAAATCAGTCGTTTTAGTACAAATGGATGTGTGTGTTTCTGTGCAGGTGGTCTGATGGGTCCGGTGCGCATGATCTCATCAGGACACGAGCTGACCACCGACTATGATGAAAAGACTCTTCATGAGCTCGGCTTCAAGGACATGCAGGTAATGGCGACAAATCCAATACGACCACACACCCACTAGAACATAAAACACTAAGAGACTTTCTGTGTGCTGTCAGATGGTGTTCGTGTCTCTGGGCGCTCCTCGGAGGGAGAGGAAGGGCGAGGGTGTTCAGCTGCCGGCGTCGTGTCTGCCGCCCCCTCAGAAGGAACACATTCCATGCTGCTGCTGCTGCAGGAGCCCCACCTCACCACCCTCTTCGACCTGCTGGAAATGCTGGCCTGCTTCAAACCGCCCAGCCCCGACAGACCCCAGCACAGCACTGAGGTAACGTCCAGCTCCACATGTGTGACCCGGTCCAGCCTGAGTAAAACCAGCATCCAATCCCAGTGTGTTTCCTCCTGCAGAGCGTTCGCTGTGAGGAGCTGCACCTCCATGCGGAGAATCTCTCCCGCCGTGTGTGGGAGCTGCTCATGCTGCTGCCCACGTGTCCCAGCATGCTCCAGGCCTTCCAGAACATCTCAGATGACACGGTCAGTCACATGACTCATGGTGATTTATTTAAGGCGAGACTGGGGTATAAAAATGTAACTAATTGATATCATCATACTTCCCCAGTTAATTGATAATATTATGAATTGCAAACTTTTTTTTTGTATGAAAAGTTTTCTGAAATGTTGTTTAAATATGCAAATCAAATCAAATTGCATATGTTTTCAGAAGAGAAATCTGAACAAAGGATAAAGCAAGGTTCAGTTTGCTTGTTTCATTTTGTTTTTTATATAGTTTTCTGTTTTTATTGCATAAATCAAAAAATACTGTCAACAGCCAGAACAAAAAAAACATTATCACCATGTTTTAAGGATTAAAATGTTGTATAAAATCAGGCAAATGATAATGAAGAATGTAAATAGGACTAAAACTATAAAATGTGATGTATGTTAACGCTACAGAAGTAGAGATTTCTTGCTCAGTGAAGGAGAAAAACTAAAAATGTATTTTATGCACTTTATCTATTAGCATCTGTAGATTTCAATTACGCTTTCGTGACGTGTCACGTGACACCAAAGTATTGTAACCTTATCAAAGAACCTAATAAAATAAATATAAAAATAGATATTCCCAAATATTTAATATATGCTATAGGGAATTGCACGCAACATACATGGATTTTTGTCTTTAATTTTGTTTTTAATGATAGTTTTTATGGTTTTAGTCCTATTTATATTCTTCATCTTCATTTGCTTGATTTTATACATTTTAATCCTAAAAACATGGTGATAATGTTTTTTTGTTCTGGCTGTTGACAGTATTTTTTGATTTATGCGATAAAAACAGAAAACTATATATAAAAAAAACTTTAAACTCTACTATGTCAACAAAATGAAACAAGCAAACTGAACCTTGCATCAACTACACTTAAAAGCGCAAAAGATTCTGAAGATGTAAAAAATGTCTTGAGCACATTATGAAAAGCCAAACAGCCCAAAATCCCAAAACTGACCAGTGCGTTAAATTAAAAAATATATATATATTTTGCTTGTAGTGTCTTTCCTTGAGAGATTTCTAGTGTTTGTTTGCCTCAACATGTTTATTTGTGTCTTTAGGGATCTGACGGTTTGTGCTGGAAGGATCTGTTGAGGATCAAGAGCCCCCATAAGCTGCTTTACGCTTTAGAAATCATAGAAGCCCTCGGCAAACCCAACCGCAGGATTCACCGCGAGTCTACGGTACACATGCAGGATCACACTTACACGATCTCTTTCATACACGCAGCCCTACGGGCCTGTAAATGAAATGTTCTCATGTGCATTCTCTTGTGTGAATCTTGTGTGTATTTCAGGGCAGTTACAGTGATCTGTATCCAGACTCTGACGACTCCAGTGAGGAACAGATTGAGAACAGCAAGAACACCTGGAGCTGCAAGGTACAAACTCCTCTTCTCACACTTCCACTAAAAATGATCTGTTGTTATTGTTCATTGACTTATGAACTAGATAATTGTACTCAGTTGAACTCCAAATGTAGAGGTTTTAGTAAAATGATTATGCTTTTGTAATTGTACAGCTGTATGTTCCAGTCCTTGTGCTCTTAATTGACTGTATGGTGTGTGTTTGAGCTGGACGGATGTCTCTGACACATTCCTCTCGTGTCTCTCTTGTAGTTTGTGTCATCTGGAGGCCTTCAGCTTCTGCTGGACATTTTTAACTCTGCAATTTTAGAGCCGAAAGAACAAGAATCCTGGACGGTGGTGAGTGTCAAGAACCTGTCTGTGTCAAAAGGAAGGAATAAAAAAAATTAAGCCTGAATGTTTTTTTTTTTTAAAGAATCATTAATATTTTTGGCATTATGATCTGATTTCTAATGAAAATTCTCAAAATACTGTAATGCAAAACAAATATATTGTGATATGATTTAATTTTGTAATCGTACAATTTAAATATAAATAATGCCTGAATTTGTTGTACTGTTTGTCTGCCTATTTTAATTAAAACAAATCAAATCATATATTCAGGATGGTTCTGAATAAACTAGAATAATGATTGACAAATAAATAACAAAATTAATTTTATTTTTGCGTTACAAAAAGGGTTGTTTGCAGAGAAGTACATAATTGTCAAACATTTGCTCATAAATATTCAAAAATATTCAATTTTTTTTTCTTCTGAACATGAGATTATTTGTAAATGTATTTATTTTCGCATAAAAAAATAAGAATTTTATTTTGCGTAAATGTGCATTGTCTTAAAGTTAATGTATAAAATATTACTGGTCAAATAACATTTGCTTGTATCAAAAAGGCTTATTTTTTCATCATTTCTTATGACTTTGAGGTGAAAATAGGCCCAGGACATTTTCTTTGTGAGATTTACCCAGTTCTGCCATTGACTGTACGGTTATGAATATCATGTTTCTTTCTTCTCTCTCTCTCTGTAGTGGTTTGTTGGACTGTCTCGCGTGTCTGCTGAAACTCATTTGTCAGTTTGCGGTGGATCCGGCCGATCTGGACCTGGCTTATCATGACGTTTTTGCCTGGTCTGGTCTCACGGACACTCAGAGAAAGAGGCGTGGCCAGGGAAGTCCCGCAAAACCACCGGAGATCATGGAAAGGGCCTGCATACCTCGTCTTACAGAGGTGTGAAACTGCTTCTAAATTCATTTTTCTCAGTGTATGTGTGTATTTTTGCTGTCACTAATTTTGAGATATTGTGCTTCTCTGTCAGGTTTTCTAAGTCTTGTTCAAGGCACCAACCTCATCCAGCGGCTCATCAACGTGGCCTACACATATGACAATCTGGCGCACAGGTGAACAATTCTCTCACACGAGTCTCGGTTTATTATTGATTGAGTTTAAGATTGGAATTTTGTTATGCTAACAAAGTGATACTCTGATGAGCTTAAAAATACACAGTGTACACAAACTGTGTAAAATATTGTTTTAATTACGCTGAACTTTTTATCAGTATATAAAAAAAATTATTTATATATTTTTCCTGCCTGTTTTTCACCTTCTGTCTAATTGTTTATCCTGCAGGGTTCTGAAGGCCCAATCAGATCACAGATCCAGACACGAGGGTAAGCACATCATTGGTTATACAGTCAAACCAAAATTGAACACCTTGAACATTTCATTCATTATTACAGTTTATTCACTATAGTTTTAAAAAAAAATGATAATAAAATATGACAAGATCTCAGATTAAACTGTGTCAGAAAAAATAATGTTAATTATGTCAGATAAAAAGTGTCTGAATAATTTTTGGTTCCAAATTTTTATCAATTTTACTGGTAGTCCACTGTTGAAGAATCTTTGGGTATAATGTCACAGTTTACTTTATTTTGCTATCCTCACTACATAAATTAACTATAGTGTCCTGAACCCACTAGTAAAAATATATCAAAAATGTCTGAATAATTTTTGGTTTGTCTGTATATATCTTTTAAGGTTTAGGGTTTCAGGTTGTTCTCTGGTCGTTATACTCATTACTGGTGATGTGTTTGCAGTGACTCATTACTCCATGTGGCTGTTGGTGAGCTGGGCTCACTGCTGTTCTCTGGTGAAGTCCAGTCTGGCTGACAGCGAACATCTCCACGACTGGCTGAAGAAGCTCACGCTGCTCATACCTGAGTAAACCAACAAATGTCATAATGACTTTAATCATCTCTGGTGTAATTACTGTTGTAATTAAGGCCATTTAGGTGGGGAACAATTATTGACCAATCAAATCATAGCTATTCAACCCCGGCAATAAATCAAGTTCCACCCTTCATCTCACAAAATAATTTGTGGAATCAGCTTTTTTTTATTTATTTTATTTTTTATTTTATTTATTTTATTTTATTTATTTATTTTATTTTATTTATTTTAGTTTATTTATTTTATTTGTTTAGTTAGTTTAGTTTAGTTTAGTTATTTGTTTAGTTTAGTTAGTTTTAGTTTTAGTTACATTTATACATTTGGCATTTGCATTCATTTCATCCCTGGGAATTGAACACATGACAATGGATGAACAACGGACCACCGGATAGTGCACTCAAGACACACGCATACATTTTTACCATCAGGAGAAAATTTACCAAAGTGTTCATCTTGCCAGAATCCACTGTCCATTAAATATTTTGCTAGACTGGAATGCTTCTACCCCTTTGAGGAACTTGTTTTATCTGTTGATACTTTTGAAAAGGTTTTTAACCAAGTAAATCCAAATTTAGTCTTAAGGTTTTTTTTTTTGATAGACTGAAGCAACTTACATTGATATTCAAGGTAAACATGTTTTCTGAGTTCATGCGTCCCCCGGGAGTCGAACCCATGACCTTGGTGTTGCGATCGCCATGCTCTACTGTTTGAGCTCCAGAAGTGCTGTTGTGCTAACAGATCTGTGCTCTGAATCTGCAGACGGCGGTGCGTCAGGAGGCATGCAGTGGACTGTATAAGCTGTCTCTGTCGGGTCTGGAGGGAGGAGAATCCATCAATAGGTCCTTCCTGCTGCTCGCCGCGTCCACACTGCTCAAGTTCCTGCCAGACGCACAGGCGCTTAAACCCCTCAGAGTAAGTTCACACACAGACAATGTCTTAAAACTCTTTATGTGCCACTGTTATTTATATAATATTAGCGTTTATATAAATATATATATTTCAGTTTTAGCTTAAGTTAGTAATTTCAGTACTTCATCTTAAACTTTTTTTGTTGCAAAACATTTTTGCTGCTAATTTTTTAGTTGAAGTTTTCTATGGAAGCTTGTTTCCGCCATGGAATAAAAAATAAATAAGCTAATTTCAGCATTTTATGTTTTAATTTGGACTTTATAACTATATATAATAATAACAATTGCAAATGTATATCTCACAATTCTGAGAAAAAAGTTGCATTTGCAAGAAAAAGTCAGAATTGCGAGATAAAAAGGCGCAAAAGTGACATAGCCAACTACTGGCCTGTCATGCAGCGTTTTTAGTTGTTTTCGTGGATCGGTGTAAATCCGTTTTGACTATGTTGTCGTCTGTATGTGGAACTTTTCAAAAATGCAAAGGAGAAACTTTTACGTTGTCATGTAAACGTACGCTAAGATTTAGTTAATGATAACAGGTGCTAACTCAGTGTTATTTACCCATTTCATTTTTGGGTGCTTTTGAGTGTATTTGTGTGTGTTTCGGTGCAGATGGAGGATTTTGAGGAGGAGGCCATGTTTCGCACCGGCTGTAAGGAATATTTTGGCTGCTCTGTAAACTCATCGACAACATCCATGTGAAAGATGCCAGTCAAACCACTCTGCTGGACCTGGACGCCCTGGCCCGACACCTCGCCGACTGCATCCGCAGGTCAGACACGTCACGCTCCTTTTGCTTCGATTACTGGATTAGTTTCAGTCTGAACACATAATTTACCCCTCCAGAGCACAGCCTGAAGCAAACCAATGTTATTAGTTAGTCTAGAGTGACATTTTAAAGGAAAATCATGTTGGTATTATGCTAGGACACCTTAAAATCAAACTGAATTAAGTAATCAAGCAAATACATTTCAAAGCCACTGTTTTGTACAGCATGTTGTTGTTTTTCCACTTGCAGTCGTGAGATTTTGGACCAGCAGGGGGGCGATCGAGGACGACGGTCTGACGGGTCTCCTGCGTCTGGCCACCAGCGTCCTGAAGCACAAGCCTCCGTTTAAGTTCTCGCGGGAGGGTCAGGAGTTCCTCAGGGACACGTATGACCTGCTGTTTCTGCTGCCCAGCCTGAAGGACCGACAGCAGCCCAAATGCAAGAGTCCCGCGGCCCGTGCCGCGCCTACGACCTGCTGGTGGAGGTGGTCAAGGGTTCGGTGGAGAACTACAGACTACTGCACAACTGGGTGATGTCGCAGCACATGCAGGGTGAGCCGGACACACATGAGTTCTTCTGTCGACATCTTACCCCTTATTTAGATTAAGACAACATTAGAGACAACTAATAAATCTTTTTATTAGCAAGGATGTCCTCATAAATTGGTTTTAAGAGGTTTTACTATGTTTTTTCAGGTTTCATAAGCTCAAAAAACATGCAGGAAGTTGACATGAAATACTTTAGGAAATTCACGTTCTGACATTCATGTGACATTCATTTATGAACGATTTGAAAATGAATGAATATGTCATAATTCTGTGTTGCTTTGCTGTTTTAGCGTCTCACGCACCTTATAAGTGGGATTACTGGCCTCATGATGATGTCAGAGCCGAGTGTCGTTTCGTGGGATTGACTAACCTGGGCGCCACGTGTTACCTGGCCTCCACCATCCAACAGCTCTACATGATCCCAGAGGCCAGACAGGCCGTCTTCACTGCTAAAGTGAGTATAAAACTGTGAAATACATGCACACCTGTGACCTTGCATCAGTTGCAACCATGAACTGCCCATAATTATGCTAATGAACTATATAGAATTGACCATTTTTGATTATCGACATTGATTATTGAACATTGGTGTTTTATCATATTGCAGTTGCTGCTGTAATATAAAAGAGCTTAAATGGTTTGAGATGTTTGTGCCTTGTAGTGATGCTTGTGTCTGTTTATTTACAGTATTCAGAGGATATTAAGCATAAGACCACATTGCTGGAGCTGCAGAAGATGTTCACTTATCTCATGGTACGTGACACTCTTGTTGCATGCGTTAATCTGATCTCATGACCTGTAGATGTGATGTAATTTCACTGTTTCTGTGTGTGCAGGAGAGTGAGAGGAAAGCGTACAACCCTCGTCCCTTCTGTAAGACCTACACGATGGACAAACAGCCTCTGAACACAGGAGAGCAGAAGGACATGACCGAGTTCTTCACGGACCTCATCACCAAGATCGAGGAGATGTCTCAGGACCTGGTACGTTTGATTAAAGTCGGCATGAAATGGAAGTTGAGATAGACTTTTTTCCAAATTGTGACGTATATCCAAGTGAAACGGCCTCTCAGACAAGAACAAAATGGCAGAGCTTGATTTTGTCCATGTGGAATTGATTGGATGGTTGTGGATTGCTATTGGTGGATCTCATTTGAGTGACAGGTTGCCCCGCCCTCATGCCAGTAAACATCATCAGAGAAGAGAAGAGGTCGCTGAAAGAGGGAGGGGAAGATATGTAGATTAAAGATTATGAGGGCACACAAATTTTAAAAATAATGATATGCATGGATAAATCATTCATAATAAATACTGCAATATTCCATAAAAAATAAGAATTGTCAAATTTGATTTCATGGTGATTTTAAGAACAGTTGAGTGTGTTTAATGAATTAGTCACAGAGATCTGATGGCTGTGTGTTTGTTGTTTCAGAAAAACACTGTCAAAACACTGTTTGGAGGCGTCATCACTAACAATGTGGTTTCACTGGTAAGATTGAGCTGTTTGAACGTTTTTACTCTTATTATGCATGTGTCTTCTCTGAAAGAGAGAGATCATGTATGTGAGAGTGAATATGCACATTTGGATTAATCTCTTGCTGTGTGTGTGTAGGACTGTGATCATGTGAGTCAGACGGCTGAGGAGTTTTACACAGTGAGATGTCAGGTGGCCGATATGAAGAACATCTATGTGAGTGTTTCTCATTTACACACACACTCATCAGAAGAAAAATCAGTTCTCTGGGTGTAAATGTCATTAAAAGGAAACTTTAAAGCTTTAAAGGCTTTACTATTCAGATTAGAATAAATACTGGTTTTTAAATGATTCCTCCGATTGTCAATATGTAATGGTTGCTTTGCAAAGTACCAGTAGTTATTTGTAGTTACTGACCATAAAGCGCTACATAATTTCAACCCCACCACAGTCAGTTTGGTATTTATATACTTAATATTTGATCACTAAGACTCTTGTGGCATTGCTTAGTTTTGTTGTGTCTTATAATTAATCACACATTGTAATTGAACAAAAAAATAAATAAATAAATAAATCGTAGTCCATAATATTTTCAGAAACATTCTTACATTTATCATTTTTCTGTATTGGTTGTTACAGGGTTGAAGGTCAGTGGGAAAAAAGGCTAATAATAACCTTAACTAGAAAATGTTGTTGAACCACACTACATTATTTACAATCAGTTTTCTTGTACTTTGTGCCAAGAACAATATTTTATGTATAAAAACTAATTGCTATGATTTTGTCCCCCATAACAGAGTTGAACTGTTGAGCTTGATAAGGTCAAAATAAGTTTAACACATAATAAAAATCCTGAAAAAGACTATAAATGAAACATTTCTATTTGAACCTTGTTTTCAACAAGAAAATAATGTTTTCACTTCATGGTAGAAAGATAAAACTATTATTTTTATTGCATAACTGGGTTGAACAATGCAAGTAAATTCTGCATTTTCACAGAAAATTGCTAAAATATTTTAGAAAATAAAATATTTATTAATTTATTTTTATTTTATTTGTCTAAATAGGAAATATATTATCATCAATAATAATAAAAAAAAAAAAAAAATTATATATATACAGCCTTATTTATTTTATTTTTTAAATGTCTTAACCACTTACATCAGTCAAGTAATGTCAGTAATAAGCCAAGAAGACGCACATCACACAAATAAAGCCATTTCTGGTCTTTTATATTCCCCCGATTGTCAGTTACTGAAACGGCCACCACTATCAAACAATATCAACCTCTAATCCTAATACACACATCATCTGTCTCTGTTTCAGGAGTCTCTGGATGAGGTGACCATCAAAGACACTCTGGAGGGTGATAACATGTACACCTGCTCTCAGTGTGGGAAGAAAGTACGCGCTGAGAAACGGTACAGTTCCCTTCTTCCTGTGAGAGCTGAAGTCTTTCTGTTAAAACCCCTGAATATTTCACGACTGTTTCTTTCTGTCTCTCAGGGCATGTTTTAAGAAGCTCCCGCGGATCTTGAGCTTTAACACCATGCGCTACACATTCAACATGGTGACCATGATGAAGGAAAAAGTAAACACGCACTTTTCTTTCCCGCTGCGGCTCGACATGACGCCGTACACCGAGGACTTCCTCATGGCCAAGGGCGACAGGAAGGAAGGTTGTACGGTTGTTTTGCTGAAATACAACGATTTTAAATTCTGTTTGTCTTCTCCGTCAACTAATCATGATCTCGTTTGCAGGTTTTCGTGATGACGGTGATGCAAAAGTGGCGGAGAGTTACGAGTACGACCTCATCGGTGTGACGGTGCACACAGGCACGGCAGACGGCGGACATTATTACAGCTTCATCAGGGACATTGTCAACCCACACGCTTACCGCAATAACAAATGGTGATTATTCACACTCATTTGTTTAAAATAAATTAACCAATAAATTAACGTATTAGGCATTTACAGCTACTGAGTAATTGTAGCCCAAAGTTTGTTACTGGTAATTGACCTTCAGATGCATTTAATAACATTTTGAAATGATGCCATTTCCTGTTGCAGGTACCTGTTTAACGACGCAGAGGTGAAGCCTTTTGATTCGGCACAGCTGGCCTCAGAGTGTTTTGGTGGAGAGATGACAGTATGTGTTTTGATATTTTTCCTACTAGATCAAGTCGTCCTTTGTGCTTTTGGGATAAAATTGTGTTAATGTGGTTTTAATTCAGAAATGCTCGTCTCATTTCAGACAAAAACATACGACTCTGTCACAGACAAGTTCATGGATTTCTCCTTTGAGAAGGTTGGTTTTATATTGATAACAATAATAATAATGATACATTATTATTATTTTATATATTATGATTATTATAGTAATAAATAATACATCTATAGTTTTATTTATAATAATTTTGCATTATTTTTATATAAATCATAATTAAAATAATAATATATTATTTTATATATTATTATTTATAATACATTATATATTATTATTTTATATATTAAGTATGCATTATTCTTTATTTTAATTATAATTATTAAAGTCATGATAATAGATTATTATTATTATTATTATTAAAGTAATAAATAATGCATTTATATTATTATTTTTATATATTAATAATATATTGTCATTATTATTGTTGTTGTTGTTATTAATACTTTATTATTTTATTTTATTACAAATATATTTTTTATTATTTATATTATTTATATATTGTTTTATAAAATAATACATTATTTTTATATTAATTATAATTATTAAAGTAATAATTATTGAATGTTGTTGTTGTAATAAATTATTATAATAATTAATAATATAATATTAGTATTATTTAAATAAGTCTCCCCCATATTTTTTTCTTGTAAAATGCTTTAGAAACAGTAATGTGTGCTTGTCTGTCTGTCAGACCCACAGTGCCTACATGCTGTTCTATAAGCGAGTGGAGGCGGAGGAGGAGAATGGGAAGGACTTCAACTTTGACATTTCTCCTGATCTTCTGGAGGTACAGACTTCGCTGTATATCACCCCTCAGTCTTCACTGCACACATCCGTCAGGCTGGGCATTCATCTGACGCTGCTTCTCTCTCTCTCTGTCTCTCTCATAGTGGATCTGGCATGACAACATGCAGTTTCTCCAGGACAAGAACATCTTTGAACACACATACTTTGGGTGAGAGAACAGTAGAGCAGTTTCACAAAACCTCTCCTCTCCTCTTGATGTATATGATCTATAATATATTTATCAATTTTTTTTGTTCTTTTTAATTTTTTATTTTTTCTGTCTATCTACATTTCTGTTCTCTTTCTTTAATTTTCTTACACTTTATTTTTTTAATATATTTATTCATTTAATATATATTTAACGTTTATATTATTAATATATTGTATTAATATTATTAATACTTAATATTAATTGTGTTTGCATTATTAATATATTTTATATTTTTTGTTTTAAATATTTTTTCATTGTAACTATTTTATCTGACCTGTGCTCTTATTCTCATTTCCTTTCGTTGTTTAATTCTTGTATTTTGTGATCTCTCTGTAGTTTCATGTGGCAGCTGTGCAGCAGTATTCCCAGCACTTTACCGGATCCTAAATCTGTGTCGCTCATGACGGCTAAGGTGAGTCTGTCCACATGATCAGCTTTATCAGGGCAGATTATGACACATGATCATCTATACAAGATAGGCTTGCTGCAGTAGTCGGTGTTGACGGTGTTACCAGTGCTCAGCCGCAAAACCAATTAAATCTCTTGGCCACCATGGCACCACACCCCACAGTTGTTGTGATTTTTTTTTTTTTTTATAGTAATAAAAATAATTTAGTTCAGTTAGAAAACAGACACTACAATTAAAAACTGAAAGCATCTGCTCAATGAGCCGAACAAGAGTCACAGAACAGACCAGCAGCAGGAGTCAGATTTCATTCATCACGAGAGTGAGGAGCCGACTGACAAGACGATGGCGGATGATTTTTGAATTTAAACCCAGTGCTAATAGGGAACCTGCAAAGGATTAGTTGTGTTTTATAGTTGTTGTGTTTTTCATTAAGAATAATTACCCACCATTCAAGCAATTGCTGCCCCCGAATTGGCGCTAATTTGAAAGTGAAAGTAAAATTTGCACAGGCATTCATAGTCTTATTGGCATTGAGTGTTTTCAGTTCAATTAATTGTACCGTTATGAATGCCTGTGCGACTGTGTGCATTTTACTTTCACTTTATCTCGAATTAGCGATTAAAAAGCGAGGTGCAAAAGAGGGGAAACCCCACCCCCGGTATTACCGGTTTTGTCACACGTCGATTAACCTGTGGGATAATTTCCTTACTGTCACAACCCTAATAGAAGACTTTCAGGGAAAACCTCTTGAGTTCTTCTCCACAGAGAACTAGTGATGTTCATATTTTTGGATTAACTTTCCTCCCTTCTTCTCACAGCTCAGCACATCGTTTGTCCTGGAGACGTTCATCCACTCCAAAGAAAAGGTGAGATGGCGTTGTTCTGTTTTCCCCTCATCTTTAGTGTAATTTACTTCAGCTGTAGCTTACAGAACAGACCTGATGCTGTTTTCTGTGTTTGAAAGTTGTTTTGTGTTGTTGTAAGTTCATCTTGTGCTCATTTCTCTCAGCCCACAATGCTGCAGTGGATTGAGCTCTTGACCAAACAGTTCAACAACAATCAAGCTGCCTGCGAGGTAACACACACATAAATACAAATGCATGCACACACACAATCACTCATGCACACACACACACACACACACACACACACACACACACACACTCACACATTGAGTGTTATTGGGTCATGCTTTTGTGTGTTTGTGGGTAATGTGTCATATCTGTGTGTGTGTGCAGTGGTTTTTGGATCAGATGGCAGATGATAACTGGTGGCCCATGCAGATTCTCATCAAGTGCCCCAATCAGATTGTACGACAGGTGAGTGTTACCAAAGTCCTATTCAAGGAAAGTCTGTTCACTCTGCGGCCAAATTTGCCACACCTCTGGGCAGCTATTCCGTGCATCCAAGTCCTATCTGTTTGAATGGGGAAGTCCTGAAATCTCAAAAACTGCTTACCATAATCACATTTAAATAACATATTTAGCGACAAAATCTGACATGAGCTGTCCCATAAATATTGTTTTTCATAATAATGTGACTGCACAGTCTTTGGCGTTACACGTGTTGACCGAGCTATTTAAATTTAATTATTATTATTATTATTATTATTATTATTATTATTATTAATAACATTAACTGAAAAACCCACACCCTACCCCTAAAAAAACAATAAAAACACTTTGTTATTATGTTTGTTTTGCTTGATTAAAATAAGCACTGCTGTGACGTTTCAGATGTTCCAGAGGTTGTGTATCCATGTGATCCAGCGCCTCAGACCAGCCCACGCTCACCTGTACCTGCAGCCGGGCATGGAGGACGGGTGTGTCTCTTTCTCTCTCTCTTCCTCTGGAGCCCGCTAACTATCCTGTCCTCATGTTTTCAAACACATATGCTGTTATATTGTCTGTGTAAAATGTCTCAATAGTTGTTCTTTTGGTCTGTCTACAGCTCTGATGACATGGATGGGCCGGTGGAGGACATCGGCAGCCGCTCCTGTGTGACGCGCTTCGTCAAAACACTGCTGTCAATCATGGAACATGGAGTGAAGCCACACAGCAAACACCTGACCGAATACTTTGCCTTCCTCTATGAGTTTGCCAAAATGGGAGAAGAGGAGGTAGACATCCCTAATTCCCTTTATTTATTTTTGTTTTATTTTCTGTATTATATTCTTATTTTACTTGTTTATAATTTTAATTATTTACTTATTTTTATTTTAATGAATTTATTTATTTTTTACTTATTTAATTTAATTTATTATTTCTTTTTTTTTTAGTTTTATTATTTCTTTTTTTTTACTTATTTTATTAATTTGTTTTATTTTACTTATTTAATTGTACTTATTCATTTTTTACTTATTTTATAATATTTTATTAATTTTACTTAATGTTACTTTTATTTATTTTTACTTATTTAATTTTATTATTTATTTGATAATTTTATTTATTTATTTGACTATTTACTTATTTAATTTATTTTATGTATTTCTTTATTTTACTTATTTTATTATTTCATTTATTTTAATTTTACTTATTTAATTTTATTGTTGTTTTTACTTATAATATTTTATTTATTTTAGTTGATATCATTTGTATTCATTGTTTTACTTAATTTTATGAATTATTTATTGCACTTATTTATGTGTTTATTTATTTGAGTTATTTAACTTTGTTTTTATTTATTTATTTATTTATTTATTTTTACAATTTTTAAAGAATATTCTTTATTTTCTTCTTTTCATTATGTCTTTCTGCTTTTTGTCCTCACAGAGTCAGTTCCTCTTGTCTTTGCAAGCCATTTCTATTATGGTGCATTTCTACATGGGCACAAAAGGACCTGAAAATGTAAGTGCTGTTTCATCAGGGTAGTTCGTGTCTGATTTAAAGTTGCCCTGATCTCAAATAATAATGTCAATCTCTCTGTCTCAGCCTCAGGTGGAGGTGTTATCTGAGGAAGAGGAAGGGGAGGAGGATGAAGAGGAGGACATCCTCTCGCTGGCAGAGGAGAAGTACCGCCCGGCCGCTCTGGAGAAGATGATCGCTCTCATAGCTCTGCTGGTGGAGCAGTCTAGATCTGAGAGGTGCACACTGAAATATTTCACAAAACCATCTCATATTTCACCCATAATGGGTCATATTTCACCCCAAAATCATTTACAGAAAATTAAGCTTGTATTGAAGCTGTTAAAAGTGTAATTTCTGCACCATTAGCGTCAGCAAACAGAGTTGCAAAACATTGCATCAGTTGTTTTTACTGTAATGCAGTAGAAAAAAATGTCTTTATAATTGAGCCTTTGTCTTGGTAATATCTACTCATCTGATCATTGTCTCTGTCTGTCTGCAGGCACTTGACTCTGTCTCAGAGTGACATGGCCGCACTGACCGGAGGAAAAGGTTTTCCCTTCCTGTTCCAGCACATCAGAGACAGCATCAACATCAGACAGACCTGCAACCTCATATTCAGCCTCTGCAGATACAACAACCGCCTGGCAGAACATGTAAGATGCCCAAATGAGGGCACACCATAGTCTTCTAGTGTTTCTATGTGAAGCTAAGTATAACAGCTACAGGTTTGTAACACAAACCCTACTCATAATCAATGTTCTCATGGTTTGTGTTCTTCTGTGGTATAGATCGTGTCAATGCTGTTCACCTCCATCGCTAAGCTGACTCCAGAGGTAAAAACAAATCTCACAACCATTGTTTCATTATTGACACATTAGTTACACACACTAACTAACCTTGTGTGTATGTCTTACAGGCAGCGAATCCGTTCTTCAAGTTGCTGACGATGCTGATGGAGTTTGCTGCTGGTCCTCCTGGAATGCCCTCGTTTGCGTCCTACATCCTGCAGAGGATCTGGGAGGTAAATCAGCCCACAGACAGTCCCATCATTCATATACCTTCTTACTTCTCCACTGAAACAATGCTATATATATATGAGTCATGAGATTTGTGTCAATGATGATTTGAGGTTGTTTGGAGAGCTTCAAATGTTACATCTGCTTCACTGATCTGAGCGTCTAATCCCTGTTTGTCTGCGTCAGGTGATCGAGTATAACCCGTCTCAGTGTTTAGACTGGTTGGCCGTCCAGACTCCTCGTAATAAGCTTGCTCACAGCTGGGTCCTGCAGAACATGGAGAACTGGGTGGAGAGGTTTCTGCTGGCGCACAACTACCCACGTGTCCGAACGTGTAAGAACAGTCTACACAACAGTACACACACACACACACATATATATATATGACCACTATATATAGAGACCACTCCAAGTTCAGAAATCAATGTTAAGTGGTCTCTTAATTTTTTCCAGAGCTGTATATATATATATATATATATATATATATATATATATATGCTATGTTTATGAAAGAGTCTCTTCTGTTCACCAAGGCTGCATTTATTTGATCAAAAACACAGTAAAAACAGTGATACTGTGAAATATTATTACAATTTAAAAGAGAACTGAATTTTCAGCATAATTTCTCTTAAGTCAAATATTAAGCAGCACACTGGTTTTTAACATTGATAATAAACAGAAATGTTTCTTGAGCATCAAATCATCATATTAGAATGATTTCTGAAGGATCATGTGACACTGAAAACTGGAGTAATGATGCTGAAAATGCAGCTTTGATCTCAGGAATAAATTACATATTAAAATATATTCACATAGAAAACATTTGCAACAATATTTCATAATTTTACTGTTTTTACTGTATTTTTGATCAAATAAATGCAGCCTTGGTGAGCAGAAGAGATTCTTTCAAAAACATAAAATCTTACTTGTATAAATAAATGCTTAAGATCTACTTGCACACTTAACTCACACTTTAAAATGTCTGAATATGCATTAGATGACATTTTAAAGCATAATCAGCTAGACTTATCTTCAGATTTTGCATTATTTTGTGATATATTCAATACATTTCTCTTTTAGCTGCGGCGTATCTGTTGGTGTCTCTCATCCCGAGCAACTCCTTCCGTCAGATGTTCCGCTCCACGCGCTCTCTTCACATCCCCACGCGGGACCTCCCGCTGAGTCCTGACACCACCGTGGTTCTGCACCAGGTCTACAACCTGCTGCTGGGCCTGCTGGGCCGGGCCAAACTCTACGTGGACGTGCCTGTGCACGGGACCACCAAACTGGTGCAGTACTTCAGCTTCATGACCTACTGCCTCATCTCCAAAACCGAGAAGCTCATGTTCTCCAGCTACTTCATGGACCTCTGGAACCTCTTCCAGGTACTTCACATGCAGATGAAGGCATTTTTTAGGTGCTCATATGATGAAACGGAAGTTGCGATAGTCTTTTCTTCTCTATTGTGATGTATATCTGAGTGAAATGGCTTCTCGAACAAGAACAAATGTGGGGTGTGGCTTGATTTTGTCCATGGTGAATTCGTTGGATGGTTTTGATTTGTTATTGGTGAATCTCATGTGAGTGACAGGTTGCCCCGCCATCATGCCAGTAAACATTTCATCAGAGAAGAGAAGAGATGATGCTGCAATATATATTGTACAGCCTTGCTCTTATGTGTCTCTTTCTGTCCCACAGCCCAAGTTATCAGAGCCAGCCATCGCCACTAATCACAACAAGCAGGCTCTCCTGTCCTTCTGGTATAACGTCTGTGTGGACTGCAGCGAGAATGTGCGGCTCATCGTCCAAAACCCTGTTGTCACTAAAAACATTGCATTTAATTACATCCTGGCCGATCATGACGATCAGGAGGTGGTGCTGTTCAACCGCGGGATGCTGCCAGCATACTACGCCATCCTGCGCATGTGCTGTGAGCAGTCGCCCGCTTTTACCCGCCAGCTTGCCTCCCACCAGAACATACAGTGGGCCTTCAAAAATCTCACACCCCACGCCAGCCAGTACCCGGGGGTGAGTACAGCAGTGTCCGACCACGTTACCAAAGTTCACATAAGAAATATGATCAAACATGTTTTTCTTTAGTTGATGGGAAAGTTTATCAGTAACTACTATTGTTCAAAAGTTTGGAGTTTTAATGGATTTTTTTAATGTTTTTGAAAGAAGTCTCTTCTGCCCACCAAAGCTGCATTTATTTGATCAAAAATATAGTAAAACAGACTGTTTTCATGAAGAGTGTCTCCCTGTTTCTCACTGTGTTTCTGTCCGAAGGAATATAATGTCTGAAGTTTCATTCAGGTTCATTCAGTTCTGTCAAATAACAGAATGTTTGTTCTTTCTCTGCAGGCGGTGGAGGAGTTGTTTAACCTGATGCAGTTGTTTGTAGCTCAGAGGCCTGATATGAGAGAGGAAGAGCTGGAGGATGTGAAGCAGTTCAAGAAGACCACCATCAGCTGTTACCTGCGCTGTCTGGACGGACGCTCCTGCTGGACCACTCTCATCAGGTACACACACTCTCTCTTTAAATTCTCACTGAATATTTCACAAAACGGGCAGTTTCTGTTCATACTAAGACTCTGTACACTTTCAGTGCCTTCCGTATCCTGCTGGAGAACGATGAGGACAGACTGCTGGTGGTGTTCAACAGAGGACTCATCCTGATGACCGAGGTATTCACGCTCTCGTCATTCACTCGTCTTCGTATTTTAATGGACTGTCATCTACAACTAGCTATTTCTGTGTCTGCAGTCCTTCAACACCCTGCACATGATGTACCATGAGGCCACCGCGTGTCATGTGACCGGTGATCTAGTGGAGCTGCTGTCCATCTTCCTGTCTGTTTTAAAGGCAACGCGACCCTACTTACAACGTAAAGGTAGTACATTACCCACAATACACCACACACCTAAACTGGATTTTAAGTGTGGATTATCCACACAACATCCATAATACACCTAACTGTACAGCACAAAAGTACTCATTACCCATAATACACCTAACTGTACAGCACAAAAGTACTCATTACCCATAATACACCTTAACATGTAGTACAAAAGTACTCATTACCCATAATACACCTAACTGTACAGTACAAAAGTACATATTACCCATAATACACCTTAACGTGTAGCACAAAAGTACTCATTACCCATAATACACCTAACTGTACAGTACAAAAGTACTCATTACCCATAATACACCTTAACATGTAGCACAAAAGTACTCATTACCCATAATACACCTAACTGTACAATACAAAAGTACATATTACCCATAATACACCTTAACGTGTAGTACAAAAGTACTCATTACCCATAATACACCTTAACGTGTAGTACAAAAGTACTCATTACCCATAATACACCTTAACGTGTAGTACAAAAGTACTCATTACCCATAATACACCTTAACGTGTAGTACAAAAGTACTCATTACCCATAATACACCTTAACGTGTACTACAAAAGTACTCATTACCCATAATACACCTAACTGTACAATACAAAAGTACTCATTACCCATAATACACCTTAACGTGTAGTACAAAAGTACTCATTACCCATAATACACCTTAACGTGTAGTACAAAAGTACTCATTACCCATAATACACCTTAACGTGTACTACAAAAGTACTCATTACCCATAATACACCTAACTGTACAATACAAAAGTACTCATTACCCATAATACACCTTAACGTGTAGTACAAAAGTACTCATTACCCATAATACACCTAACTGTACAGTACAAAAGTACTCATTACCCATAATACACCTTAACGTGTAGTACAAAAGTACACATTACCCATAATACACCTGGAGCATCAATGCTTATGTACCCTATTACCCATAACACACCTTAACATGCAGTTCAAAGGATTTGATTGCCCATAATGCACTTGTACATGTCAATAACTGATCGTTTGTGTCTGTGTGTAGATGTGAAGCAGGCTTTGATCCAGTGGCAGGAGAGGATTGATTTTGCTCACAAGCTGCTGACGCTGCTGAACTCTTACAGCCCACCAGAGCTGCGTAACGCCTGTCTGGGTGAGTCGCCACATCCCTAAAATAAAAGCACCGCTTTAGAAATGAACCCAAGTTGCAGATGAGTGTGATCTAACCATGTGTGTTCATCCTCAGATGTGCTGAAGGAGCTGGTGCTTTTGAGTCCTCATGACTTCCTGCACACTCTTGTGCCCTTCCTGCAGCACAACCACTGCACCTACCACCACAGCAACATCCCCAGTGAGTCCCGCCACAGGCTTCATTCATACAGCATCACAGATTTTCTTCATACACAGTGATACAAACAGTAACACTAGCGCTGGTTTTACCGTATCAATTCAAGCCTTATTTTAAAGTACATGCAAAGTAGATTTGCTTTGGCAGCACAAAAAACCAAACTCTCCCAGGCCTCGGCTATATCTACAGTGTCCTGCACTTTGATCTTTGAAACTTTACAGACCTTTTACATTCACAAACAGCTCTATTACACACTGCATGACAGGTAGTATCTGAAAAAGCATAACATGGGCACATTAAGAGCACTTTTTATCTTCTATTAATCTTATATTTCTTATATAGCTTTTTGTTTATCGTGAAGATGGCCTTGTTGCTGACATGGCGTTAAAAAATACTAATATCGTCAGCACGTGGTGTAACACTGTTTGTGTGTGTTTTATAGTGTCATTTGGGCCGTATCTGCCCTGTAGAGAGAATATCAAGCTGATGGGTGGAAAGAACAACATTCGTCCTCCCAGACCGGAGCTCAACATGTGCCTGCTGCCCTCAATGGTGGAGACCAGTAAGGTGTGTATGAGACCAATGAGTGAATCACGTTACACGTTGAGCTTTAGTTCATAGAGTGTGTTTTTGTTTCCTGTAGGGTAAAGATGAGGTGTATGACAGAATGTTGTTGGACTACTTCCTGTCGTATCATCAGTTCATTCACCTGCTCTGTCGAGTCGCCATCAACTGTGAGAAGTTCACAGAGACTCTGGTGAAACTGAGTAAGAACGCTTCTCTCTCTCTCTCTCTCTCTCTCTCTCTCTCAGCTCTTAAAGGTGCCCTAGAATCAAAAATTGAATTTACCTTGGCATAGTTGAATAACAAGAGTTCAGTACATGGAAATGACATACAGTGAGTCTCAAACACCATTGTTTCCTCCTTCTTGTGCAAATCTCATTTGTTTAAAAGACCTCTGAGGAACAGGCGAATCTCAACATAACACCGACTGTTACGTAACAGTCGGGATCATTAATATGTACGCCCCCAATATTTGCATATGCCAGCCCATGATCAAGGCATTACACAAGGGCAGCTAGTATTAACATCTGGATCTGTGCACAGCTGAATCATCAGACTAGGTAAGTAAGCAAGAACAATAGCGAAAAATGGCAGATGGAGCAATAATAACTGACATGATCCATGATATCATGATATTTTTAGTGATATTTGTAAATTGTCTTTCTAAATGTTTCGTTAGCATGTTGCTAATGTACTGTTAAATGTGGTTAAAGTTGCCATTGTTTCTTACTGTGTTCATGGAGACAAGACTGTCATTATTTTCATTATTAAACACTTGCAGTCTGTATAATGCATAAACACATCTTCATTCTTTATAAATCTCTCTAACAGTGTGTAATGTTAGCTTTAGCCATGGAGCTCATTCAGAATCAAATGTAAACATCCAAATAAATACTATACTCACATGATCCGACGCATACATGCAGTATGCATGACGAACATCTTGTAAAGATCCATTTGAGGGTTATATTAGCTGTGTGAACTTTGTAAAAGCACTGTATTATAGTCGATTATAGTCAAGAGCTCGTGGGGGCAGGGAGCGCGCGATTTAAAGGGGCTGCAGCCTGAATCGGCTCATAGTTAATGATGCCCCAAAATAGGCAGTTAAAAAAATTAATTAAAAAAAAATCTATGGGGTATTTTGAGCTGAAACTTCACAGACACATTCAGGGGACACCTTAGACTTATATTACATCTTGTAAAAACTGGTTCTAGGGCACCTTTAAATCTCATTGAGTGTGTGTTTGTGCTGATGGTGTTTATTCACGTGTGCAGGTGTGTTGATCGCATATGAAGGACTTCCTCTACATCTGGCTCTCTTTCCCAAACTCTGGACAGAACTTGCTCAATCTCAGGTAAAACCTTTTTAGTCATCTCACACACACACACACACACACACACACACACACACACACACACACACACACACACACACACACACACACACACACACACACACACACACACACACATACTTGTATGTTTACGGGGACTCTCTATAGACGTAATGGTTTTTATACTATACAAACTGTATATTCTATCCCCCTACACTACCCCTACCCCTAAACCTACCCATCACAGAAAACTCTGCATTTTTTGAATTTCAAAAATAAATTTAGTATGTTTTTTAAGCCATTAGGTTTACGTTGTAATACCAATGTTATTATACACATTTGTATCCTCATAAACCATGTATACAAGAACACACACACACACACACAGTGCTAAAGCAATAAGACACTAGAGGTGTGTTACAGTGATTTTATCACAGGTAAGAGGTGTTGTTATGCATGATGGGATGTGGAGTGCCTCAAACTGGTAAAATCACTGTCATGCATTGCTTTAAATTATTTATTTACATAGTATACATTTTATTTATCTTATATTATATTTAATAATAATTATTTAATAAAAATACAAAATAATAAATTTTATTTATGTATTTATTGTTAGGAGTGCAAAAAGGAAGTATGCATTCATTATATATCTTACAAATAAATAATAATATTTATATAAATGTTGTATTGTTAGAAGTGCAAAAAGTAGTATGCATTTATTATACATCTTACAAATTAATAATACATTTTATTTATTTATTTATTCTGTATGCCTTACAATATATATTACAAATTAATAATAACATTTATTTTATTTGTTTATTGCTAGGAGTGCAAAAAGATTTTATAAATTAAATAATATTTTTTATTGATAGATTAATTGATTGTTTAGAGTGCAAAAAGGGATTATGCATTTATTATACATCTTACAAATTACCAAAAGCACATTTTTAAACATTAATTACAGAATACAATATTTTTGGTTATTAATAATCATACTTTGTATTACTGTTTTTTTATTTCATTATTTAAAAAAGGGAGCATTTCTTGCATGTTTTAAACACTAGTATATATTATAAAAAAAAAAAAAATATATATATATATATATATATATATATATATATATATATATATATATATATATATATATATATATATACACACACACACACACACATACATACATACATATATATATATATATATATATATATATATATATATATGTATGTATGTATGTATGTATGTATGTGTATATATATATATATATATATATATATGTATGTATGTGTGTATATGTATGTGTGTGTATATATACATATATATATATATATATAATATGTATATGTATGTGTGTATATATATTAATTTTTGTGTACGTCATAATTCAATTTTATAGGGTTATTTTTTTTACATTTATAGTGTTCTTTTCAAGGTACTCAAACACTTTAAATGAGACGCACAACATTAATCACACATTAAAAGCATTCCTAACAAGGTACAAGTTTTAAATGTTAAAAATCATCATTTTTATACATATGCAACTATATATCATCTCAGATTGATGCCTTATATGGGCGACACTAGAGGTGGGTCTTCAAGCAGCAGACGTTTCAGACATATAACTATGAAAACAAAGCAGCCTCATCCAGTCAGAAGTTAGTCAGAGGTGTGTGTTTCATGAAGTCTCTGCTGTCTCTCTCTGTCAGTGTGCGATGGCTCAGTCCTGTGTGAAGCTGCTGTGTGAGGATCCGGCGTTTGGAGAATACATGAAATGCATCCTGATGGATGAGAGAAACTTCCTCAACAACAACATCGCCTACTCCTTCCTCACCTGCTTCTTACATAAAGTAAATACACACACATCAACTCCTCACACAGTTTGAATGTAATGGGTTGTCTTTATCCAGTTCAACAGCTAATGTGTTTGACACCTAATCCTGATGCGTTTATGACTTAGCATTGCAAAGCTTCATAACCCTAGGTTAATAACAGGCTGTTATAATTACAAGGGTGACATGTTTAACCCAAAGCTAAGTTTATTCTGTAAAGCCTAAAAGTTGTTCCTTTGCTCTCTGACACTGAGCCTGTCCTGCTGAAGTTTGAAACTTGATTTATGTGTGTTTAGGTGCAGGTGCAGGTGTTATCAGGCCAGAGCTGCTCGAATCTCGTCAACGTGTTGGTGACCAACCTACTGAACGAGTACCACAGCCTGCAGCCTGAGCTGACCAATCAGAGAGCAGAGATGAGCAAGACCAGCAGCCTCCTGAACGCGGTGAGTACAGCTCCCTCCTCACGTCACGGCCAGCGCTCCATCACTCTTTACTCATCCCTCTGTCTGTGTTGAAGGATCTGCGTGCGCTGCTGCTGGTGCTGTCGGTTTACGCCCCTCAGCAGCTGGATCCGGCTCTAGGTCCGGCTCTACAGGAGCTGCTGTCCAAATGCAGACTGTGTCTGCAGCACCGCGCCACATTAGAGATGGAGGCCAAGGAACGCAAAGTCAAAGGTGTCAACATCACAAACGCACTTAAATCACCCTCATGTGTGGCTTCGAATTATTTCATTTAAAATATAATATTAATATTTAGTTATTTTAAAGGGATAGTTCACCCAAAAATGAAATTATTCCATGATTTACTCACCCTCAAGCCATCCTAGGTGGATATGACTATCTTCTTTCAGATGAACACAGAGTTATATTAAAAAATATCTTCCAAGCTTTATAATGGGAGTGAATGGTGCTACTGATTTTGAAGCCCAAAAAGGTGTATCCATCCATCATAAAAGATGGATGGGGCCAAACAATAATAAAAAAATAAAACCATCTCGAGATTAAAGTTGTTAAATTTCGAGAAAAAACTCGTTAAATTTCGAGAAAAAACTCGTTAAATTTCGAGAAAAAACTCGTTAAATTTCGAGAAAAAACTCGTTAAATTTCGAGAAAAAAGTCTAAATAAAATGTTGTGAATAAACTCATTAAATTATGAGAAAAAAGTCGTTAAATTTCGAATTTGTTCTCATAATTTAACGACTTTTTTCTTGTAATTTAATGACTTTATTCACAACATTTTATCTCGACTTTTTTTCTCGAAATTTAACAACTTTTTTTCTCATAATTTAACGAATTTGTTCTCATAATCTAACGACTTTTTCTCGTAATTTAATGACTTTATTCTCAACATTTTATCTCAACTTTTTTCTCGAAATTTAACAACTTTAATCTCGAGATCGTTTTATTTTTTATTATTGCTTGGCTCTAATCCTCTTCTGTATGGAAGAGCTAGGATATTTTTTAAATTTATCTCTGTGTTCATCTGAAAGAAGGATGGCTTGAGGGTGAGTAAATCTTTGGATAATTTACATTTTTTGGTGAACAATCTCTTTAATTTTTAAAATAATTTTAATAAAAATGGCACAAAAATGCATTTGACAAAATTGCATCGAAGGTTATGCATTTCTCGTACATCATGGCTTCGAATAATTTTATTTGAAATACAATAATCATAATAACAATAACCAACGTTTTTACACAGAAAGTTCTTTAATGGATTTTTTCAAAATGTTTCACCAGGAACAATCTTAAGATTTTTATCAAATATTGAAATGAAAAATCTCATATAATGTTTGTTATATTTATGTGAGTTGATTATCAACTGTTGTTTTTTACTATTTCTGTGCTAATTATGTTTATTTATTTTTAATGTTACTCTTGCCATGAAAATAGCCATAGATGCTGATATGGCAATAAAAATAAACAAACATAATAACAATAACAACAATAAGAATTGTTAATATTATTAATTATTTTTTGTACATAATATTATTAATAATAGTACTTTTATTTATAAAGCGCTTTTCAAGGTACTCAAAGACTTAAGACATAACATTAAATGCATCATTTTTAAAATGATAAAAATGATAGTTTTAAAATGGGTATTGTGCATTGATGACATCACTTTATTTAATCTCTCAGTGGACGAGGAGGGTGTGACTCCAGTGAAGCGGCGGAGGGTGAGCAGCAGTGCTGACGATCGTCCGGGAGACAGCGGCGGAAGCAGCATTTGCCCTCCCTCGACCTCCTCCTCACTGGCTCCCTGTTCTGAGCAGAAGGCGGAGCCCGGGGAGGCGTTAACGCCCACCAGCACTTCGGACACTGAAACACGAGACTCCTCCCTCATCGACCCGGGAACGGAAAACGACCCTCCCTCTCCCGACAGCGCGTCCCTTGAGGAAAAGAAAATGGACGCTTCGTCGTCATCGTCGTCATCATCATCATCTTCGTCGTCATCCTCCTCCCTTCCCGAGGCATTCGGCAGAGCAGATGAACCTCCACCGCAGATAGCAGGAAGAGAGGAGGAGGAAGAGGAGGACGGGCGGAAGGAACCGCAAGAGCAGGAGGCGGAGCCAGAAAGAGAGGAAGTGCCCTCTACTTCCTCCGCCTCTGCCGACTCGGTGCTTTTATTATCCAGCCTGCCAGACGCTGCCGAGGGGCGGAGCTGCTCGCTTCAGGAGGCGGAGTCAGGCGGGTGTGGCCACGCCCTTGCACAGGATGCTCTGGAAACGCTGTCACGCACAGTCGAGGCCACTATTGCTGTGGTTGCCAAACTTTCAAACGGAAAAGGAGGGACACGCCCCTCAGCTTTGTGACGTTGCTTTCACGTCCCTCCTTTTTCAGATTTCACCATTTTCGTTCACCATGCTGTTCAGTTTGTCTTTTTAAGAGTAATTGAAGTCCGATTTGTCAACATTTTTTCTTTTCCCGCCCTTTGGCCTTGCTCCTCATCAACTGAGCTCCGCATTAATCGAACAGAACGAAAAACGAACGATATCAGCTGGAGCATATTTTTGTCAAAGGGCAGTTTTTTTTTTTTTTTTTTTTTTTAAGCCGTAATTTTGTTGGTTTATTTGTTTTGAAGTGGTTTGTTTTCGAGCCTGCAGTGAAACAGGGAAAAGGTTTACAGCGTTTTAGTCCCATCAGTGCATAATTTAATTTGCGTTTTTATTCACGTGTATTATTATAATTACGATTGTCTTCTGTGCCAGTTTTGTACTTACAGACGTGAGGCTGAAATGGCCTTGCTGTGTTTTTTTTTCTCTGTGGTGGATATCAAAAACTATGTTTACTTTGTATATTGAAAAGAAAGAACGAACCACAAGAACCTTGATTCTGTAAAGAATCTTCTAGATGTTGCCTGGCTTTGTAAATGAGATGGTTTATATATATATATATATATATATATATATATATATATATATATATATATATATATATATAATTTCTGTAAGGTATATGTATACAGTATATATCCATTCAAGCGCAGTATACTGTATATATAAATCTACTGTATATATATATACCTATGTTGTGTATATAGAAACTTACGGTGCTCTTTTCAGGCTCAGATCATTTGTGGCCGGAATATTGCACATTTGATGGAACAGTTGGAGCTCTATTTTATTTACCGAAATACATTCCATAATCTATTGGATGTCATTCTTGCGTTCTCTGTATTTGATTTCTCTCAGTCTTTCTGTTTTCATTTTATTTTAATATAGGATATAACTTAATAAAATTTTAATATGATTTAATTATGAACCGAGTCCAAAAAGCAGGTTGTGGGATGATTTTTTTCTTTCTGTTGTGAGTGTAACTTGCTGTGTTTGGAATAGAATATTACAGCATAATATAAAGTGTACACTGCATACTTCCTATTATTTTTTGGTAAAAACTGAGTAGTATGCTGTAAATGCAATGATAAACATTTAAAAAAAAATAGTATGTTGCATTCAGAGAAAAAAAAATGCATGTTTGCCATTTAGATCAGATGAATCTAAAAAGTTTGTATACTGCACATTTTGGCATTTAGTATGTCTTACTAAATCATACTGTGCAGTGCATACTGCAGAAATAGTGTGCTAGTATGCTGTTCTGAACACAGCCCACATCTTCAGGAGCTTGGCAGGTTTAAAGTGAGGTTTGTGGATTGGTCTGTGATAATTACACACATAGACACACACAGTATGATTAAGAAATATTTTAAGAAGTTTAAACATTCTGATGGATATTTACATCAAAGATACAAATTAAAAGCAGTACATAATTTTGATACACAGTCATAACTGAGCTGGTTAAAGTGCAAAAGCCTACTTTTATGTGTAAGCAGGTTTTGGGATGGCCCTTTGTGAAAGACCAAGTTGAAAATTAATTAGCAAAATGCTAATATTACTTAAAAGAAAAGAAAACATCGATACAAAAGGAGATATTTGCTCTGTTCCAAAACAAGGTGAGTCTGAAATGGTGATTGATGTGGAACCTTCTGCATAGGCAGCAACACAAGAAGTGCACAGGAAACTCTACTGATTTCAGTAGTCTGGTGTTAGCATGTTGCTAAGCTAATGTTGGAGTACATAAAATAAACATGAACATAAAAATACATAACAAAAATGTTGGCTATGGAACATTTCAATTGACATGTTTCATTAACCGAACTTTAACAGTGTGTCAGAATTCATTTTAAGCCTCGTGAAGTCTTATTCTGAGAAGGATGGAGCATCAGTGTGTTTTCAGAGGGCAGAGATACTGTTTCCGTTTCTCAAATCCGTATCATTTTCAGAATATCTCTCAGAATCGGCTGTGTTACTAAACTTAACCTGAAAAACAGAACATTTTAAACTTTAAGCATTTCAATTCTACAAACCGAATATTGTCCGAATCATTGATTTATCATTACTGAAGGCATCTGAATCGAGTGCTTTACCTCTTTGTCATCTTCTTTTTTGCTATCAACAGAAGAAACATGTTTAGTCAAACAAACTAAAGCACATTTTGTATTTGAGGACAAATTTTTAGCAAGTATGAGAGTATCTGTTTGCATCTGCTCTTTAAAAATACTGTATATTGGCACTTACTTGTGAAATTTAAAACTTTTGTCAATACTGGATATCTTGGGTTTGCCAATATTGAAGCTCTCTTTGTCAGAATCTGTGTCCTTCTTCATTTTCTTCATCCTGAGGCAGCAAAAAATATATATAATCACCAAGCCATTTTATAAAATGGGAGTTTCACTTGTTTGAACAAGTTTGCGTTGGATTTGGGAAGGACTACTACCCTCCTGAACATAGAGACTGAAGGTCAAGTTCACCTTCCAGAACATCTCCACATATGCCAGTGGAAAGCTGCTTTTTATTTTTTATTGAAATGGAATGATCTTATATAAGGTGCATTACCTAAAACAAAGATTAAATAACTGTTTGATTAGTGGTTAATATATAATATCCTGCTTGTTTGGCCTAGATCAGGGATCGGCAACCAATGAACCCTGGCATGTGGAGGGATAAAATTGCGTTGTCAAAGACTTTGTCCGAATCGGATTAGGAATTATGTTCACAATATAGATGGAATAGATAGTCCATCAACACCCCCAAAGCTTTACAGTCTTTGTAGTTTTCGACATTTTTCTCTGTAACATTAGACAATTTTGATGTATATGCTGTTGAATGGTTAAAGATCACAATAGCTCAATTGTGCGTAAGCAACTTCTATCATTCTGGTTCATGCGGATCTTCTTCTTTGCTTGTTTTTAGATCTGAGATGCTGTACTCTTTCAGTACAGCATTTCGACAGCCCCCTACCATATACAGTAACAGTGAAAACAACAGTGGAAAACGTTGGCGGAAGTGTTGTCATAAATAATGGAAAATCTTGTCAATGGCAGGGAAAGATTTAAAGTAAATGGGGTTGGTTGTTTCGTGTTGACTTTGTTGGTTATTTTTCAGGGCACCAGTACCATGTTTATTCAGTGTGAGCCAGACTGCATGTTTGAAATCCAAATAAAAAATGGCTACTACTTACCTAACAAGATAGACAGTCAACAGAGCAACAAATCCCACAATGCTTATAGCCAGCAGAACACTGAGAGCAATGATGGCTGCTGCACTGGAATCTTCAGAATCTTCAGAGATTCCAGAACCTTCCTCTACTTTGATTTCCAAATCGGAATCAAACACCATCTCCAGCTCCACTTTTAAATCATTGTGATTACTCTGCA
The DNA here is from genome assembly GCA_036281575.1 of Ancherythroculter nigrocauda. Lineage (NCBI taxonomy): Eukaryota > Metazoa > Chordata > Actinopteri > Cypriniformes > Xenocyprididae > Ancherythroculter > Ancherythroculter nigrocauda. The sequence goes on along the minus strand of VTFQ01000460.1, from coordinate 51,527 downwards.
GTTTCCTGTGGGAGTCGACACAATTCAGATCCCTCAAAATCACGTCTTGTAAATTAACTACAATGGAAACCTAGTAGGCATGCAGACCAAAGGGTTTAAAAGCAGAACTGTGAAGCTCATGTTTTTTGTTAAAGCGGAACTCAGTAAGATTTGCGAAACTCCCCCTACAGGTTCCTTCAGTGAATCACACTGTCGTAAATACTCCAAGCGCAGCTCTGGACTACAATGACTACAATGCTCACCAGTGCAGTAGTATACGGTACAAGAAATCTTGATGGAGGTGGGTAATTTTCGAAATTGTCTTATAAAGTGAGGTTGCTATGTGTATATTGAATTACCGTAAAGCATTTTGTCACTCTCACGTGAACGTGAACATGAGGCGAGATTGTGTCTGGTCGGCGCAGCTCAACTTGCAAGTGCTGTTTTATGGCGTAGACGTGCCACGCCCCAAACACACCACAAGTCAATTAGCCATCGTAAGGACTTAGAAAACTATTTATGAAGGTAAAAAAAGTTACTTAGTTCTGCTTTAAAGAACATGAGTTATGAATATATTGCAGATTGCACAGTTCCTTTTTAAACGGACATTAGTTCAACTTACTCTTTGACCTCTGTGGCTTTGATGACAGCTCCACTGGAGTCCATTGCAATGAAACTGACGTAAGTTTTGTCTGTAGATTCTCTGAGAATGGTGCGCATCTCAATCCCACCCTCAGCTCTCACACTGAGGATTTTCACAGTCCAGCCTAAAGCTTTCTTCATGGATCTGAGAAAAAAGTACCAATGAATCATTCGGTCTGATCTAGGGAACTGGAAGTAGTTTGTTGAAAAGAACTCACTCAAAAGAATGATTCATTTAAATAATATTCTCCAAAAAATAGTCCACATGCACATCATTCCAAGTCTCCTAAAGTCTAATATACAATTTTGTGCATTGTCATGTTTTTTCTTTTGGTAAATTTGATGGCTAACAACGTAGATGTTAATAGCTGCTGTTTCAGCTATTGTATGACTTTAGAAGACTTGGAATGGTGTACATATGGACTATTTTATGTCTTTTTTTTTTTTTTTTGGAGCTTGATAGTCCCATGGTCACTGCGAACTGTCGTTAAATGGAAAAGTGCTGCAATTTTGAAAAAAAAAAAAAAACTTTCCTTTTGTCTTACAGTGGAAAATCAACAGCATCAGGGTTTAGAATGATATAAGGGTGAGTAAATAATGACAAAATGGGTGCATTTTTGGGTGAACTATTTGGGTAAACACATATTAAAACATTAAATTTCCCTTCTATCCCCATGCAAAGTGGGCTGGGAAATGGCAATTTTCCCACTCACTCTTCAATCTCTGGTATCTTCTTCTCAACTGTGAACACGGGCTGGTTTAGGGAGATGACCACGACATTGTCACTTGCACTTTCTTTCACGGTGATCTGTAGGTCAAACAAAAGAGCACGTTTTGATCTTTGAATTTTCTTCTTCGCATTGACTGCTCTGTTTTACTGCTCCATTCTCAATCAAAATGCCACTGGCCATTGGAAAGTCTTCCAAAAGCTTTCTCTTTTCTCTCTCTCTGATTCTGCTCACCTGTACTGTTGTAGTCGTGGACAGTCCATGTTTATCAGTGGCTTTAATATGAAAGGTGAACAGATAGTCTCCAAAGCTAGAAGCATCCAGTACATAGATCTGTCCAGTGTTTGCCTCCACATCCAGCAGAGTTGTGGAGTTCAGCAGGGAATACTGCAGTTCTGAGCTCTCGCCCACATCAGGGTCTGATGCCTGAGGGATGGGGAAATTTACTTACATAAATTACAAAAAAAAAAAAAAAAAAGTCTAGTCTATTGCTTCTAATATATAAAATTCTGTGCATTTCCTTTTGATAAATTTAATGGCTAGTAGCTTAGATGCTAATAGTTACTATTTCAGACACCAAACAATCTGAAGAATGATATTCTGCTCTCTAGATATGCTTAAATGTAATTCTATATGATTTAAAAAAAAAAAAAAAAAAAAAAAAATATATATATATATATATATATATATATATATATATATATATATATATATATATTAGATTAATCCTTTAGTTAAGCTAAGATTAAACCGTATTTTTTTTTTTTCAAAATGACTAACCCTGCTTGTAAACAATAGCAATGATGATGCTTACTTTAGCAAACAAACACCATACACCACTTATATATAAAATACATCAGACTACATCCATTGCGTTTATAACTGATGTCTATGCCCAGCCACACTTACCTGGACCTTCACTATAGGGAATTTGTAAGGAGAGAGACTGAAAATTTCTGCTTTATATATTTCATCGTCAAATACAGGAGCCTCATTCACGTTCTCAACCTGAACGTTGACCTGAAGATTGTGAGAGAAAGAAAGTCGAAGGCAAATATTAATGAGCGCTATGGCAGCTTTCTTCTAAGAAGAGAAACATTGACTTTAGAATTTAACATAGACCAGAGGTGTCAAGTAACGAAGTACAAATACTTCGTTACCTTACTTAAGTAGAAATTTTTGGGTATCTATACTTTACTGGAGTAATTATTTTTCAGACGACTTTTTACTTCTACTCCTTACATTTTCACGCAATTATCTGTACTTTCTACTCCTTACATTTTAAAAATAGGCTCGTTACTCCTATTTCATTTCGGCTTGTTTTCATTCCGGCTTGAAAAAGAAAAAACTATCCAGGTAAATCGCGCCATCTGGATAGAGTGAATTTGATTGTGGTTGGATGAGAATAAACATATACAATTCTGACACCCTATTGGGTTGTACGCGATCCAGCGCACCTGCACGTCACAAATCACGTCAAATCACAAATCACATCACACTCCAGCAAGGACGACAGTGCTGGGGGTCGTTACTCGAAAAAGATTATTTCTTAAAAGTTATTATTTCTCTACTGCTGGCTCATTTAGGCTATCAAACGGGTGCTTTCTCTTCGTCCTCTGCAAATTAAGCTAGGTATTCGGTAGAGAGACGTTTGAATAAATTAGCGTATACACCGGTTTTTAAACTTTTTTTTAGCGCGACCCTTTTTATTTATGTGACCCATAGTCATATACAACCATGTAGCTAAACAAGCCAAAACGAATTAATATAAAACGAAACTGAAGGTAAACCTGCGTTGCTCTCATGGTGGTTACCTCTCTCTTTCGGTGAAGTGGAGCAGTGCTCTTGCTGAATGGCACGGATTGCACTATGGACTATTGTTCCTTTTATGTTTTTTTTTTTTTAAACTGTATTTTATTTTTTATAACGAACAAGCTGCGATGTCACGTTTCCAGTGCTTTGTTGTGTGTGCGTGAGGCGCGGGCGCGATCAAACAGCTGTCTTTGCAGGGGACTTGCCTCATCGTCATGGCAACGGTTCGTGGCCAGGTCAGATTACGTCAGGCCCTGCGTTCCATTCGGAAGGGCTCATCCCTATGCCCTAATCCCTTCAAAGTGTTTACCCTCCAGAGTGAGAGCTTCGAAGGGATGAAGGGTGTAGGGGTCAAATTACTCCTTTTTTGGAACGCACTTCTGCGTCATCTTAACGAGACAGTCAAGGAGGATACATTGCGCAAGTTGCGCCCTTTGTTTAACGTTAGTTTATTTTTTATTTTTTGGTTTATCGCACCATAATGTATATTGTGTCTATGTATTTGAAACATTTGAATGGACTGATAAAGGGAGCTGTAAAGTATTTTTGTTGAAGTACAATGTCGTTTTGACCATAATAATGTACTAAATCTAACTCGTATAAATATTACAGTAGTATAGAAAAATACTATACATATATTTATAGTTAAAATCGAACTCCGAGCCTCCTGTAACCATTCTGTGAAGACAAACAACTTCACTGTGCAAAGGATCATGGGGGTCCGAAGTGTCCATCAGTTATACCCTTCGAAATCCTTCATTCTGAAGGGCCCTTTAAAGTGGCCAGTTTTGAACACTTTGGTTTGGAACGACCCTTCAATATGGCGGCCATGATTGTTTTCACTCCGAAGTGCCCTTCGGAGGGCGATATATCCCATTTGGAACGCACCGAGAGTTTGTTGCCGTTTGTTGGATGCTCAGACGACCAAACAAACGCCGATTAAACATGTTCAGTCTGGTAAAAACAGACTCCAACCAACGGCAACACCTATCCAACAAGCTCCAACAGACGAATTTGTTGGCGTTTGTCGGTGCGGTGTGAACTGAAACAGCTGAAAACTTTGGCGGGTTGGCGGGTGTTAATGTCAAGCCCACATTTTTCTTGTCCGCTGCCCTCACAGATTCCTGCAGTTAAGCTTGGATGTACATTTACATTCCAATAAAGGTTATTGATGACATTTTGAGGAGGTGGAGTGCACAATAGACCCCTGTGACACGGCCTAAGCTTTTCTCCTTAATGGCATTTTTTTCCCTTACATTACTTTTACTTTTATACTTTAAGTAGTTTTGAAACCAGTACTTTTACACTTTTACTTGAGTAAAAAGCTTGAGTTGATACTTCAACTTCTACAGAAGTAGTTTTAAACCCTAGTATCTATACTTCTACTTGAGTATTGAATGTGAATACTTTTGACACCAGTGACATAGACTTAGGTCAGAAACGCATTCTTTGAAAACATGTGAACGCAAACAATTTTAGTTACACAAACTTGAGTCATTGCATTCTGAAATGTGTCAGAAAGCAATTCATAATACAACAAACGTTTTTTGTGCATTCTTGGTTGCATCAAGAAGTGCTATGGTGGCAGTTGTCTTCTAAAGGTCAGCTCAACTTGTATTTTAGCTAGCTTCCCATATAATAACAAGAATAGTACCGTTGTTTCTGCTGTTGTTGGAGGAGTTCTGGAGTCTATGGCCTCTACTGTGAGGATGTACCACTCCTCTTCCTCCTTGTCCAGTGTTCTGAGAGCTTTTATGGTTCCCTCACCATCCACAGAGAAGACATCCTCATGGGACTTCATGTTATATCTGACTGTGTCCAGTGGTCTACCTGTTAATGCCTTGACCTTGCCCACTTCTGAGGCCTCAGGTTCATTCTCCTTTATTGTGAATTTGTAGGAGGAGCTTTCAAAAGCCACACTCTCAGTGAGAGAGGCTATTTTGAAGTAGATCAACACTTCCGCTACAGAAAGAAGAAAGATGTTAATCTGACGTGTTTATCAGATCAGATTTGAATACTGAAGGGGGAATGAACTGCTCCCAATAATAAATGTTTATTTGCACACATTATCTGCATTGTTTTAACACAATATTCACTAAAGGAATTATGCAAACCAAGCCCAAACCTTCATCAGATTCTGGTGGTGTTCCATGATCTGTTGCTATAGCAGTAAGGGTTAGCAGTGTGTCTTCTGTTACCCCACTAAGGTCAGAGGTCAAAGTGATGTCTCCTGTTTCAGCATCCAGTGCGACCATTGAGGAGACTTCAGAGAACCTACAGAAAGACAACATTCATGCCATCTGTCTTAAAAAAGGTGTCATGTAAATTAAGTCGTTCTCTTTTATCATCTCATGTTCGAGATCCACCTATGGGAAGGGCATCTGTACCTGACCTCTGCAGAAGCATCCAATTGCATCAAATCTGGCTTGACAGACAGGAGCATGTGCTCAATGCCAGGTAAGGGACCATCCCTTACCAAGGTGCATAAAGCACCTGCATGCACTTTCCTCAGGTGTCATATGCTTCTTGTGACCTCTGGAATATTTACTCTCAGCTCATGGGTTTATGGACTTGTGGATCAGCCTCCGCCGGATGTGTTTGTCCTATTAGCCAGGTTAGCTGACCTAATTACTGCAAGCTGCCCATGCTCGCAGTCTTTATCAGAATGCCCACCTCTTTCCTCATTAGTGTCCCCAGTTCTACGGCTACCTGCCTGTCAGATTGCTTGTTTATTTCATGTCGATGGCTCTCTCTAAACCTTCAACGGTTACCCCCAGGGACAACCAGTTGTGTGGGGCAACCTCATCATCACTAGGGATTCCCATCCCTCATGTGTGGTGTGCATGGGCCTTGACCCCTGTGGTCACCGTGATTTTGCCAAGTAAGACATGTTCCTGGATCAACATCTTTGTTGTTCCTGGAACAACATTCCAATCAACCAGTCAGATTTGAGGGACAAGTTTACCATTTATGTCAAGTTTAGGCTTGCAACCAGGGTTAGGTGCTTCTACATCAATGTTATTCACCTATCTTTTCCCTCTGATTTTAGAGATAAGTTATGGGTAGGATTATGTTTAGGGTAGTAATAGGGTTAAGACTAAATTTTCAGACTGGAATGTTGTTCCAGGATCAACAAAATATGTTGATCCAGGAACATGTTTTACTTGGCAAAATCACTGTGACCCTACAAAGAACGCTGATTTAGGTTTGTTCGACTCTAATGGGGTATAAGATAACGCAGGTGCGGCCTCTTTGAGCTGGGCCAACCAAAGTGACCCAGGTCATTTCGAGAATGTTTTATCCGTTGAACCCCCTTTTATGGATAAGCCGACCAGTTCTGGGGATGAGGACGATGCTGGCTTTCTCAGCGGCTTGGAAGAGGGAAGAAGAGGATGTCATTCCGTCATCTGTAATGCCTCAGATGAATGTTCCTGCTGCTTTACCCCAACCGGTCCACTTTGAGCTTTGTGAGTGAGCGGCCACTTACGGCAACATCAAATGGCCAGCCCTACAAAGTGCCTCTGACCAAGAGTGGGACCCTCTCCTGGCCCTAGAAAGCATTGGATGCCTTTTCCATAGGTGTATCTCTCCACTTGATGTTTCAGAGAACTAGGGTTACGAACAGCAACCTATTGTTTATGCCTTCATATTATTGATCCTAAAGAAATGGAAGTTTAGTCTTAAGCTTACCTGTAGCTAATCAGTGCATTGCTTCCAGCATCTTTATCTGTGGCAGAGAGCGTCAGCAGCACATCTCCAACCTTGGCGTCTTTAACCAGAATGCTTTTGCTGTAGGTGTCGGAGCTGAAAACTGGAGCGTTGTCATTGACATCTGTGATACTGACCCTCACTGTGGTGATGCTCTGCAGAAAATGAACCCAAGAAACATTATGTAGAAGAGACCAAAAGTTCATATTTGCAATGTCTAGTATCTAACTTAAGGATTGTACAAGTATTGTGTATCTGTAGTTTTGAATATTGACAGTTAGATCAGTGTTCAGTTCCAACCCTGCTCCAACACACCTGCCTGCAATTTTTAAGTAATTCTGAACACCCTGGATAGCGGGTTCAGGAGAGTTTTTTAGGCTTGGAGCTCAACTTTCGTGGAAGGTAGCTCTCCAGGAGCAGGGTTGGCTACCCATTCCTTAGAGCAAACTTTTATCTCTAACCCAAATCAAACACACCCAAACCAGCTAATTAAGATATTCTTGAAAACAAGTGTTTTGGAGCAGGATTTGACTAAAGTCTGTAGGAAGAGAGCCCTTGAGGGACAGGACTATCCCTGTCCTACTGTATGTTGTCTAGATTATGATATTTTTGCAATATGAACCTGCAGTCTGGGAACAGACAATGCTATATGAGGTTGTGACTAAGAATGTACCAATCAGTAAAATCACAAAACTTTATTAAAATACACATCCAAATGATGCAGATAGTCCAACAAAAAGGAAATTACATTTCCCTGTGGCATCCCATGATCCACAGCAACAATGACCACATCATATACATCCTGTGTTTCCCGATCCAGCTCCTCTATAGCTTGTAGAGTCCCATCCTAAAGGGATGAAATAAAGGAAATGATTTTTGAAAAATTAAATAAGATCTAACATGTTACAGTACATTTTCTTGTTTATATGTTAAGGTCCTCACATCTCTGAAGCTGAAGAAATTGCTGTAAGTGGAAGTAGTGATGGTGACACGTCCATTGTCTCCAATATCAGCATCTGTGGTTAAGATTTTGCACACCTCTCCAGGTGATGAGGGGGTGTACACACCTTCCTGAATCTCAATGGGCTCTGGGAGAGGAAGGAATTGTGGGTTGTTGTCGTTGACGTCCAAAACAGTGATAATGACCTGAGCTGTGGAGCTTAAACCATTGACAGGCTGGTCTACAGCTATTACCTGAGAAAGACAATACAAGCATCCCATTCAGAATAAATAGTCATCCTGAACATTTTGTAAATTGTTGGAATTATAAAAAATTGTGATTGCTTTATACCTCTATATTGTAATTGTCTAGAGTTTCTCTATCCAAGGTGGTGTCACTCCGGAGTGATATTACTCCTTGACTGTTGATAATGAAGGTATCACTATCCATGATAAAATGACCTTTAGAGAATCCTCCCTGATCAGACAGAAAACTAGAAAAGGTAAGTACCTGTACATCAAAACAAACTTGGAGTGTTGGCTTGACAAAGCCTTACATGGAAGTTTACATGGTTAATTTGAAGGTTATTTAGGTCTTGTGCAGTTTACATATGTCTGCTTTTCTTCTCTCACCTCATCCTCATCTGTAACCTCTAAAGATACCAGAGCAGTTCCACCTGCAAGGTTTTCATAGACGGACACGTCGTACTGGTCCTTACTGAACACAGGAGCTTTATCGTTCACGTCCTCCACCCACACCGTTACAGTAGCACTGCCAGTGAGAACAGGGATTCCTCCATCTCGTCCCTCCACCTCTAGATTGTAACGCTTAGCTTTTCCATAATCCAGCTTTTCAGCAAGGCTTATGGATCCAGACACTGCATCAATGATAAAGACGGGTGATGTTGAAGAAGGCTCCTGTTTGACAATGTGATAGGTCACGATAGCATTTGCACCATCATCCTTGTCTGTTGCCATGACATCTAACACGGCTGTTCCTACTTCAGCATGCTCAGACACTGTGATCTCATACTGTTGTTTGGAAAATATGGGAGCATTGTCGTTAATGTCAGTCACGGAGATGTCCAGAGTGGTGGTGGTGGAGCGTGATGGGCGACCCTGATCTTGGGCAGTGATCACTAAGTGGTACACATCTTGGGTCTCCCTGTCAAGTGGAGCTGCTAGAGTTATCACTCCTGTTTCCTGGTCAACACTAAACCTCCCAGCACCTCCCAGGAGTGTGTACCGCACTTCTCCATTAAACCCTGCATCCGCATCCGTGGCTTTAACAGATGTTACATCATCTTCCACCGTGTGATCCTCTGGTACTGAGACAGAAGCAGGGTGACTTTCAAAAACTGGACTGTTGTCATTGATGTCCAGCACCTTGACCAGGACTGATGCCTCGTCCCGGTTAGTTCCATCTGATATCGACAGCCGCACAGTGTAGCTGCTCTCCTCCTCAAAGTCTAGTTTGACTTTGGTTGAGAGAACACCTGTATCCTGGTTTATGGAGAACTTCTCAGCTTCAGACTCAACTGTTAAGATGACAGGAACAATAGGATCAATGGACAGGAAGTCCACCTGTGAACGAGAGAGTACACATTGATTTATGATTTGACTGTTTACCAGATTTCCACTGTCTTCTTACTGTACGTGAGAACTCAAAACTCACTAATATGGGGGCGATTTAATGGACAGACAAACCCCCTTAATTTTTATGGGGTTTTTTTTTATATATGGGACTGTCCTCATACACCCTTGTGGGAGCTTAAAACATTATGCAAAATTTCAAGTAGATCGGACCATTTGTTCCATAGTTATAGCCAATTTCATGTTTTTTCCAGTTATAGCACCATCAAGTGGCCAAGCTCTGCCATTTTTTGCATGTGTCCTCTGACTGAGCCCATACATAAGTGTACCAAATATGGTGAAAATATCTTTTTCTTTTTTTATTTCTTTAAGTAAATATTTGTTAGTTAGCTGGTTGTCATTTAATTAACACACCATATGGTTTTCATCAAATGTTTTTATATCAGTTACAGAAGCAATCCCTCAGGATAGAAGATGTTATAAGGAAACTGTTTGTGCCTGTAAGGACCTTCACAATGTCTGCCCCTGACTGATCCTCCTCTACTTGTCCCTGGTAGGTCTTCTGAAGGAACTGAGGATGGGAATCTCCAGGTGCCTTGACGTCCACCATTGCAGAAGTTGATCTGCTTATAGCGCCCCCTAATGAATGTAAAGGAAGTGAAATGGTATTTAAGCCAACAGTAATGTATCCACAGCCATATATACTTCCATCAAATGTCTTCCAGAACACACAGATATAACTTACCATCTTTTGCAGTCACATAGAGTGAAAACTGAAGGATTCTGTTTTCCACCAGAGGGATTGTCTGAACTAGCGTAATCTCTCCATCATTCTCATTAATGCCAAAATAACCTTCCTCATTTCCAAACTCAATGGAGTAACTGATTTCACTATTTGGACCTTCATCCAGGTCTGTTGCTTCAACCTTACATGAAAATATATGTACAGTAAGTTTAGTTAGTAACTTTATTCCAATGTTTATGGTATAGCAGTCATCTTATTATGACATACTGGTTCCATAATAAAATCTAGAAATTTACTAAAATACTGATTGTGCTGGAAAATGATTAAATGACTCAACAAAACAATAATTCATCACCTTGACAACCTGCATTCCAACAGTCTGATTGCCGTAAACTTTGCCCTGATACTTAGAAGTTGTAAACTGTGGACTGTTGTCATTCTCATCCAGCAGGATGATGGTCACGTCGGCTGTTGCTTTGTTGGTGGAAGGAGGCTTTTCTTGTGCTTCAACCTTTAGATTTTGGAGAGAAAATTGGCATGCTTATTATGTAGTGGTGTTTGAAAACACAATGTTATTACAATTCTTCATTCTGAAAATTGTTAATGAGATTTGTTGTTACTTGAAAACTGAAGCTGGCTGTGGTTTCTCTGTCTAGGTCTGCAGAACTTTTCACCAGAATTGTTCCATCAGGACTGATAGAAAAAGGTACGGACTCTGGAATAATCCGGATTGTTCCCACAAATCCTCCCTTGAAAGTAATTCATTTAGTAAGTTAATTTCGCATGCATTTGTTGGCTGAATCTCACAATAATTATATTTCTTTACAATCAGACAGTGATGTTTTGAGGAACAGTACCAGGTCTAGATCAGTGACTCTAGTCTGAAGCACAAACTGATCCTGAGGTGAATTTTCCAGAATAGATACAGTGTACTCATCGTGGTCAAATTTCGGAGGGTTGTCATCCACATCCTCAATTGTGACGGACACAACAGCGTTAGCCGTCTTACTGGCATCATCCTGCTGAGTTGCCTGTTTATAAAAGAAAATCATGATTAAAAAAATATGAACTCTTCTGATTCATAACATCAGCCTAATGATTTTAATGAACGTCTTAATAAAGCTCTGATACCTGTATGTGAACAGTTATCTGGTCTATTTCCTCTCGGTCTAGTGCTGTTGTCACAGAGATTACTCCACTGCTTTGATTGATTTTAAAGTTGCTCTGATATTCATTTGGAAAGACTGAAACAGAAATGTGGATACATGCTTTGTTATTATCAGAAACTTACTGTACATTTTTTTTTTATTCAAGAAGTGTGCTGGGGTGTAAAGTACTTGTTTTATTACAATTACTGTGCTTGACTATTGTTTGGTGGAATTTTCTATATTATCAGATTTAAAATGAGTATTTCACCTCCAGCTCTCACATATCTACAGAGAAACTTTATTTGGGAGAAGTATCTTTAGGTGGAGAAGGTTATTTAGATCAGATATGTCATGTAAGTATGTTGTAAATCTTCTGTTATCAGTACCTGCTGTAATGCTGTAAACTACAGGCTCGTTGATGCCCGTGTCGCCATCTTGAGCTTTTATGGCTTCAGGAGTGACGTCTGAAAACTGTCCTACCTGTGCATGAACAGAAAAGACATGGAGGGTTTGGTTTGTTAGATCAGACATGAGTTTAAAGTATTGATCATGACGTCATTTACCTGATTTTCCTCAATGGATGCCTTGTAGAGACTGTGATCAAAATAAGGGTTTAGATTGTCGAAATCTTCAACTGTTATTGTAACTGTTGTGGTGTCATTGAGTCCTCCTACATCCTGCAAAGAAACATAGTGTTTTATTACTATCTACCTTCAAATTATAGTTCATCCAAAAATGAAACTTGTGTAATTTGTTCCTGGTCCCCACACACTTTGATTTTATGGGGGGAAAAAAGCAGCTTAGACATTCTGCTAAACATCTACAAACCCAATTCCAAAAAAGTTGGGACACTGTACAAATTGTGAATAAAAACAGAATGCAATGATGTGGAAGTTTCAAATTTCAATATTTTATTCAGAATACGACATAGATGACATATCAAATGTTTAAACTGAGAAAATGTATCATTTTAAGGGAAAAATAAGTTGATTTTAAATTTCACGGCATCAACACATCTCAAAAAAGTTGGGACAAGGCCATGTTTACCACTTTGTGGCATCCCCTCTTCTTTTTATAACAGTCTGTAAACATCTGGGGACTGAGGAGACAAGTTGCTCAAGTTTAGGAATATTAATGTTGTCCCATTCTTGTCTAATACAGGCTTCTAGTTGCTCAACTGTCTTAGGTCTTCTTTGTCGCATCTTCCTCTTTATGATGCGCCAAATGTTTTCTATAGGTGAAAGGTCTGGACTGCAGGCTGGCCATTTCAGTACCCGGATCCTTCTTCTACGCAGCCATGATGATGTAATTGATGCAGTATGTGGTCTGGCATTGTCATGTTGGAAAATGCAAGGTCTTCCCTGAAAGAGACGACATCTGGATGGGAGCATATGTTGTTCTAGAACTTGGATATACCTTTCAGCATTGATGGTGCCTTTCCAGATGTGTAAGCTGCCCATGCCACACGCACTCATGCAACCCCATACCATCAGAGATGCAGGCTTCTGAACTGAGCGCTGATAACAACTTGGGTTGTCCTTGTCCTCTTTAGTCCGGATGACATAGCGTCCCAGTTTTCCAAAAAGAACTTCAAATTTTGATTCGTCTGACCACAGAACAGTTTTCCACTTTGCCACAGTCCATTTTAAATGAGCCTTGGCCCAGAGAAAACGGCTGCGCCTCTGGATCATGTTTAGATATGGCTTCTTTTTTGACCTATAGAGTTTTAGCTGGCAACGGCGAATGGCACGGTGGATTGTGTTCACCGACAATGTGGAAGTATTTCTGAGAACATGTTGTGATTTCCATTACAGTAGCATTCCTGTATGTGATGCAGTGCCATCTAAGGGCCCGAAGATCACGGGCATCCAGTATGGTTTTCCGGCCTTGACCCTTACGCACAGAGATTGTTCCAGATTCTCTGAATCTTTGGATGATATTATGCACTGTAGATGATGATAACTTCAAACTCTTTGCAATTTTTCTCTGAGAAACTCCTTTCTGATATTGCTTCACTATTTTTCGCCGCAGCATTGGGGGAATTGGTGATCCTCTGCCAATCTTGACTTCTGAGAGACACTGCCACTCTGAGAGGCTCTTTTTATACCCAATCATGTTGCCAATTGACCTAATAAGTTGCAAATTGGTCCTCTTAACTTTTGCGGCCTCTTATTGCTACCTGTCCCAACTTTTTTGTAATGTGTAGCTCTAATGAAATCCAAAATGAGCCAATATTTGGCATGACATTTCAAAATGTCTCACTTTCAACATTTGATATGTTATCTATATTCTATTGTGAATAAAATATAAGTTTATGAGATTTGTAAATTATTGCATTCCTTTTTTATTCACAATTTGTACAGTGTCCCAACTTTTTTGGAATCGGGTTTGTATTTTTGTATTGCACAAGTGAGTAAATGATGACAGAGTTTTAATTTTTGTATGAGCTATTATATACTATAAAGAATAGACTACTAAAGTAAGTTTGAAGTTTAGTGATCAAAGTAAATTGGATGTGGGACTAGTAGGGTGTCGGAGAGTTTGTTTTTACTTTAGCTACGACGATGAAGGTGTACTGTTGATCAATGTTGTAGTTCAGACGTTGTTTCAACCGGATGTTACCGTCGCTTCTCATTTCAAATTCATCTGGTGCTGGAGGCTGTTAATAGAGGGGAAGTGATTCATTAAAATGAAATTCATGAACACAAGTTGTGCTTACTGAATAATTCTATATATTATTTAGGTTTCTTCCCTTTAAAAGGATCTGCATGCATCAAAAAAAAAAAAACATGAAATTGGGCATTTTATTTGACAGCCCTATTGGCAAATTTAACTTACAATTAAATTACATCTTCATGCCTGACACATGTAGTTTTGTGTAAATCTGCTGTGTTAGTATTATAACAAATATATGAGAATTGTTCATGATTTACCTGTATGGAATATGTAATTCTGTTGTTTTCTGTAGAAACATCTGCATCTTTAGCCGTCACTCTGAGCACATCTGAACCCACAGCCTTCGTCTGGAGAAAAAGACACAGTTTACAAAGAGATGTGAGTCTCTGAGTGACCAAACACACCACTGCTGTATAAAGATGACATTACACACACCTCTGACACTGTGGCGCTGTATGATTTATTCTGGAAGATCGGAGGATTGTCATTGACATCCTGAACTCTTATTGTCCTGATGTTTTTCAGCTGAAATGCACAATGAAGACTTGAAGCACAATGCACAGTGAAGCACAATGAATCTTTATTTTTATACTTTGTCATATTGAATGATTTGATAATGTTATTGTTTAAACTTACCGATGGGGTTGGGCAAGTGAGTGAATAATACAAAATCCCTCCTGACTGGAAGAAAAAAACACACAAAGAGTCATAGGTGGCACTTCGTTTCTCTATAAAATTAAAAAAATAAAATGTAATACTCTCCCAACTGTGCCACAATGGGTAACAGTTGCAGATTTAGCCTAAACTAAACTGTTAATCAGCAGGGGATATTGTTGGTTTGTAGTTATTGATAAATTATATAATAAATATTGATAAAAATTTGGTTCAGTGAGGTACAAACCTCCTGTAGTACATCAGCGTCCAGTGGTTCGATGGTTCGTACAGTAGCGGTTGAGCCTCCATCAGAGTAAACCAGCTCCAGAAATGACACACCAATGGGAAAGATATGTGACTCCAGCTCCAGATGATTTTCAGGTCCAATATTAGTGATAATCTCTACATCTCCTGAAGGTCAGATCAAATACACATTTAAATACATATTATAACACACAGTCTTAAACATAAATATAATGCCAATATTGATCTTGCATTACACTTAATATTCACAAGCAAAGGCATTTTAAATGACCACAGTTTTTTTAATCAAATAATAATTATTTTATAAGTTGTTTCAATACAAATCATTGCAAATATATTTACACTGAAATAAAATAATCTAAATGTTTGCTCCGGATTTTTTTTTTTTTAATAGTTTTTTTGTTGTTGTTGTTTGTTTGTTTGTTTTATTGCAAATGTGAAAACAAGCATCTAATATTGTGAATATTTCTCACCTTCATATCCCTCCAGGATACTCCCTACTTCGTGATTACTTCCAGATGCACAGTTTATCGGTACGTTACCTTAAACAACAACAAGTCATTAGTTTCAGGGTGTAACAAACAGCTTAAAGCCTGAATTCAGTAGCACACAATACACTAAATCACACAATACATTAAAAACAAGATGTATAACAATTTAAACACGGGAGAACAGTTTTAAAATTAATTTTCATTTTCATTATTTTACTAATATATGCTGGTGATATGGATAATGGACAGACGATTTCTGATTGGATTATGAATATTACTCCAATGTTCAAATTCGTGTCATTTAATCACTTCACTTATATTATTGAATAAAGTGGTTTCCTATTAAATCCTGACAAGTATTTTACTTCAATATAGAAGACCTTTGTCCTGTAAAACACATGATTTTTAATAATAGACAATAGATAGAACTAAACAGATAGAAATAAAAAAAATGTATAATAAAATGCCTCACATCCAAATGTTTGAATTTAAAATTGATACTTCAGCTGGTTATGAATGAATTTGACTTACCAATAACACTCCTTACACTGTGGACATGAAGAGAAGCTAAAATAAATAAAATATAAAATAAATCCATCTTTTTCATAATTCACTGTCAGTGCAGCCTGAATTATGAAGCCTGGCAGTGAAGAGAAAGACTATTCCTCCTGTATTATCTCTCTCTCTGAGCTGTTCTTTATTGTATGTCATAAACAGTTATGGCCTCTGGTGTAAGCAGGTATCAAAGGTGCTTCATAAAGGCCAATAATACAGAAGTGATGTGGGAGGGATTGTTCAGAAATAGTTTCATGTTACAAGGATATCTAAGATTTTACACCTGTATACTTTGTTATTGACCTTTACTTGATCTTGTTCTACCATTCCTACTCACGTAAAGGTTTCAGTCACCTGGGTCTATCCTTGTTTATTATGATACGTCCCACTGGAATACTTGATTCTGATTGGTCAATCACAACATTCTGAACTGTATACTTGGGTGTTGCTCCTGGAAACTGATTTCATACACTGATCTTGCCTCTTGAATCACCTTAAACTCTTTCCTATCACATAATGGAATAATTTCAACTCAAATTTCACATCAATTTATTTACTTATTTAGTAATTGGCTGGAGTAATAAGAATGATAATAAACAGTCAAGATCATGTTGGGGAAGTGATCATTATTGTGTAACAATGTCTGTTACATCATTCATACCTTAATAATAACCATTCATCCGTTGCCATAAATCTAAAGACCTTTATGCTGGACTTTAGCCTGCAACTGAACAGGCTATAAAGATACATGACAACAATGAATAATTCACACCCTGCACTGCTCGGTAACTCAATGAGATTGTTTTAAATCGATATCCTTTATTCCGTGTTGCTACTGCCAACACAATCAAATATTATCTTATCACCGTTTACTTCTTATGAGTCTTGTTTATCAGAACCAGTGTTATATTTATGACATCAGTATTTTAGTGACATTACAGAACAAATCAAAGGTCACACGCAATAAACACTGTACATAAATGTATGAAAGATTATTACTGTATATAATATGCTGATGATTTTACATAATAAAATATTGGAATGTTTGCTGAAACATTAACCCTAGAGAAATGTGTTTTAATTTAGTTTAGTAAATGTGAAAAAAAAGAAAAAACTCCATCAATTTAGTGTCTCTTAATCTGCTGGAAAAAGGGATCAAAGTCACTCTCTACTACATCATGACTTCATTGGATTCTTTTATTTCCAATTCAATAAATCTGGGTGGTCCAATCCTGCTCCTTGAGAGCCACTTTCCAAAATGCTGCGCTCACGTCATGTTGTAATTACTGTGATGTCGAGAACATGTGACGTTCTACTCGGAGCTGTTCATGTTGTCAGACTGGGAATTACACACTGACTTGTTGCCTCACTGCCTTATAAGCAATATCTTTGCAGGCAGCATTTGCGCACGAAGGTACCTCTTGAAACTGATTTTGGACAGACTTCTGAGGCAGTGTTACAGTTTAATGATCTACAGCAAAATAGTGCTTTGGTGAAAACTAAGTGAATATTTAAGTACTACAACAATAATTTCTCACTAGAAATGTCATCAAAAGTGGAAAACAAAAATGAAAAAGGTACATTTACACACAAACTGACCAGAAACTGCAACTTCCAGGTGCTATCTTTCTTTTTATAGCTCAACTGTCACAGAATGGAAAGCACAGGATTGTGGGATATCAAAGGCAGTGAAGGATACATCTATGCTGCCTTCAATAATCGATCAGATGAAGATATCTCAGGAGACAGGAAGTGAAGCTAACATTGGATTCAGGCTGCCTTGATGCCTTCCTACCTTGGAATATTGTAACAGTTCAGCCCATGCACAGTTCATCCCTCCAGCAGAGGGAGCCGTCACCTGAGTTTTAGTGGTTCTTCCTGTTTGTATTCTTATTTCCTGTTTGTAGCCTTATAAACCATGTGCTTCTCTAAATACCTTGCGAAGTATTGCATGTTAACTCTGCGTTACCAAGCATTTAATCTGATCTCTGCCTATTCCATGTGTCTTGACCATTTAGCCCGTTTTTGGATTTACCCTTTTGTCTACTGTTTTGGATTTAGCCTGTTGCCTGCCTGCCTTGCTGTGTTTTTGAACCTTGCCTGGACTTTGACTACGTATTTTGCCTGCCATCTTGTATTGTTCATTCTGAGTTTGTTTTTGTCAATAAACAACCTCTGCATTATGGATTCAACTCCGTCTCCATCTATGGGTTCCTTACAAATACGTCCTCCAAAGTCAGCAGTTTTTAAGTTTTTGGATGCAGCCATAAACTAGTGGATAGTGGCTCTCCATGAGCAGGCCTGAACAACCCTGAAATAAATGAATCCGTTTATGCGTGAGTGCAGCGGATTTCAACCCTGCTCCTATGCTGTATTGGGTAAGTTACTCTAAAAAAGTAATTAATTACTAGCTACTAATTACATATTCAACAGTGTAATTAGATCACTGTACTGATTGATTAATCTCGCTAAAACGTATTGGATTATGTTTATGAAGACATTATACAACATCAGGAAGTTATGGGTGTTCACCTGTAAATACACCACATACTCTACACCAAGGTATTTCAAGGGAGAAGATTACATTTACAAAAACGTGCATTATGGGGCGGTTTCCTGGACAGGGTTTAAATTAAGAAGGAGTAGGGCTTAATCCAGAATAGTTAATCATGGTTTAAAAATGGAAACACAGATTAAGTACAGATAAAACCTGCACTATGGAGTCCTGAATGAAAATAAAGCAGATTAATTTAAAACCAACTGTGCTAATCTGAATTAGAGAAGGCTGTCTATAAAACATGTATTGAACCAAGAAAAGCTTAAAATTGCATAGAACTGAGAAGCAAATCCAAAGAAAACCATGGCAGCAGAAAAAGACTGCAATAATAATTTAAAAAAAAAACTTACCTAAACAAGAGACATTTCTTTTAATATTAGATAGTAAATGTTACGTTAAATCCACTATCGTTTATCTAGAATTGCAATATTTAATGCAATCATAATTAACTGTAATTCAATTACAGAAAAAAAGAGTAGTCCCCCTACTTTACTGTTTTTAACCCTTATAGGGTCTTTGGGGTCTGCACAGACCCCAAACGACGTTTGCTCAAATAAAAAAAATATTCTCTTTGTCCAATGACATGAAACTTTGTACCGTTGTTAACACTTTCTAGATCTACAAAGAAAAAAAAAATCGGAGTGATATCTTGTTTTTATGTTAGTGTAAAAAAGGGTCACACTCAGGGTCTTCGGGGTCTCCACAGACCCCAGGCAATAAATTTAATTTTGTTATAAAATAACTGCTTTTTAAAAACAAATGTAATTTACTCTGTTATTAATGTTTTTACTTCATATTGTGCAGTTTTTGGAGGATTTCTCGTATCTTTTAAATTTATATAATAAATAAATAAATTAATATTTTTACAAAACAGCTTTTTATGTAAAATTCCCTTTATAAAAGACCCACATTTCTAACTTTCATTCATGGGGATAACATGGATAATTTGACATGGTTTAGTGTAAGATTTTTGCCCATCTTTTGAAAAATGCAGTTTTAAAGTAAAAAAAATCACTTTTACCAGTAGATGGCTGCAGAGCTCCACTATTGTTATGTGCTATCTGACTGACTGAAAGACATCTTTTCAAGTTTTTTTTTGTTGGATTCATATCTAAATGTTATAAAATCACAATTATAACAATAAAAAATACTTTTTGTCAAAGTTAGCATTTTTTGTACTGAAAAAAATTAATTTTTCCAAAATGTTGATTTTGAGGATGAATTTTGTCCATTTTCACAGTGGAGTCTCATCATAATGTAACAATATTGAAAAACTATTTTTTTTCATTACAAAAATGCTAAACTTTGACAAAAAGTACCCTTATTGTTATAATTGTGATTCTAATATTTAGATATGAAATCCAACTGAAAAAAACTTATGAAAAGATGTCTTCAGTCATCAGATAGCACATAGCATATAGTGGACTCTGCAGCCATCTACTGGTAAAAATGATAGTTTTTTTTTACTTTTAAAACTGCATTTTCCAAAAGATGGGCAAAAATCTTACACTAAACCATGTCAAATTATCCATGTTATCCCATGAATGAAATTTAGAAATGTGGGTCTTTTATAAAGTGAATTTTACATAAAAAGCTGTTTTTGTATATAAAAACCTATTTAAAAAAATATTTTTTAATTTATTTATATAAATTTAAAAAAATATGTATCCTCCAAAAACTGTACAAACATGGAGTAAAAACATTAATAAACAGAGTAAAAATTAAATGTTTTTTTAAAAAAACAAGTATTTTGTTACAAAATTGCATTTTGTTGCCTGGGTCTGTGGAGACCCCGAAGACCCTGAGTGTACTTCCCAAACGAAGACCGCATAAGGGTTAAGGGAAAATGATTAAAATACAGTAATTAACTACTGCATGCATTACACTCAACACTTCTCCTGGGGACCAACTGTCATGCAAAGTTTATTTCCATCTTACTTCAGCACATCTGCCTGTATGTTTTTAAGCGATCCTGAAGAGTTCAGGTCTGTTTGAATAGGGTTGAAGATAAACTCTGCAGGACAGTGAGTCTACAGGAGCAGGGTTGAAATCCTCTTTGTGAAAACCTGGTTCAGCCCTGACCAGCCTACTGCATGTGCTGTTTCCCTTCCAGGTCAGGAGTCAGAGATCATCTTATTAACGGGAGATATGAGGGTCCGTGGATACAGTAGAAATGAATGAGAAGTTCTGTAATCTGAATCACACCTGTCGACCAATTGTCTGTTACTTTTCTTATAAAACAGCAGTTTTTTGGTGTAAACTCTAAAAATCCCAAAACAAACATGTCGAAGATTAACTGATGGGCCGTCGATTCATTAGATAATAAACGCTTTTTTTCGGCTAAGGTTGCAGGCATGCCTTCAAGTGACTTTGCCAGGAGTTATGGTTTATAAAAATGACTTTGTACTGTGTAATTAAAAAAAACAACCATTAGTTCTACATAGAAATGTATATATCTTCAGGGATGGGCAGCATTTATAATACATGTATTTCAAATACGTATTTCAAATACAAAATAGTATTTTGTAATTTGTATTTGATAGGGTTGATGAAAATGGCTTCATATTTTGTATCAAAATACTTGTATTTTTAAAATACTTTGTAAGAAGTCTACCTGATGACATGACTACCTGACGGCCTCTGATTGGTGCTTACTAAGTAGTTTGCCCAGACTTGTTGAGATCAGAACAGATGTTAAGATTTGGTGTTCGTTTTAGTAGCCTATAGGCTAAATAGTTTACCAATTTACATAATGTTCTTGAAAACTATTATACCGAGCTGCAGCCCCCTGTATTTATGATTAACAATCAAATGATTAATTAGTTAGAAACTAGTTGCGATGAATACAGGTGCCATGAGTTGACTTCTTATAAATGGCTTGTTTGTCATTGAGTCAGTGTTGCTGATGCAAAGTAGTCCCTTCATTACCAAACACCAACTAAATTAGGATACAATTAGTCCTTTGCAAACATTAAACTGTTGGTTACTTTAAAACTAATCTTCATCTGGGAGATCACAGGGATATGTGAATATTTGATTTGTTAAAGCCACAATATGTACATTTTCGTCACTAGAGGTCGCTTATTCAATCGCTTATCCTTGATTTAGTGGAATTATGGGATGTGTTGTTTTCACGTCTACAGCCAGTGGAAAAGAATCGGGATAGGACTCGGGCAGAAATCATGTTCATGGATGAGATTATTAATGTTACTGTAGTATGAAGCAGAGCAGAGCCGAGCGATGTTGGAGCTGAACGAGGCCGCTGGAGCGATTGTAATGAGAGACAAAAGCGACGCACGTCTTGACAGAAGCGGAGCTTTTATTATGCCACAGTCGTCGCTTCCGCTTTTTTCGGTCAAGCGTATGTGGGGTAAAGCAGTGCTGTTTATCATATTAGATACATTTGAGTGTTATAATGCTACTCTGTGTTCGCTCAGTGGCTGCTATGAGACACTAGTTGCACACTGCAGTAAACTAGATCAATATTAGTCATGGTAAAACATGGTACTCGTGGTAAATCAAGAAAATGAGATTTAAACAAGAAACTATATAAGATCATTAGTTTTCAGTCAATGAATGAATCCAAACAGTTCCTCATCTGTCTAATAAAACATGATATGTTTCTTAGAGAGATGAGGAATATAATGCGTCTTTGGTGTTTCCATGGTTTCTACTAAATAAATCCGGAAATTGAGGGTATGATGTCAGCACAGACACGGCCTGTGTCCTGGTTAAAATTGCTTATTTCTCTGGATTTAAACATTCTTGGAAACATTTGGAATAATGTAAGTACACAAGTCAACAAAAAATATAACATTGTTCTAATGGTTTTTGGATATTTTAATCCAAAAAGTCTACTGTACATATTGTGCCTTTAACTGGTTGCATATGTCAGATTTATTGCATGACTCGGGCAGAGAAAAGCTGTTGCTATCAAACATTGTTTTCTTAATCAACTAAGTCAGTGTAATGATGAAGGAATCGATCAAATAGGCCAAATGATGGAAGGTTTGCGAAGAAATTTCATGCTCCCTTGTAAAAGTATTTTTTAGTATTTTTAAAATACAAAAATATAGTAGTTTATTTTGATACATGGTGTGCCTGCTGTTTATTTTGATACACTTAAAATTAAGGTATTTGGTATTTTATTTTAAAATACATTTTGATGGATTTTTGTCCAACCCTGGATATCTCCTACCCACACCTAATAAACTAACATCTGTTGTTGTGGTCTTCTCAAACCTAGAAATGTAACTAATTTAAGTATCCCAAATTTAACACATTTTTTAATGTTTGTTAGTTTTAACCATATGCCAGATGTGAATTAAGACACAGAGGCTATATTTGAAAAATATTTATTTGATCATATTTATTTACATTTACACACTGGCAGTTCTTGTATTCCTTGGGAATAAATCCAATGTCTTTTGTTGTGTATGTTGTGACTTGAGTATGTGATCGTGAGTCACATGACAGCTGATCCTGGAACTGATGATCAAAGATGTTAATCCTGTAATGCTGTAGCCCAGAGCCTGGTTTTTGTCGTTAGAAGCCCTGATACTTGTGCTGTTTCCTCCATGTTGGGAACTCAACCCTTAAAATGCTGCCTACAAAGGCATCTCAAGTTTAGGATTAGGGCTGTAAATGTGTCATAAGTATATCATAAGTATAAGTCATAAGACATAAGTTCATGAAGTCTTGTGCACTACTGAGAAGAAGTGAGGAGCTTTGATCCATCAGGTAGTTTTCAGAGGGCAGATGCTGTTTTCACTGATATCACTTCCATTCTGATTCTCTGTTACTAACCTCATCCTGGGAAACACACAGGACAAAATTATAAATAAGAATCTAGTTTCCATGTTTAATGACAAAATTATACTTAATGAATTATGTTACAGCAAGGTGCTTTACCTCTAAGGATTCTGGGTTTCTGTTAAAGGTGCCATAGAATTGAAAATTGAATTTACCTCAGCATAGTTAAATAACAAGAGTTCAGTACATGGAAATGACATACAGTGAGTCTCAAACTCCATTGTTTCCTCCATTTTATGTAAATCTGATTTGTGCAAAAGACCTCTGAAGAACAGGCGAATCTCAACATAACACAGACTGTGACGCAACAGTCGGGATCATTAATATGTACGCCCCCAATATTTGCATATGCCAGCTCATGTTCAAGGCATTAGACAAGGGCAGCCAGTATTAACATCTGGAGCTGCACAGCCGAATCAACAGACTTTATGCAGGTAAGCAAGCAAGGAAAAGAAAGAAAAATGGCAGATGGAGCAATAATAACTGACATTATCCATGATATCATGATATTTTTAGTGATATTTGTAAATTGTCTTTCTAAATGTTTCGTTAGCATGTTGCTAATGTACTGTTAAATGTGGTTAAAGTTACCATTGTTTATTACTGTATTCACGGAGACAAGAGCCGTCATTATTTTCATTATTACACACTTGCAGTCTGTATAATTCATAAACACAACTTCATTCTTTATAAATCTCCAGCAGTTTGTAACGTTAGCTTTAGCCCTGTTAGCCACGGATCACAGCCTCAAACTCATTCAGAATCAAATGTAAACATCAAAATAAACACTATACTCACATGATCTGATATGCTGCATGACAAACACTTTGTAAAGATCCATTTTGAGGGTTATATTAGCTGTGTGAACTTTGTTTATCCAATGTATTATAGAGTCGCGAGCTTGGGGGTGGGAGCACGAGCATTTAAAGGGGACACGCGCTGAAACAGCGCATTTATAATTATGCCCCAAAATAGGCAGTTAAAAAACTGAATAATAAAAAATCTATGAGGTATTTTGAGCTGAAACTTCACAGACACTTTCATGGGACACCTTAGACTTATATTACATCTTGTGAAAAAGGGTTCTAGGGCACCTTTAACAAAAGAAGAAACATGTTTAGACAAACATCTCAGAACAAACCAATGTATATAACAACATGGTAACTGATGCAGATTTTGTATTTGAGAACAATCCTTTCACGAATGAGTTTAACTGATTGTATCAGATCTTTAACAATGTTTTGGCACTTACGTGTTAAAAGGTAGTAATCACGTCAATACTCCATCTCCTTTTTACTGCTTTTTTCCTGAGGCAACAGAAATATGTATTATAACTACTTTACCAAACATATTAATATTCTTCACTGTGAAAAAATACACCTAAAACATTAACAATGTTTTAAAAGTAACATGAAATGTTCAAACATGAAACGTCATCTTATCACTATAAAGATTACTGGCGTTACATTACTGCATTTTAGGAAAGCTGTATTACCTACTATACAGTTGACAATCCAGGTGTATGGAAGCCCATTTCTGCCACATATGAAAAAAATTCAAAGTCGAAATTATTGCTTGCAACTGCGAGATAAAAAGTCTGAATTCTGAGATAAAAAGTCACAATTACTCTTTTTTTTTTAAAATTTAGTGGTGGAATGGGCTTCCAGACAGACAGACAGACATGATAGATAGATAGATAGATAGACATACAGACAGACAGACTAGATAGATAGATAGATAGATAGATAGGAGAACTTACTTAAGATAGATATTTGTCGACACTGAAGTCACACTGATTACAGCCAGCACAACAATGACAGCTATGAGAGCGATTATGAATGCTTGAATGGGATCTTCAGGGTTTCCAGAACTGTCCTCCACGTTGATTTCCAAACCAGGACCAAAAACTTTCTCCAGTTCAGACGTTAAAGCTTTGAGCTCAGTGTTCAGTTTCCTGTGGGAGTGATCATATTTCAGATGCTGCACATAACTCTTTCAACCTAATTATATACAATTGATGTAATTCAAGCAGGCCAGAGGGAAATATAAAGAGTCTATTTTATATATATATATATATATATATATATATATATATATATATATATATATATATATATATATATATATATTTATTTATTTATTTATATATATTTTAATATTTTTGTTAATGCACATACATTGATTTTTCATAAAAGTTAGCGGCGCACGGGTTCCCTTGATTGAAAGCCTATGCATTTTTCCTATAGACTTTTGAAGAATCGCAGAAAATAAGCTCTGTGTCTAACAAAGCCTTATGCCACTTACACGTTTTGTCTATCAAGATAATCTTTACAAGTTAACACAACATTTATAGATTTTGAAACCTAAATAAAGTCGTCAGATATAAAAGGCTAACAGTAGGCTATAAACGGACTACAGCACACCATGGTCGCGGATCAACGTCACCACCACCAAGCATCCTCAAACTGTATTTAAAAAACAACGCTATTTAAAAACATGCTCGCTGATTATGATCTGTGCTGTGTATGAATACTTATCCACTTTTTCATGAGAAATGCTGTCCAAATGTCCCATTTTTAATGATGACGTCTAAAGTCCCCACCAAAGGAAGTAGTCCCTTTTAGCACTTTGTTAGCAACCGCCGTTTTTAAGACACAGTAAAGGTTTAATCACAAGTGGGTTATAACTGGTGTGTTTTATGTCATAGATCAAAACATGAAAGTATTTAGAGGCTTTGTTAACCACAGACCTTATTTCAGGCAATTTAGCAAAAACCCATTCAAAATACCCATAGACTTTATGGTGTTGGAACCGGAAGCCCTAATATGCTAACTCGCTTCCGGGTTTTGCCTACAAAAACGCGTCAACCCTGAGGTACTCTATAGACCAGCAGATTTAAGGATTCAGGATTTGCTTATGTGCAGTCTCATGTCAAATACTGATGGAGCATTGAGTGTTGAACATATGATGCATCGTTTAGGAGTATTATGGCTGGATGGTTGCCTGAGTGTCACAAACCAAAATAATGGATGGTAGAGGGATGCACCATTACCATTTATTTTAGGTTTAATTATTGTTGATTTTGTGTTTCCTTGGTTGGATCTTGGACCAGAGTTGGCCAAGGGAGAACTGAGGCCACACCAAAGAAAAAACGGACTAAGTAAATCATAGTCATTTCATGGTGCTGACTTATTTGTTCCATTTGCATTACCCATTGTTAATATTATTATTATTTTTTGTTATAGATTTATTTTTGACCTGACAGTGGCTGCAGGGTTGCCTTCACTGGTGGATAGCAGTAGTGTGTTGGTTTGATCACTCTATTTCTCTTTTTCTCTTGTAATTCTGCAGTGTGATTTGCCATGAGCTTGACTGCAGTGAGGGCACGTTTACCTGTACGCCACTTTTGCCTTCACAATAGAGGTAACCTGTGGCCATCTATGGGTTTTTCTTTTCATTTGTTTTTCTTCTTCTTTTTTTTTTTTCATTGTGGGTAGTTGCATTGAAATTCTGTTGCATCCTTTTAACATGTTAATTTTTTTTTCATTATTATTATTATTATTTTTAAATGTCTCTGTTTATTGAAGCTGCACTACCACCTTCTGCCTGATTATTTTCTCCTTTTTGGGTCATAAGGTCACATATGGCTTACATATTTGTTATATTTATATTTTATACTTATATTATACTTATATTTTTGTTATTTTTGTTAAAATGAATTTTATAACTGATCAAAATTACAATTGATTCAAAGAAGTCAAAGCACTGACCACAAGGCTATCGTCTCCAAAAATTATAACTGTATTTACTGTAAACATGTTTTCTGTTTACTTACACATTTCCACATCAGCTTTCACATTATAAGAGTCTAAATATACTGATATTCGTTCAACTTACTCTTTGACCTCTGTGGCTTTGATGACAGCTCCACTGGAGTCCATGGCAATGAAACTGACGTAAGTTTTGTCTGTAGATTCTCTGAGAATGGTGCGCATCTCATTCCCATCCTCAGCTCTCACACTGAGGACATTCACAGTCCAGCCTAAAACTTTCTCCATGGATCTGAGAAAAATAAAACACTATCAGATGGTGTAAAGAACACAAAACAATAAGAGGAGGTAGCAAGAAGTGCCTGTTCAGTCCAGTTTGTGAAACAGAAAAAAAAGATTAATTGATGAGAACTGCCTTAAAACAATGTTTTGCTCATGATCGATTTGGTTCTTTAATTTAATGAATTAACAGCTTACTAGGGGAGTTACAGTTGTGGTGTTCTTATAAATCTCCTCGTTATGCTATATTGTTGACAAATATTGTATTCAATCTTTTTATCAAATAGTTTTATTTTAATTTAGCACATTTTTTTATTTGGTTTTGGAACGAATTGATTGTAGGCCTCATTGATCTGAGCTTATGCACCCGGTGAATAAACTTGAGTGAACTTTTTCTATTCAAACACTGAGGTGCATAAACTCAGATTAATGAGGCCTGCAATCAATCAGTTCCATTTAATTTCACAAATGGAAATGCTTTTAATAACACAATGTTTCAATAATGAACAGAGATCACTCACTCTTCCATCTCTGGTATCATCTTCTCCACTATGTATACAGGCTTATTTAGGGAAATGACAGTGACGCTGTCATGATGAACACTTTGATTCATTTCGATCTGCAGGTAACAAACACAAGAACCTTACCAAGAACCAAAATGCCATTCGATAGTGTTGCAGTACTCAAGACCAGTCTTGAGACCATTTTTTTAAAGGTCTTGTCTCGGTCTCCACCACATTTGTACTTGGTCTTGTCTCATTCTCAGACTAAGAGGACTTAAGACCACAACTGCAGGAGTATCACTAAATTGTCAGTGCATTGTATGATTTATTTGTTATCATCATTACTGCAATTGAATGGAAAAATCCTGCTTCAAATGCAATCAATAACTTATTTGATTTCTTTAGTTACTGCCGGGTCAGAAATCAGCGAGGGATTATGTAAAAAATGGCACCAAAATTAATAAAAATGTCACCAAAATTAATACAAATGCCCACAAAATTCAAGATATTGTTGCAGAAAAGTGCTTGTTTTGAGATCTTTTTTGTATATTATAAAATGTGATATAAATAAGCAATATCACAAGAGCAAGAGAACAGTCTTCAAGAATATAAGCATGATTGCAAACTTGTTATTGATTTTATACACTATGTTTACAAAAAAAAATTGTATTTTTAAAACATTAATCTCAACGTTATTTATGCATTTGTAATTGTACCATCTCAGATTCTGTGCTCCCTCTGCAGTGCAAAGATGAATTTTGTTGTTAGTGATTTCATTTGATTGGTACAGCTCTATAGAGTGTCTTATTATTATAATTGTATTATGTGATTAAATATAAGACATTTCAGGTGGTAAATGTGGATCTTTTAGATGAATTTAAAGAGCGCTGGTCTGGTCTTGACTTGGTTTTGGATTAGGTGGTTTTGACTACAACACTAACACTAAGTTTCTTTCATACTGTATTGAGCAGTGTTT
The DNA here is from genome assembly GCA_036281575.1 of Ancherythroculter nigrocauda. Lineage (NCBI taxonomy): Eukaryota > Metazoa > Chordata > Actinopteri > Cypriniformes > Xenocyprididae > Ancherythroculter > Ancherythroculter nigrocauda. The sequence continues at coordinate 22,696 of VTFQ01000460.1, read as the reverse complement.
CTGCTCACCTGTACTGTTGTAGTCGTGGACAGTCCATGTTTATCAGTGGCTTTAACATGAAAGGTGGACAGATTGTTTTCAAAACTGGATGCATCCAGTACGTAGATCTGACCAGTGTTTGCCTCCACATCCAGCAGAGTTGTGGACTCCTGCAGGGAATACTGCAGTTCTGAGCTCTCGCCCACATCAGGGTCCGATGCCTGAGGGACACATGACCACATTTCAACCACTTTTACTACAAAAAAATCATGAAATCTTTTGTGTGTTATAATAATAGTCTATTGATAGCCATGAAATATACAGTTCTGAGCTTTGTCATGTATTTTCAGTTGGTAAGTTCACTGTTTAGTAATATGTTGACAGATGCCCTCTTAGAAGAAAAGGTTCTATAGAACCTTAAAGAGTCTGTCAGGCACTTTATATATACAGAATCTTTAGAGGTTCTCGTCATTGGATCATTTCATGGATTTAGTTAAATTAATTTTGTTTTAATTAATTTTTTAATTTAATTACATTTTGTGAATTAAACAGCTCATAAATTTAAATAGCCCCTTGAAATGAAAGTATATATTTAATTTTTATATTATTTAAGATATTTCTTCTTATATAGAACATTTTTGGCATAAAGTGTTCTTTAAAATTGTGTCAAGAATCCTAGGGTCCTATATAAAACCCCACTGAACCTTTTTTTTTTTTTCTAAGAATGGCTAGGCTGCTTTGGGGGAAACATTTCAGACATCAAATTTTTATATGCCAGGAGAAAAAAGTCTGATCACTTTGAAAAATACCCACACAGATGGCATGGGAGGAGTTACATGCCAAAATGTATTACTTAGGGTTAAGGGTTTGAACAAATTACTGGCCCTTCAGTATGAGCAATAGCAACAGAAACAGTGATGTTTGCCTTTGTCAGTGAACACATCTAATTCCGAAATAGATCTGAGTACATCCATTGCATTTATAACTGATATATATGCCCAGTCACACTTACCTGGACCTTCACTATAGGGGATTTGTATGGAGAGAAACTGAAAATTTCTGCTTTATATGTTTTAAGGTCAAACACAGGAGCCTCATTCACGTTCTCAACCTGAACGTTGACCTGAAGATTGTGAGAGAAAGAAAGTCAAATTCCCTGTGACAGCTTTCTTTTAAGAAGAGAAACTTTGACTTTGACATGCTTGAAGAGTAAAACTTAGGCCACAGACATTCTCTACATAAATATGTGAATGTAGCTACACAAGTTTGTGTCATTGTATTCTGAAATTTTTCAGAATGGAAATTAGGGTTGTAACGGTATGAGATTTCCACGGTATGTTTCACGGTATACAGTATTAAATAATCAATTATTATTATTATTATTATTATCAGTTAAAATGACCAATAAATTAATGAAAATGTTTGTTTTGTTTATTCAAATTTCAATAATCAAAACAATCAATTAAATGTAATAAATAATTATAGATTAGATGAACAACTTTTATTTATCATTAATAATGTATTAAAATTCAGAAATTCTGGTTTGACATTTAATTCTCCTGGCTTTTATCATTTAATACAAATATATTATCAAAAATGATGGTAATGAAATTAATGCATAAAACTTTTATTCTTTTAAGTTTTGGCAAAGTGCTACACAACAGAGATTTACTAAATTAAAGCATGGAGAAAAAATACATTCCTTAAATAATGTAAATGAATTGAATTATTATTATCATTAGTAGCAGCAGTAGTATTTTGAGAAGTACATTCTATTGATAATGATAATTTTTTAGAATTAACAAACAATTAACACTTATAAAGTTGCTGCACAAACATGTTAATTGATTGTAATATTAATTCTGCTACATTACATTAATTCTATTAACTGATCCATATATTTATAATTAATTATAACTAGTTATACTTCATTCATATTTCTTTTGAGCTATATAGGCAGAGCGTGTGTAAGCCTGGGCAAGGCTTAGCCTTCCCCTGGCCATGGACTTGAGATTAGTGTGGAATTATCTCTGTCAAAACCATGGTCTGCTGAGTGGTTGAAAGTGGACAAAAGAGACAGATTAAAACACCAGGTGTAAATAGGTATGTGTCTCCCTCATCCACCAAAACCAAGCATTGGTGTTTGCATACTTGTGTAGAGGTTTTTTTTTCTGGCCTTAGTTTAAATTAGGAATAATACCGTTGTCTCTGCAGTGTTTGGAGGAGTTCTGGAGTCTATGGCCTCTACTGTGAGGATGTACCACTCCTCTTCCTCCTTGTCCAGCGGTCTGAGAGATTTTATGGTTCCCTCACCATCCACAGAGAAGACATCCTCGTGTGACTTCATGTTATATCTGACCGTAACCAGTGGATTACCTGTTAATGCCCTGACCTTGCCCACTATTGATGCCTCAGGTTCATTCTCCTTTATTGTGAATTTGTAGGAGGAGCTTTCAAAACCCACACTCTCAGTGAAAGAGGTAATTTTGAAGTGGATCAAAACTTCGGCTACAGAGAGAAGAAATCAGAATCAGATTTGAATACTGAAAGGGGAATGAACTGCTCCCAATAAGAATTGCTCACATTATTGCCATTATTTTAACACAATATTCACTAAAGGAATTATGCAAACCAAACCCAAACCTTCATCAGATCCTGGTGGTGTTCCATGATCTGTCGCTATAGCAGTAAGGGTTAGCAGCGTGTCTTCTGTGACCCCGCTAAGGTCAGAGGTCAAAGTGATGTCTCCTGTTTCAGCATCCAGTGCGACCATTGAGGAGTCTTGAGAGAACCTACAGAAAGACAACATTCATGCATGTCTTAAAGGTATCATGTAGGTAAGTGTGTTTATAGTTTTTCCTTCATATTATTGATCCTAAAGAAATGGAAGTTTAGTCTTAAGCTTACCTGTAGCTAATCAGTGCGTTGCTTCCAGCATCTTTATCTGTGGCAGAGAGCGTCAGCAGCACATCTCCAACCTTGGCGTCTTTAACCAGAATGCTTTTGCTGTAGGTGTCGGAGCTGAAAACTGGAGCGTTATCATTGACATCTGTGATACTGACCCTCACTGTGGTGATGTTCTGCAGAAAATGAACCCAAGCATCCTTTTGTAGTTCAGACAAAAATTTCATATTTGCAATGTCTAGTATCTAAATTAATGTGTGGAATTAACAGTAATATACTTGTAAGGACTGAACTATTGTCAGGTAAACAGGCATGTTTATGTGTCATTTAGGGATGGACAAATCCCAAATTTAAATTAGATATAACCTTTAGGACAAAAATGAATATGCAGCTGTGCTCCCGGGTTGTCATTAACAATACATGCCGTAAACAAAATTTGCAAAATCTTTCAAAATTTATATTTCATGAAGCTATGGCAAATCAGACAACTAGCTCTTACTTGGAATCACAAACTATGTATGCTGGCAGATTGATAAAACCCTTTATTTCCAGATATGCATAATGCCTTCTAGTAAGACTGCAACTTGCATTTTAAGAAATCTTTTATGGAACCCCAGACATAACATGAAGAGGAGAAAACAAAGATATTGTGGCAATGAATTATGAATTTGTTCTTAATTTAACTAAATTAAAACAAGGAAACAAAATATTTAAATTAAGAACTAATTCGTAATTCATGGCCATGATTTTTATTTATTTATTCATTTGCATGCCATGTGCGGACTCTGTCTGAAGTAATGCCACAGAATGTTCCAGTCAATACAATCGCAAATTGTATTGAACTTCACATATTTACATCATGCAATAATACAAATAAATAGAAATTAAAACTGTACATTTCTTTGAGGAATTGCATGGTCCATGGCAACAATGATCACATCATACACATCCTGTGTCTCCCGATCCAGCTCCTCAATAGCTAGTAGAGTCCCATCCTACAAGTGAAGGAAATAAGCATGTTTTTTACAAAACAAATTAGATCTGAACATTGACATTACAATTTCAGGACCCACTTTATATTATGTGGCCTTAACTAGTATGTACTTGTGTCAAAAAAAAAGTACAATGTACTTCTTGGGTTCATATTGTATTGCAAAACACTTTGCTGCTATTGAGGTGGGATACAGGTAAGGTTAGAGGTGTAAGGGATGGGTCAACAGTGTAATTATAAAAGCAATTGCAGATGTTAATTACAGTTGTAATTACATGCAGGTATTTTTTATAATATAAGTACAATGTAAAAACATGTTATACACAATATTTGCATTGTATCAAATTATTAATTTAAATGTAAGTACATAGTAGTTAAGGCAACCTAATATAAAGTGGGACCCAATTTCATATTTATAAATTTATGATATCATGTACAAAAGGCACAGTGTAAGTCCCCTCACCTCTCTGAATCTGAATAGTTCAGTGTGTGAGTTAGTAGTGATGGTGACACGTCCGTTGTCTCCAATATCAGCATCTGTGACTAAGATTTCGCACACCTCTCCAGGTGATGAGGGGGTGTACACACCTTCCTGAATCTCAATGGGCTCTGGGAGAGGAAGGAATTGTGGGTTGTTGTCGTTGACGTCCAGAACAGTGATGTTGACCTGAGCTGTGGAGCTTAAACCATCGACAGGCTGGTCTACAGCTATTACCTGAGAAAGACAATACAAGCATCCCATTCAGAATAAATAGTCATCCTGAACATTTTGTAAATAGTTGGATTTAAGAAATGAATGTGATTGCTTTATACCTCTATATTGTAATTGTCTACAGTTTCTCTATCCAAGGAGGCGTCGCTCCGGAGTGATATTACTCCTTGACTGTTGATAATGAAGGTATCGCTATCCATGAGGAAATGACCTTTAGAGAATCCTCCCTGATCAGACAGAAAACTAGAAAAGGTAAGCACTAGGGATGTCGCGATCACGTTTTTTTGCCCTCGAGTCCGAGTCATTTGATTTTGAGTATCAACCGATACCGAGTCCCGATCCGATACTTCTATAATACATAAAAAAGAATAAAGAAGAGCGAAAAAAACAGATCCAGGAACAGTGCTTTTCAGGTTTTTCAGGTATCTAACAGTAGTTTTCACGTAAAGAAAATGGATAAAGTAATCAAATATAAAATATCACCGCATATTATCTTTACTGTATAAAATAAATAAAGATTAATCATTATTGAAGTTACAAAAACTATTCAGTCAAGAGCAGTGAGTGATTTATTTGTTATTTGTTGTTTTATTTAACATTAAATACAGGCAGCAGTCCTGAATAGTTTTTTTCCCTATAAGACATGCACGATCCAGTACATATACTGTTACACATGCGCTGTTTTTCTCGACTAATATACGTTCACTTAAGACATAACCGACTATGTTTGCTAGGATACTCGCTAAGACGGGCATGTTGACATAATTTTTGAATGAATTTGTCCGCTGAAGCGCAAGACTTGAAAGAGAACTCAGTATTTGCGCGCTGACTGAAATAAGCGTGTGCGCGCTTCGGATGAGCGCACACAAATCTTCTCACAGCAAGACTCTTTCGCGTCTTGTTCTTGAAGGTTTAAATCAGAAAGGCTTAAATGAGTTAGTTTAAACACAGATAGCAACGTGTGCTGTTCAGGTCTCACCTGTATCAACACCCGGGTGATGACGGCGTAAATGACTGGACATTAGAGCAGACGGCACTCGCAGTTAACAGTTTACAAAGAGTACTGTTTTGTCCACGCTTTCTGATTATCGTTGTTGTAACGTTTTGCGCATCCATCGACTGAAACATACATTATCTGAACTCTGTCTGTTTTCCACGTTGCTATTTTAAACAAACCATATTAACCAATAGATGTGTCGTCATTCGAGATGGACCGCGGTGCAAGTGCGTACCGAACCGTAAGTGGAGAACCGTACGGTTCGATTTTTTACCGAGAACCGTTGCACCCCTAATACATATATATCCGAGTCCTGATCGGGAGGTAACGTCCGATTCCGAGTCTGAAACCACGTGATCGGGTCCGATTTCCGATCGCGTGATCGGATCTGGACATCCTTAGTTATTTTTATAGTTATCTTTTATTATTATTTTTATAGTTATTGTTCATGGGCATCTAAAATCAATCAATTACAGCAGAAATTAAACAACACAAAAATGCATTAAAATAGTTATTAAGTTTAACATAATTCTCAGTGCTAAACATTCCTCATTTATCTGTAATTTAAATCAGATGCCAAAATTGTTATTCATACAGTGATACTGTATATATTCAGTGAAATGGATGACAATGGATGACAGAGAATTTGCATTACATTGAATGACAAAAACATTACCCTGAATGACGAAACGTCTACTTCAGCTCATGTTGCATGCCATCGACTGACCACCTATATCAAACAGTGAGCTTGACTAGTAAAGTTAATCAAAATTATTCACAACAGCCACTGATTTTTCAAAAAATCTACCAATATAAGTGTTTTTTGGCATTTCACTGAATGACATGCACAACATAGGCTACCAAACCATGAAACGGTGGCATTATCAAATATTTTTATGAGCAATGAACTCACTTTTCTGCAGCACCACGCCGTATTCAGGGTGCCCTTTGATGTCACAGACTGTCAAATGACTATCTATGATTTCAAAATGGCTTCTTGATCCCATTACACCAAATGACCTCTAAAAAACTGCATTTTTGGGACAAAAGTCCCCTGGTTATTTCATAACTTAAAAAAATAATAAGATATAGTCCTTTTAATATAACACTGCTAACACGTATTTGAAAATGCCAAGAAAACAAATATATATATTTTTAATTTGGTATTTTATGTTTATTTAAAGTTGTAATGGCAAAATCAATATCCAGACCATTACGCTGAATGTCAATTTTACACTTTGGAACATTATTTCCCCCATATGTTGACATTTTATTTTAACAAAAGTTATTTTAAATATTAAAGTAGACACTTTACTTGCATTTAGCATGTTTTATATATATATACGCACACACACACACACACACACACACACACACACACACACACACATACACATATATATATATATATATATATATATATATATACACATATATTGAATTTTGTAAATTTAATTTGATGGGACACAAAAATGGTGACGTCTCGTCTTTGACCCAAAACCATCAAGATAATTTTGACTCTAGGATTGTCGGAAGGGGAGAATTCGGTCCAAAATCGCCCTGAATATCTTAGTATGTACCTAGCTTAAAGTGTTCTGAACAGTTGGGGAATAACTTTTAAGGTGTCCTAAGTTGATTCTGGGTGGTAGCTATAGAGTGATGCTAATTGCTAAATTTAAGATCATTAAAATGTCAAATATAACCATTTTTCATAAGGTTCACCCTTTTAGTGTTTGTGGGTGTGTATTCTTTTCCCCTTTATTTAATTTATTTAACAATCAGACAGTGATGTTCTCAGGAACAGTACCAGGTCCGGATCGGTGACTCTAGTCTGAAGAACCAACTGATCCTGAGGTGAATTTTCCAGAATAGATACGGTGTACTCATCCTGGTCAAATTTCGGAGGCTTGTTATTCACATCCTCAATTGTGACGGACACAACAGCGTTAGCCGTCTTACTGGCGTCATCCTGCTGAGTTGCCTGGTTTTAAAAGGAAAAACTGATTAAAAAATATGAACCATCAAAATTCTGAAATTTTCAGATTCATAACATAAGTCTTGTGGTTTTCATGAAAGGTCTGATACCTGTATGTTAACATTTATCTGGTCTATTTCCTCTCTGTCTAGTGCCGTTGTCACAGAGAGTACTCCACTGTTTTGGTCGATTTCAAAGTTGCTCTGATATTCATTTGGAAAGACTGAAATAGAAATGTGGATATATGCTTTGTTATTATCAGAATCACATACAGCAGTCACACACAGAGATTAGAAATCACATTGCACGTTCAGGAGCACAGAAACTTTTTGTCAGTGCTGCCCTGCAATGTTTGTCACTTCCCTGAAATACGACCCATAAGAGCGTTTACTAAAGTTGCGCCCCTATCAACAACAGGACACGTTCATTTTAATGCATTGTTCCTTTTTATCTGTGTCATATTTCAGGTTTGCGTAGCTCAATTGGTAGAGCATTGCAATATATAACAATATGCAATCATGTGATCATGCGATCGTGGGTTTGTTCCCAGGGAACGCATGTGCTCATAAAATGTAAATGCACTAAATTGGGGTGGGGTGGGGTGTAGTCGTTAATAAAAAAATTAGTTTTGGTAAATGGAAATAGGACAAATGGTGTAAAAAGTCCACACATTGCATTTAAATGAACACACATTTTGGTAACGACAATCATACGTCATTTCATGACATAACATGAAACTTTTTATGCCAACTAGAGGGCGCATGACTTTAAAACGTAAATTTTGCTCGTAATAAGGTGCTTGAAAAACAACTTATAGGGTTGTGGGTTTTTTTTTTTGGAGGACAGAGATAACGCATGAAGTGACCAGGCCCAAAAAGATTAAACAGGCCCAAAAGATTACACACCTCTGTTAAAATAGCTGGGTTTTTTTTTTTGTGATGTAAAAAATGAAAGAAAGATAAATCATATCAGAACTTTTGCAAATCTAATGTAAAAATTACAACCTATGCAATGCCACTGAAAACCAAAGTGACATGTGTAGAAACATGTAAGTATGTTGTAAATCTTCTGTTATCAGCACCTGCTTTTATGCTGTAAACTACAGGCTCGTTGATGCCCGTGTCGCCATCTTGAGCTTTTATGGCCTCAGGAGTGACATCTGAAAACTGTCCTACCTGTGCATGAACAGAAAAGACATGGAGGGTTTAATTTGTTTGATCAGACATGAGTTTAAAGTATTGATCATGACGTCATTTACCTGATTTTCCACAATGGATGCCTTGTAGAGACTGTGATCAAAATAAGGGTTCAGATTGTCAAAATCTTCAACTGTTATTGTAACTGTTGTGGTGTCACTGAATTCATCTTTATCCTGCAAATAAACATAGTGTTTTATTACTATCTACCTTCAAATTATAGTTCATCCAAAAACGAAAATTTCAGTGTTTGGAAAAAGCAGTTTAGACAATTCCAGCAAACATCTGCTTTTATGTTCCACAGATGAAAGAAAGTCATACAACTTTGACAATGTGAGGGCAAGTAAATGGTGACAGAATTTAAATTTTTGATTGATTGAAAATGATTAATGATTATGTGATATGATTATATATAATGATAATGTGAAATAATGATTATGTGAATAATGATAATAATTCAATAATGATTATGTGAAAATATAACTAACACCACCTGATTATCTTTTTTCTTTGCTTGTCTGGCTATTACAACTCAGTTACAACAGCCCAAACAAAATATAAAATAAAAAAGTCAAGGGTCAAGAGCCCAACTAAAGCAAATCCTGATCTCCATGATGGTGGCTTAAAAATTGTGATTTTCTCCTTTGGTGATTCTGCTTGTTATCATCAGGTGTCTTCAATAATGGTCAATCATCACTCAATTTATCACTTCATTATCTCATTAACTTTAACACTGCTTCAGCGGGTGGAATAAAAAATATGGCAGGACCCCTGGACTTTACACCTCTATCTATAGCTATGCTTGGTAAATTGGATGTGGGACTTGTAGGATGTCGGAGAGTTTGTCTTTACTTTAGCTTCCACGGTGAAGATGTACTGTTGATTATTGTTGAAGTTCAGACGTTGTTTCAACCTGATGTTTCCATCATCTCTCACTTCAAATTCATCTGGTGCTGGAGGCTGTCAGGACATATGATTTAAATGAGAATATCAGTAATACACAAACTGAGCTCACACGTTATTAAACTCAAATTTCCGTATTTAGGATTGAATGCATTAATGTGTTAAGTATGAACTATATATGTGATTATTAAAAATTAAATCTATTTTAACAGATTGACAACTATTTATTGCGATGTCAAAATGAAAAAATAAATTGAATGGCAGTAATATAGGAAATTTTATTTAAATTAAACATAGAAACCTAAACACCACTTTAATGCTTTCATTTGTCTGTTATTAAAACAGATATGTTGATCTGTTTTATCAACGCAGAAATGTTTTCTGAAAACACCTGCAATTGCTGATAAAGAAGCAACTCAACAAAAGTCAAGGGTCAAGAGCTCAACTAAAGCAACCACTGATCTCCATGATGGTGACCTCAAACATCAACATCTAAATCTCTGTTAATTCTCAATAAGAGCTTCTGTAGACGTGTGACAGAAATAAAGTCAGTCTGGTTAGTAATAAGTGAAGCTGGTAATGCTGTTTGTGGAGTTGTTTAATCAGATCTTCAGAGATTTAATGTGTTTTATCTTCAGTTCATCTAAGGCTGTGGCTGAAGAAAGTTGTAGTTTGTGTTCTTATTTCTCTTCTTTCAGTGTTTGTTCACAGCAGGTGTTTGAATGATTGAAAGAATGTTTCAGGAACATCATACCAGGGCTGCACGATTAATTGTATTTTAATCTCGATAACGATATCTGCTTCTCTCGATTGATTTCAAATAATTGCCACGATATTGGCCCACTCATTATTTATCCTGCAAATGTGTTTTTCTTTGGGATATGCTTGTGGTTGCCAGATGCAAAGAGCTTAAATCCCCCAAATATAGCTTTTCCCTTAAAAGGCTATACTGTCTTCCCGGTGTTTTTACTTAATCTGTGCAATCTGGCAACTCTGTGCACACGCTCCCTCTAAATGCAGAAGCGCTGATGATCTGAAAACAAACGTGCGCTGGAGTTTAGCGATCTCCACAGCGAATTTCTGCTTCAATGAAAGTGCCACATAGCCAGTCTTTGTTTCTTCACAAGCCACTTGTACTATTTGTGTGCCTAAATCTGCCACAATCAAACCTTTAGGGATGAATTTCAACAAATGCAACACGGATCTCCACTTTACTGTTTGCAGAATGCACTTTTGCAACCTACACTGTTAGACCTTGCTGGGCTTTTTTACAGTAAAATACTGGCAACAGCGATTTACTGTTAATTGTACAATTATTTACTGTAATATACAGTATGTTACTGTAAAGATACCATGCACTAAATTAAAACTTGTGTTGCCTCATTTCATTTGCAGAAACCAACTGCCTCAAATTGTCAGACTGCCATTTAAATTTAAAAACAAATTTTTATTATATGCTAATAATATGATCATATTATTACTATGAACTTATTTCTGTAGAGTTCAATAAAAACACTTAAAATAAAAAGATTTTCACTGCATTAGCAACTACTCTGTCTGTTAAATAAAACAACATGCAGCATGTCACCAGTGTCTCTTGATCTTCTCCTGAACTTAAGCACAGGCTCTACTCTTCAGCACAATGGTGACCCACAAAACTCAATTTTACAGTAAACTACTGGCAACAGTGTTGCCAGTATATAACTGTTTTTTAACTTACAGTTAAAAAACTTACAGTTAACTTACAGTTTGTTACTGTTATACATTTTGTGGGTGTGTCTTTTTATCTTACACCTTTAACCCTTTCAACCCCACAGGAACATCCTCTAGTGTCCACACTACAGAGTAAAAGTAACATTGATGCTTTGTTGCAGTGAGATAATTAAGTTAATATTTAAGTGATGATTGAGCATTAATGATAAACACCTGCTGTTAACAAGCAGAATCACTGAAAAGAGGAACAAGAACGGAAAAAATACGAGTTCTTATGCTGTTGAATCACAGATATAGTACAATCATCAATAAAGATAAAAACCCATTAATTCAAAGATTAAACACAAAGAGATCAGTTAAATAAACAAGTCCAAGATGATTACAGCATCATCACAACAGCCAAAAAACCTGATCAACTTTATGTTTGGCTTTTTTTTTTTTTTAATGTTTTATAAACACTGTTACAGCAGCCAGAAAAAGCTAATGTAAAAGAGTCAAGAGCCCAACTAAAGCAGACACTGGTCACTACGATGGTGATAAATTTCAAATTTCAATACATTTTTATTTTCAATAAAACATCAACATCCATATCTGTTAATTCTCAACAAGAACTTCTGTACATGTATGAAAGAAATAATGTCAAACTGGTTTGTAAACTGAAGTCAGTTGTAGTTCTTGTGTTTCTGCTCGTCTCTTTTTACTGGATACTTGTTTCTCTGTCCTTCAGTGATTCTGCTTATCAGGTGTTCATAAAGTGTCTGAGTTCACTCACTTCTTTTAATTAACTCTGTCAAGTGGACTATATTAGTGAACTAATGTAGGGAATAGTGAATGAGGGTATAGGGTGTGATTTAGAACACTGTGATTTAGTGTCGACTTTGAGCGATGTTAACTCACAGTATATTCCTCTAGGCTATTTTCTCGAAAATGACAAACATTACCCAGAATGCATTGTTTTCTACAGTATAGTAATGTTTTAATGGAAATGGTTTGTTACTGTCAGAATTTGGCCGTTTTTCTACAGCAAGGTCTAACAGTGTATGTGACAATTCAATCGGGAAAATGAACATAATTTGGAATTATTGGAAATAATATTAGAAGTTTCATCATTTTATCTTTTGAAGTTCCTAAAGGTTTTAGCAGTTTTCATCATGTTAATCAGCTGAAAATGATATATAGCCAGGGATATTTAAAGAGCATTGTTCTTTGCTTTACGAATTTGCAGGGCAATCTGAATCTGTTTTGTCTCATTTGCAAACGAATTGTGTTGCTTTAAAACTCTAATGTGAATACAGATTACAAAGCGCTCACCAAAATCATGTCTTTTGTATTGATTTACCATCTAACGAAGTTATCGTAGTTGGTTAAATGAAGTCGGTGTGCCAACTACAGGCCTTTTGGGTGAAGTGTAGGTTGGTAAAGAACTTGCAAAATGACCATAACTACATTATCCTTTTTGATAGAATAATCGTGATTATAATTTTGAGCAAAATAATCGTGATTATCAGTTTACCATTATTGTGCAGCCCTACATCATACTAACCTTTAAATAACATTCTACTAACATTAAGGAAAATGAACATTTTCATGTTCTTAAAAATCAACGTTCCTAAAATGTTGAATTTTAGATCAAAATTTAGTTGAAAGAACATTTGAGGAACATTATACCTTATAAAAACCTTCATCTAATGTCAGGAAAACTGGACGTTTTTATGTTCCCAGAACCAACACTGAATATTTAGAAAACGTTCTTATAGCAAAATTCTGTTAGCTGGGATGCAGTTGGTGCAGTGAATGCAGTGCAGAGCTTCCATGTTTACGTCAGAACGCCAACACATTATTGGTCATGCTGCTCACGTGAACAGCATCGGCCAATACTGAGCCGCCGTTCTGACGTAGAACCCGGAAGCTCTGCACTGCATCAACTGCGTAGGAGACTGACAGAAAAGAGGAAAAATTCTTGAATAAAGTCAATATTTTTGTTTTGTGCACCAAAAGTACTGTCATCATTTCATAACATAAGGTTAAACCACTGCAGTCACAATGATTATTTTAACAATGTCTTTACTACTTCTCTGGACACTGAATGTGGTAATTTTGTTGCTTTCTATGGGAGATTAAAAAACCTCTCGGATTTAATCAAAAATACCGTAATATGTGTTCTGAAGATGAACGAAGGTCTTACGGGTGTGGAACGACATGAGGGTGAGTAATAAATGACAGAATTTCATTTTTGGGTGAACTAGCTAACCTTTAAGAAACTGACTCTAATATCATCAGGACTATCAGCGTGAGAGCGACTCACAACAACACTCATGGAAAGAATATGTGAATGAAGATATGTTTTGTTTGTTTGATAATGTATTTGAAGTCCATGTGTTTCTCTTTGCAAGACACAAATAACTTTAGTGTAATTAATTCATTAAGCACACATTCACACGGAGAAAGAGACTGTACTACTTGAAAACTATGGAGAGTGGGCATTAGGCAGAAACATAAATTGGTGCCTATGGTTCCAGGAACATGTCTATCACAGTCACCAGTAATTCAGTTTTGTGGAAGCCATTTGTGTTATTTATATATCAAATACATGAGACTCAGTTTAGACTCACATGTATAGAATATGTAATTCTGTTGTTTTCTGGAGAAACATCTGCATCTTTAGCCATCACCCTGAGCACATCTGAACCCATAGCCTTCGTCTGGAACAAAAGACACGTTTTAAATGAGATGTTAGTCAAACTGAGTGACCAAACACACTACTGCTGTATAAAGATGACATTACACACACCTCTGACACTGTGGCGCTGTATGATTTACTCTCGAAGATCGGAGGATTGTCATTGACATCCTGAACTTCTACTCTCCTGATGTTTTTAATCTGAAATGGAGAAAGAAGACTTTATAGTGAAAGTTTATTTGCTGAAATTTTATTTCTATAATGCTTTGTCTTAAGCCCGGGACACACTTAACGATTGTAAGGCCGATTATGAATGTAAATTGATACTTATGACTGATCGCGCTCAAACGCGTCCAGTCAGAGCCAGTTGCGTTCAGTCTGCGATTACAGTCTGTGTTCAAATTCCATGTGTAAGTATATAAATCTGCTTCAGTCACAGAAAACAGTCTTTGTGTGTTGAGCTCAGTCTTAGAATGTTTCAGCTAGTCGTTAAGTGTGACACCGGCTATATTGAATGATTTGAAAATGTTATTGTTTAAACTTACCGAGTGGTTTGGGCAAGTGAGTGAATAATACAAAATCCCTCCTGACTGGAAGAAATAAAATACATAAAGAGACGTGGTACTTCCTTTCTTTATTAAAGAAGGCTTAAGTTAAACTATCAGTCAGTAGGGTCTATTGTTTTTTTAACCCATTTTAGCCCACCGGCAACTATAGTTGCCATAGTGTAGGCTACACAGCAAAAACTGCAGTGTTAAATTAACTCTCCTGGGAGTATATGTGAGACCATACTCAAGAGTGTTAAAGTGTTAAAATAAGAGTGTTAAATGAACACTGAAGCGGTGTTAAAGTTAATGATTAACAGTGATTAACAGTGATGATTGACCATTATTGAAGATACCTGATGATAACAAGCAGAATCACCAAAGGAGAAAATCACAATTCAAAATCACAGAAAGCCACCATCATGGAGATCGGCGTTTGCTTTAGTTAAAATAAAATTTTGTTTGGGCTATTTTAACTGCGTTATAACATCCAGACCAACAAATGGAAAAGATAATCAGGTGGTGTTGGTTATGTTTTCACATAATCATTATTTGATCTGAATCACTGAACTCATTTAGAGTCCAATCTCTCAGTTAGATTTACATTATTGATTACAGCAGCACTGTGATTCTACAGCAGAAGATCAGCTTTATCAATATAATCCAAAGTTTTTCTCAAAAGTTGTTCTGATTTAAAAAAAAAAGTTATTTTAGGCACACACAGACATCAAGAAATATAATCATATGGTCATATAATTAGAATATCATCAAAAAGTTGATTTATTTCACTAATTCCATTCAAAAAGTGAAACTTGTATATTATATTCATTCATTACACACAGACTGATATATTTCAAATGTTTATTTCTTTTAATTTTGATGATTATAACTGACAACTAAGGAAAATCCCAAATTCAGTATCTCAGAAAATTAGAATATTACTTAAGACCAATACAAAGCAATGATTTTTAGAAATCTTGGTCAACTGAAAAGTATGAACATGAAAAGTATGAGCATGTACAGCACTCAATACTTAGTTGGGGCTCCTTTTGCCTGAATTACTGCAGCAATGCGGCGTGGCATGGAGTCGATCAGTCTGTGGCACTGCTCAGGTGTTATGAGAGCCCAGGTTGCTCTGATAGTGGCCTTCAGCTCTTCTGCCTTGTTGGGTCTGGCATATCACATCTTCCTCTTCACAATACCCCATAGATTTTCTATGGGGTTAAGATCAGGCAAGTTTGCTGGCCAATTAAGAACAGGGATACCATGGTCCTTAAATCAGGTACTGGTAGCTTTGGCACTGTGTGTAGGTGCCAAGTCCTGTTGGAAAATCTGCATCTCCATAAAGTTGGTCAGCAGCAGGAAGCATGAAGTGCTCTAAAACTTTCTGGTATACGGCTGTGTTGACCTTGGACCTCAGAAAACACAGTGGACCAACACCAGCAGATGACATGGCACCCCAAACCATCACTGACTCTGGAAACTTTACACTGGACCTCAAGCAATGTGGATTGTGTGCCTCTCCTCTCTTCCTCCAGACTCTGGGACCCTGATTTCCAAAGGAAATGCAAAATGTACTTTCATCAGAGAACTTTGGACCACTCAGCAGCAGTCCAGTCCTTTTTGTCTTTAGCCCAGGCGAGACGCTTCTGACGCTGTCTGTTGTTCAAGAGTGGCTTGACACAAGGAAAGCGACAGCTGAAACCCATGTCTTGCATACGTCTGTGCGTAGTGGTTCTTGAAGCACTGACTCCAGCTGCAGTCCACTCTTTGTGAATCTCCCCCACATTTTTGAATGGGTTTTGTTTCACAATCCTCTCCAGGGTGTGGTTATCCCTATTGCTTGTACACTTTTTTTCTGCCACATCTTTTCCTTCCCTTCGCCTCTCTATTATTGTGCTTGGACACAGAGCTCTGTGAACAGCCAGCCTTTTTTGCAATGACCTTTTGTGTCTTGCCCTCCTTGTGCAAGGTGTCAATGGTCGTCTTTTGGACAACTGTCAAGTCAGCAGTCTTCCCCATGATTGTGTAGCCTACAGAACTAGACTGAGAGACCATTTAAAGGCCTTTGCAGGTGTTTTGAGTTAATTAGCTGATTAGAGTGTGGCACCAGGTGTCTTCAATATTGAACCTTTTCACAATATTCTAATTTTCTGAGATACTGAATTTAGGATTTTCCTTAGTTGTCAGTTATAATCATCTATATATATATATATATATATATATATATATATATATATATATATATTGTGTAGTGAGGGACAAACCTCCTGTAGTAAATCAGCGTCCAGTGGTTTGATGGTTCGTACAGTAGCGGTTGAGCCTCCATCAGAGTAAACCAGCTCCAGAAATGTCACACCAATGGGAAAGAGATAATACTCCAGCACCAGATGATCATCAGGTCCGATATTAGTGATAATCTCTACATCTCCTGAAGGGCAGATCAAATATCATATAATTAGAATATCGTGAAAAAGTTCATTTTTTTTATTGTAAATTATTTTTAAAAATGAAACTTTCATTTATACTAGATTCCCTACATGTAAAGTAAAACATTTCAAAAGTTTTTTTTTTTTTTTTTTTTTTTTCCAAGTGGTTTGCTGACCATGATATTACTGTGTTTTATTGGCCAGCCAACATGCCTGACCCCTGAATCTATGGGATATTTTCAAGAGAAAGATGAGAAACAGTTGATCCAACAATATACAGATGATCTGAAGGCTCAATAGTGCTTCAGCAGTGCCACAGGCTGATCACTTCCATGCCACACTTCACTGATGCTGTAATATGTGCTAGGAGCAAGTCATTTGCTGTAATATGTGCTGCCGACCAAGTATTGAGTGTACAAATGAACATACTTTAAAGAACTTGAACTTTTCTGTTTTGAAAATCAATTTTTTTGATTGATCTTAGGAAATATTCTAATATTTTGAGATACTGGATTTTGGACTTTCATGAGCTGTACGCTCTAATCATCAAAATTAAAAAAAAAAAAAAAAAACTTTTGAAATGTTTTACTTGTAGGGAATCTAGAATATATGAAAGTTTCATTTTTAAAATAATAATTTACAATAAAAAAATTAACTTTTTTACGATATTCTAATTATATGACCAGCACCTGTACTATACATTTTAACTGATCGGACCATAGATTTACATTGGCTGTAATACTAATGCTGTTCTTTAGAGGGGGCCACAGGATAAGAAATCCTTGAAGTCCACTTTTACACTCCGATTCCATAAGTAAAATGACAAATAAATACATACTCTGAGAGCTCATGTTTTAGGTGTTCTAGCAGACTGTTATTTGAAGGTTTGTTCCTAAAACATTCTTTCAATCATTCAAACACCTGCTGTGAACAAACACTGAAAGAAAGAGAAATAAGAACACAAACTACAACTTTCTTCAGCCACAGCCTTAGATGAACTGAAGATAAAAGACATTAAATCTCTGAAGATCTGATCAAACAACTCCACAAACAGCATTACCAGCTTCACTTATTACTAACCAGACTGACTTTATTTCTGTCACACATCTACAGAAGCTCTTATTGAGAATTAACATGTTTAGATGTTTCGTTTGGAGGTTGGTGGTTGCTTTAGTTGAGCTCTCGACCCCTTGCTGTTATAGAATCGCTTCTTTATCAGCAATTGCATGTTCTCAGGAAACATTTCTGCACTGATAAAAAAAAAAAAACTCAGACAAATGGTTGCATTAAAGTGTTTTTTCCCCCTGTAATTACTAACTTAAGAAATTGAAATGCTGTATCAAACTCAAACAATGTGAAAAATATAATTTACAACACTGTCATTGTTAACTTTTTGTTTAAAATATTGTTTTGTGTCATTTATACACTCACAGACATCAACATCCGGCATATGAAACAAAACAGTGGCATATGAAATGGTGGTGACATGATGATGGTGACATGCTTCATGCCAGCATACAAAACACATTAATGGTTCCCAGCATGCATTGCGACATGAATAAATTATGCAGGTGAATTTTTTATTTATTTTTTTTATTGTCACCATTATTGAGGTTTGTATGATGAGTGCTGATGTCTAAGTGTGTCATTTTTAACTTCCAAGCAGTTTTGCACAAACCAACTGGTTATTGGTATTTGATTTAGAACAAGCAGAAACTGTAAGAAATAACAACCCACAGACAAAATAACTGTTAAAAATGACCTGTTGTAAGAGCAATAGCCTTGTGGGTAGTGTTCTGATGTTGCTGCAGCAGTGCACAAGGCAATCTAAATTCAAGTCTCGGCTTGAGATTCAGGCTTCTCAAGCTAACATCACATTTTTTCACAACTTAAGGCTCTAGTTGCAAACTGTGGCATGCTGCAAAGGATTTCCATCTCTCGGGTTTTTATTAATGATGTCATCAGTGATTACTCAACTTTAATCACAAAAGAGTCAACTTCAAATTGCTCCTCAAATAATTTTTGCTTGCAAATGTGAAAAGTGGACATTTCTCACCTTCATATCCCTCTTGGATATTACCTACTTCGATATTACTTCCAGTTGCACAGTTTATCTGTGAGGTTCCTTAAACAGAAACAAGTCATTGGTTTTAGGATTTAACAAGCTTAAAGCCTGAAGTCAGTAGCACACAATACACTAAATCACAGTAAAAACAAGATTACTAACAATTTAAACATGGGCATATAGTTTTAAAATCTTTTATATTTTCAGTATTTTTACTGATATGCTGGTGACATGAATCACACAGTCATTCTAATTTCTAATTGGATAAATAGTATTACTCTAATGTCCAAACTTGTGTCATTTAATCTTAAATAACTTCACTTATATTATTAAGTAAAACTGTTTCCAATTAAATCCTGACAAGTATTTTACTTCATTAGAAGATATTTGTCCTGTAAAACACATGATTTTTAACAGTAATTAGAACTAAACAGACAGAAATAGATAAAACTAATAAAAGTAAGTCAGG
Source organism: Ancherythroculter nigrocauda (assembly GCA_036281575.1). Taxonomy (NCBI): domain Eukaryota; kingdom Metazoa; phylum Chordata; class Actinopteri; order Cypriniformes; family Xenocyprididae; genus Ancherythroculter; species Ancherythroculter nigrocauda. Next base: position 3,138 of record VTFQ01000460.1, on the reverse strand, counting down.
CCTCACTTCCAAGTGTTTGAATTTAAAACTGAAAGCTTCAGCTGGTTATGAATGAATATGACTTACCAATAGCACTCCTTACTCTGTGGACATGAAGAGAAGCTAAAATAAATAAAATATAGAATAAATCCATCTTTTCCATAATTCACTGTCAGTGCAGCCTATATTATGAAGCCTGGCAGGAAGAGAAAGACTATTCCTCCTGTAATTTCTCTCTCTGATCTGTTCTTTATTGTATGTCATAAACAGTTATGGCCTCTGGTGTAAGCAGGTATCAAAGGTGCTTCATAGAGGCCAATAATGAGTGATGTGGGAGGGATTTTCTGGAAAGTTGATGTTACAAGTTTATTTAAGGATATTTGAGATGAGCCAGATTTTGTTACTGAACATGTTTTGAGTTTGTAGCACACCTTCTCATGCAATAGTATATATATTCTAGTTTAGTGGTTCTCACTGCAGACCAGCTAACAGAATTTTATTAGAAGAATGTTACTGAGGAATGTTTTTTTATAAAGTATAATGTTCCTCAAACGTTCTTTGAATTTAATTTTGAATTAAAATTCAACATTCCAAGAACATAAAAACGTTCTAAAAAAAATACCAGCAAATGCTGATAAAGTAGCAATTCAACAGATGTCAAGGGTCAAAAGCTCAACAAAAGCATGGTGATGGTGACCTCAAAAAAATTTCAATAAGACATCAACATCTAAGTGAAGTTCACAATGTAATTTCTGAAATAATCTTTCAGTTAGCGAAATTCAAACATAATTTCAAGAGGAGGGAACCCTAATCTTTCAATTAACGACCAGAACATATAAGCAGCTAGTAGTCTGGCATCAGTTGTTTCACTATTTCTCCACCTCCCCAACTCCACCACATAATTTAGGCATCTCATCTATCATACTCCTCTTCCAGGCACTAGTAGTCCAAGTATATCCAAGCTCGAGTTAAAGCTGTTTCCTCGAGCCCCTCCACAGCGGACAGCAAGCCAAATACACAACCTTATTTGCTTAAAGATTTTGTGAGGAAACAAACTCATGAAACCTCTGTTAATTCTCAATAAGAGCTTCTGTAGACGTGTGACAGAAATAAAGTCAGTCTGGTTAGTAATAAGTGAAGCTGGTAATGCTGTTTGTGGAGTTGTTTAATCAGATCTTCAGAGATTTAATGTCTTTTATCTTCAGTTCATCTAAGGCTGTGGCTGAAGAAAGTTGTAGTTTGTGTTCTTATTTCTCTTTCTTTCAGTGTTTGTTCACAGCAGGTGTTTGAATGATTGAAAAAATGTTTCAGGAACATCATACTAACCTTTAAATAACATTCTACTAACATTAAAGGTGCCCTAGATTCAAAAATTGAATTTATCTTGGCATAGTTGAATAACAAGAGTTCAGTACATGGAAATGACATACAGTGAGTCTCAAACTCCATTGTTTCCTCCTTCTTATATAAATCTCATTTGTTTAAACGACCTCCGAAGAACAGGCGAATCTCAACATAACACCGACTGTTACGTAACAGTCGGGGTGTACGCCCCAATATTTGCATAATGCCAGCCCATGATGTTCCCAACATTATAAAAAGGCATTAGACAAGGGCAGCCAGTTAACGTCTGGAGCTGCACAGCCGAATCATCAGACTAGGTAATAGTGATCATGGCACCTCACAAATGTGTGTTTTAGTCTATTACTTATTAATTAATTCATTTATTTATGAATTTAATTGTAATTTATTGTCAGTGTAATATAGCGTTTAGATCTACATCAAATACAAATAAATAGATTAATAAAATCGCTAGATGTACGATGTCAACTGTGACGTAATTTGAATGGGAAACCACTAGCAGCGCTCACGGACTTTTGGAGTACTGCGCATGCGCGTAATTTTGAACTGTAACGGTCATCAGTCAACCGGGAGTTCTCGGAGTAAAAGGTAAGAGCTAACGTTATAACTTTATTTTTAGTCGTCATTTTTCACATATGTAATGTTCATTGCTACTTTGAATGTATAATGTTTTATTGTCAAGGTTTTTTTTTTTAACTTTGTCAAATTAATGCCCCGTTTGTTTATTTACTCACATGAGACGCATTTGATATTTTCAGATTTCCGTTTTAAAGTTAGTTGTTTTTAATTTGGACACTAGTGAAAACTAACGTTACACACAAAAAATGTTTAATATTTTTTTTAAATTTCAGCTGTAGAGTGTTTGGGAGACCGTGCTGCCTGCTGTTGTCGATCTATGATGCTCCTGTCACTGATAGTGGAGCCTGTAATGTAAGTTTTTTTTTTTTTTTTTTGCTAAATTTAATGTTTTACTAAACTTGTTAATTAGGCACACGTTATTTGCTCGTTATTAAAGTTCAGGCATATGCTGGTTTGGCATTAATGGCATTTCATACGCTCAATTTTTCTACTATTATTATTATTATTATTATTAATATAGCCTTACTATAATATAATTTTTATTCACTTTCTGCTGAATGACAAGCTGTTTTCGATTATCCAGTTGAGCCAGTGATTCAGTAAGTTGCTTGTAACAGAAGATGCTTATTTGTCACGACTTACAGGTTTACATGTGTCATTCATTACTGTAAAAAAAAAATCTACTTTTTATTTTCAGTAGCAGAAGCAGTGACGGTTTGTGCAACAGCAACAAGGTGAGAATGATGAGACACTTTTTAATTAAGCACTGTTAAGCAAATTATATTATTTTATTTGTGTAATTTATGAATTGATATGTTCTCTGCACTTGTGTTAATATCTGTTTCTGTCTGGAACAGGTGCGGGTCAAAACCCATCTGTCAAGACGCTTGTCCACTTGCTGTCCGCCCCACCAGCCCAACGATTGTGCTGGAGAACCACAAGTCACAGGTACAGGATAATGTTCATAGTCAAGTCATCTTCATTTCTGTGGCACTTTATACAAAACAGCTTCACAGTAATAAACATGAAATAGTCAACATGACCCTAGTTGAAGTGAAACACTAGGTGTGTGTTAGAAAAATACTAATATTTTAAAGTCTGTACATCCAAATGATTCCTCAAGCTTTAAAACACATCACAAATTACAACATGTTGACTTTGAGCCCATATTGGACAGTTGGCAAATCTGTAATGTAACAAATTTAACATAACAGTATT